>CAMQGK010000270.1:0-482500 GCA_947000775.1 Pterois miles | reverse complement strand
ATGGGGGGCGGCAGTAGCTCAGTCTGTAGGGAGTTGGCTTGGGAACCGGAGGGTCACCGGTTCAAGTCCCGACATGGACCAAAAACTGAGTGTGAACTGGTAGCTGGAGAGGTGCCAGTTTACCTCTTGGGCACTGCCGAGGTGCCCCTGAGCAAGGCACCGAACCCCCACCTGCTCGGGGCGCTTGTCAGGAGCAGCCCCCTCACTCTGACATCTCTCCATTACTGCATGTGTGTGTGTGTTTGTGTGCATGTACCATGTATAAGTTAAACAGAGTGTAAATTGAATTTCCCCACTGTGGGACTAATAAAGGCAGATCTTCTTCTTCTTCTTCTTCTTCTTCTTTTACAAACAATTGGTTGTCTAGAAGTCTTTGAAGCACCTGCCGTACATGTTGCACATGGGTCTGTTCGTCAGGAGAAAAAAATAAGAATATCATCCAGATAAACAAACACAAAGATATTCAGCATGTCACGTAAGACGTCATTGACAAGAGACTGAAACACGACAGGGGCGTTGGTTAGATCAAATGGCATTACTAGGTATTCGTAGTGGCCACTAGGGGTGTTAAAGGCCGTTTTCCACTCGTCGCCCTCTCTTATTCTAACCAAGTGGTAAGCATTCCTAAGGTCTAATTTGGTGAATACTTTATACCCGTTAAGCTGTTCAAAGGCAGTAGAAATTAAAGGGAGAGGGTACCTGTTTTTGACAGTAATGTCATTTAGTCCTCTGTAGTCAATACATGGTCTGAGGGTCCAGTCCTTCTTCTCAACAAAGAAGAAGCCTGCTCCAGCTGGCGATGACGACGGCCGAATGATTCCTGCTGCCAGGGAAGACTTGATGTCGTCATTCATGGCCTCCCTCTCAGGAACAGAAAGGGAAAACAATCTCCCCTTAGGAGGGGAAGAGCCAGGGAGCAGGTCTATGCCGCAATCATACGGCCAATGACGTGGAAGACAGGTGGCGCGAGCCTTATTAAAGACCTCACGTAAGTCATGGTAACACGGGGGAACCCCCGTGAGGTCCGGATGAGTCTCCTTGGGAGCTAGGATCGGTGGAAACCTCTTCTTATCTCCTGAAGGTGGGGGGGTGGCGTCAGTGTGCTCCGGAGAAACAGGTGTGAGACGACAAGGTAATGACTGCGTCGGGGTAGGCGGGCAGGTCCAGCGGAGCGAGTTGGTCTTTGACTGGGTGAGACATTCTGTGGAGAAAGGTGTCTAGTAGTGAAGCGTCATTCCACCCGCTGTCGGCTGCCAGAGTGCGGAACTCTATGGCGTAGTCTGCCACACGCCGCTTCCCCTGCCTCAGAGCCACCAGCGCTCAAGCCGCCTCTCTTCCTGGAGTGGTATGATCAAATATTTTTCTCAAAGTGTCAGTGAATAAATCAAGAGAGGCACATACCGGAGAATTTCTTGCCCATTCCACCGTAGCCCAGGCTTCCGCTCTGCTTGATAGGTGCGTTATAATGAACGCTACTTTGGACTGCTCTGAGGGAAACTGCGCTGCTTGCAGTTCGAAATGTAGACCACACTGGACCAGGAATGAGCGGCAGTTTGAGGAGTCGCCGGAGAACCTCTCCGGCTTAGCCAGGTGTGGGGAGCTGGGCAGGTTGAATGCAGGTAGTGCGAGTGGCGGTGGAGCCGGTGCGACAGGAGCGGCCACCGGGGGGGGGTCGGAACGGCGCCCGCCGCTGCTCCGGCTGCCTGGAGAGGCTCGAGCAGGTTGACTAATGCTAATGCTAATGCATCTGTGTGCCGAGTCAGGACACTTGTTCTCCGACGGAAAACTGAAACGTCTCCTGATGTTCAGTCAGCTGCTTCACGCCGTGGCTAACGGAAGCAAGCTGCTCCTCGTGAGAATGGAGCCGCTCTTCTTGGGCAAGAAGAGCGGCTCTAACTTGCTCGCTGTTTGCTGAGTCCATATCTGTCCAGTTCGTACTGTTATGCATGTAGCAAAAGGCAGGTTTGGACTCAAATGCAAGAACAGACTTAAAGCAGGTATAGGCAATAATCGGCGTCTTTAATACGAAGGGTTCAGTACACAGAGAATCAATACTTGCAGCAGTGTCCAAATCAGAAGGCTGAGGCAGGGTCCAAAACACGAGCAGAATGTCATTCACGAGGAGTCTAAATAATCAAAGAATGCTGGGACGCTTAACACTGGTAACAGGCAAGACGAACTGACACAGGAGGAATGGGGAGCACACATTATATACTAGTGAAGGAAGTGACTAACTATGGACAAGTGGACACAATCAGGGGCGGGGGCGACGATCAGACTCAGGTGAGCGGTGAGGAAAAGTAGGTCAGAGGGCGGTGCTCAAACATGCAGGAGGGAAACATGCAGGGCAGGGAGTGAAGCGATCTGCAACGAGAGGAGAGGTTAAACATGCCAAAATAAAACAGGAAGTGCACCAAAATAAAAGCATGCAACACAGAGACACAGACTAAGACCTAGATTTCTTAACACTAACCATCGCACAATTTGTAATTTCTAAAAGCTAGGAAAATGTTTATATTTGTATTTCTCAAACAAATATTTGGGCCTAAAAACAGGTTTTGATCTTTGGTTTCATTCTATAAAAATGTACTTATTTTTTAAATTTATGAAGTTTTGAGAGTGTTTAAACAAGAGAGAAATGTGAGAAAATGTTAATGTCTGTCTGAGAAAAGTATATTAAGTGTGTGGTGAGGGGTTTTACAGCCATAAAACACATATACAGTTGTGCTCAAAAGTTTACATACCCTGGCAGAATTTATGACTTCTTGGCCATTTTCAGAGAATATGAATGATAACACAAAAACTTTTTTCCACTCATGGTTAGTGTTTGGGCGAAGCCATTTATTCTCAAGAGTGTTTACTCTTTTTCCCAAATGACTTTGATCAAAAGTTTACATACCCCAGTTCTTAATACCTTGTATTGTCCCCTTTAACATCAATGACAGCTTGAAGTCTCTTGTGGTAGTTGTGGATGTGGTTCTTTATTTTCCCTGATGGTAAAGCAGTCCATTCTTCTTAGCAAAAAGCCTCCAGTTCCTGTAAATTCTTGGGCTGTCATGAACTGCATGTTTGAGATCTCCCCAGAGTGGCTCAATGATATTGAGGTCAGGAGACTGAGACGGCCACTCCAGAACCTTCACTTTATTCTGGTGTAACCAATGACAAGTGGACTTGGCCTTGTTTTGGATCGTTGCCATGTTGGAAGGTCCAAGTACGTCCCATGCGCAGCTTCCGGGCTGATGATTGCCAATTTTCCTCCAGTATTTTCTGATAACATGCTGCATTCATTTTGCCATCAATTTTAACCAAGTTTCCTGCGCCTTTGTAGCTCACACATCCCCAAAACATCAGCGATCCGTGTCCGTGTTTCACAGTGGGAACGGTGTTCCGTTCATCATAGGCCTTGTTGACTCCTCTCCAAATGTAGTCTTTATGGTTGTGGCCAAAAAGTTCAATTTTGGTCTCATCACTCAAAATGACTTTGTTCCAGAAGTTTCTAGACTTTTCTCTGTGCTGTTTGGCGTATTGTAAGCGTGCTACTTTGTGGCATTTGCATAGTAATGGCTTTCTTCTGGCGACTCGACCATGCAGCCCATTTTTCTTCAAGTGCCTCCGTATTGTGCATCTTGATAAGATAAGATAAGATATTCCTTTATTAGTCCCACAGTGGAGAAATTCACAGCCACACCACATTTTCTGAGTCCTGTATTTCAGCTGAAGTTATTTGTGGGTTTTTCTTTGCATCCCTAACAATTTTCCTGGCAGCTGTGGCAGAAATTTTTGTTGGTCTACCTGACCGTGGTTTGGTTTCAACAGAATCCCTCACTTTCCACTTCTAAATGAGAGTTTGAACACTGCTGATTGGCATTCTCAGTTCCTTTTTTGGTTATTTGAGTGTACAAGTTTTGCTTTCTACCAAATCAACATTCCTCTTGAGTCTCTGCCCTGGGTTACTTCTTTCAGTGTGGTGGATAGGAACACACTTTATCTCTCTGTCTCACTCTGTAGCCTATGGGACAACCAGTGTAAAGGCTCCTCTACTCCAGGTAATTACTCCAGGGGTTCTGCTCTTAAGGTCAAAAGCAGAGGACCTCAGACCCTGGATATTCCAACATGAAATAAAACATGATTTAGATTTCAATTAGCGTAAAAACAAATAAAGGGGTACATTTAAAAAAGAAATACATTAAATGTAAGAAGTACACTAAATATATGAAATCATGAAATTGTCAGTTCTCTACTGCATCTGCTGGATGTTTAAACTCATTGTGTGGGGTTGTGCAGGTGGGACAAGGTGATGAGGGTTGGGCCTACTGCTCTCCTTATTGCTTCAGCATAACTCAGTGGGCCAGGGTGTAGCTCCTGTCACTGGGGTTGGAGTGAGACCCTTGGAGGCAGGAGTGGCTCCGGTCTCACTTAAGAGGGATCATAGCTGCCATGGTGAGGTCTTAGTGGAGTACAGTGTGGAGGAAGATGAGGATGATCTTATTTCCATTGGGGTTTTCTGGGTGATGGTCCAGTGGTTCAGTTGTTGGTCTGAGGTGGTTATGAGCTGAGTTGCTCCCTCTGTAGAGTGTGGATTGGATTCTCTGTTGGGAGTGACGTCTTTAAGTGCCTGGTTTAAAAGGGGTACACTGTTCTTGCACAGATGAACATGGTTGTATAGACAGTTGACATCCAGGGTAGGGTGGTGGGCCAGGTGGACGTTGGGCCTGAGGACACAGGGTCCGGACATGTTGCTGTTGATCCTGTGGATGGTGTCAGGGTGGAAGTCTTTCCTTGGTAGATATGACCACTCTGCTTTTGGGGAAGGTGGTGGAGGCTTTCTCTTTCACTCCTCTGAGTGACTCTGACACTCTCTCCTCCTGGCTCCTCAGGTTGTTGGAGACAGTGTGGATGATGATGTGGCGTGGGGATCCCAGCTGCTTCTCTGACAGCAGGTCCATGGCATGTTTGGTGTTTGGGAACCAGATTTTAGCCACTGCCTGTTTTGGGAAAAAATTCTTTTCATCTATGAATATGCCATGGAAGTCAATAGGAATGACAATGTCTGGCTTCTCTATCAGCTGGGCTGGTCTGGAGGGATTTGAGATGGTGTTGATCTGTGGGCTGGGGGGAGATCTGGGTATGGTGTTCGTCTGCAGGCTAGAGTTGGAGCTAGGGATGGAGGGAGGCTGTTGAGTTGGTGGTTTCTGGTTGCTCTCGGTGGGGCTCACATGGTTCTGGTTGTGGCCTGGGTGTGAGTCCAGCTGCTTTTTCAGGGCCTGTATAGCTGTTTCTCGTCCCTGAAGCTCCTCTGCTAGAGCAGTCAGTTCTCTCCTGTAGCTCTCCCTCCTCTCTCAGCTTCTTCACCTCCTCTGCTAGAGCAGTCAGTTCTCTCCTGTAGCTCTCCTCTCTCAGCTCCTTCACCTCCTCTGCTAGAGCAGTCAGTTCTCTCCTGTAGCTCTCCCTCCTCTCTCAGCTTCTTCACCTCCTCTGCTAGAGCAGTCAGTTCTCTCCTCTCCCTCTCTCTCCTTCCCTCCTCTTAACCATCATTCTCTCCTTTAGATTTCTCTCCTCTCTCAGCTCCTTCACCTCCTCTGATAGAGCTGTCAGTTCTTTCCTGTGACTCTCTTTCTCTCCTCTCTCAGCTCTTTCACCTCCTCTGCTAGAGTCATCAGTTCTGTCCTGTAGCTCTCTCTCTCCTCTCTCAACTTCTTCACTTTTTCTGATAAAGCAATCAGTTCTCTCCTGTGGCTCTCTTCATCTCCTCTCTCAGCTCTTTCACCTTGTCTGTCAGAGCAGTCAGCAATGCCATGTGGCTTTTTCTGTCTTGCTGCAGTTCTCTGACCTCAGTCTTCAGAGTTGTCAGCTCTCTCCTGTAGCTTGGCCAGCTCTGTGCTGAAGGTAGAGGAGTCTTGTTGTACAGTTGTGTCCTGGGTTTGCTGTTGGTTAATCAGCTGTCTTAGTTGTATGATCTCTCCCTCCATCTCTGTGAATTTCACCTTCATGTCAGTGATGGTGTGGCTCAGATGGAGGTCCTGGGTCTGCAGTGGCAGACTCATTATCTTCAGAGGGCTGGTCAGTAGTGGGGCTGCTGGGAGCAGGGGTGGTGTCTGGCAGGGTGTGGGTGTTGTCCATGGGTGCAGACTTTTCCTCTTGGGCCCTTTCCTTGACTGTTGTCACGAGAGTGTCTGGGTCTTCTTTGATTTTCAGTTTCCAGGCATTGCAGATCTCCTCTTTCTTCACGGACGGGTAATGGGCACTTATGGCAGAATGCTGTGCTATTGGTTGTTCTGTGAGGAAGATCAGACATCTCCATTCTTGTCTAGATCAGAGAAGAGAGTCTCTGGTCTTCAACATTTTCTGTTTGTATGCCTTCCTGGTACTGTCATTTTTAACCTCTTGTGAGTAGACAAGAGGAATAGCCTCTGTACAGGCTGTGGCTGAAACCATGGCACTCTGCTGCTGCTGCATTACTGCTGTTGCTACCCCTTAGCAACCATTGTTGTTAGCTTGTTGTTAGCTAGCTGTTAGCTTTAACTCACTAATTTTTAGCATTTCTTATAATTATTTCTTTTATAAATTCTTTTTTTGATTATATTGCATTTGCTTCCAGGGAGGCAAATCCTCTAAGCAATTGTGTCTTCTTTTGATTTTTGGCAGAAAATTAAAAGTTGATCTCATTTTAAAATAACAAGCTGAACATCTTCAGGAGCTAATGATGATGCCGCTATCTTTATCAAGAACTCTCTGTCTTCCTCTCTGTCTTCCTCTCTGTCTTTCTGTCTCTATCTCTCTCTCTGCCCCGCTGTCTCTCTCTCTGTCTTTGTGTCTCTCTGTCTATCTCTCTCCCTTTTTCTGTCTCTCTCTTTGTCTTTCTCTCTCTCTCTCTCTCTCTCTCTCTCCCCCTCGCTCTCTCTCTCTCTCTCTCTCTCTCTCTGACAAAAAGCTAAACATATTCAGGAGCTCATGACAATGCTGTTATCTTCATCAAGAACTCTGTCTCCCTCTCTGTCTCCTTCTCTTTCTCTCTCTGTCTCTTTCTGTCTCTGTCTCTCACTGTCTGTCTCTCTCTCTCTGTCTGTCTCTCTCTCCCTCTTTGTCTCTCTCACACACACACGCAGACAGACAGACAGTATCTAAACAAGCAAAGAGATGCAGGGCTCAGCTGTTAGATCATGGTCTCTGACAGGCTTTGCAGTTGGGTTGAGGTTTCAAGTGGATTGCTTTTGAATTGAATGTGGCTCCTGTCCAATTCCCTGGTTCTCTTTGCCTCAGCTAGCCACCTGCCTGATAATATTTTCTCTCTCTCTCTCTTCTCTCTCTCTCTCTCTCTCTCTCTCTCTCTCTCTCTCTCTCTCTCTCTCTGTGTGTGTGTGTGTGTGTGTGTGTGTGTGTGTGTGTGTGTGTGTGTGTGTGTGTGTGTGTGTGTGTCTTTCTGTTTCTCTCTGGGAAGAAGCGCAAACAATTTGGACAAATAACACATCTGAAATTAGTCCCCACACCCAGCACCTGTATGCCTCTCCTCTCAGTATGAGTGGTTGATTTCCCTTCACCTGTTGTCTTTTATCAAAGCATATGGCTATTAGAAATATACTAATCAAAAGTGATCAAAAAGAAAGTTGAAGCAACAAAGCATGCTGCTTTCATGTTGTATCAGTAGACAGGGAAGACTTTGTATTGTTAATTTACTTAAAGACCCTCAGTCCAAATATATTTTTATTCATTAATGTAAAATTGCAAGCTACCTCAATGACATTTTGCTGAATTTTCTTCATCAGAAGTTACCATTGGTGTGAAGATAACTTCCATAAAACTTTAAAGCCCAGTTAGACAATTTCTCCAACTTCTGAAAGCTACAGTAGGAAAGCACAACCACTTGACACAGATAAAAGATTTTAAAAAATGCATTCAAGGACAAAGTGTGCGCCTTTATTCTCATTTGACCAGTTATTAGGTCTAACCCCTCTTTTTAAAGACAGGCTTTTTTGTCCCACCTTCAATGGTGGCCATTTGGAATAGCTACAAACATTTATGCCTGCTGATATAGCCAGGCAATACGGCTGGATACAATTTAAGAATTTTTTGTGCCAGTACGAATTCCAGTACCCTTAAAGTAGGGCTGTATAATTATGGCCAAAATGGTAATCACAGTTAGTTTTGATCATTATTGAGATACTGATTTTCTTTCTTTCTCATTGATTTTAGGGATAAAACATTTGTTTCACACTTTCACATTTAAATAAGCAAAGTTCTGTTTTTACTTCCATGTTGTGCTACATTCCTGCTAATGTTGTTCCAAGAGCCTCTACCAGAAGGAAATTTAAATGATACCAAAACTCTTTACTCAAAATTAAACCTGCAGAGCCTGCTAACAAATCTTTGCATCAAAATAAGACTTCAAATAAGGTTCTTCACCTGAATTCAGTGCAGTTTTTTCTGTCTGTAAAATAAACACTGTATTGCTCTTGTACTTTGGATTGCATTTGGAACATCCAGTAAAGTTCTCTACAAGCTGCCACTGTGGAGTGACATCTTGGGTGTAGCAGCATGACATTACCCCAGAAGTGAAGCCAAAACATCTGGTTTGCACCCTGATTCCTGGCTGTTAGTTTAGAAAGCCCTTTATTTGACATGCAGCAGAGTTTTCCATGAGTGGAGCATGCATTTTAAATGTCAGTATCACAGTTGACCATGTTCATTTAATTATGGGAAGCCAAAATCATGATCATGTTTAAGATTTGATTATTTGTGCAGCTCTACCCTAAAGTGATACCCATCATATGACCAGGAGTTGTGTGTGTGCCCCACTGGCTAGTTCACAGAGTTGCTTGTTCCCTCTGCTCCCCAGCTCAGAGCTCTCCAGAAAAGAACAAGTTGCATTGTATTGTAATGTTGGGGACACTGGTCTAGTTAAAATAAAGTAATCAAGATAATTATCAGTTTTAATGAAGTTAATATTAATAACTTATCTATGTACTAATAATAACAGGGCTCCAAATTTTATTGGTACATAAGCTCAAAAGACATTGAAATGGCTATCAAAAGTAATTAATAATTATCAAAAGAAAAATTAATTATATTGAATAATATGATTTAGTACATATTATATCATCCTTGGGGCACTACTCTTTGAAACAAAGAGAAATGATAGCCAATTAATGCAGTCTCATGTATAAGTCTCAAATTACTACACCATTAGTTTGAAACTGATTAATAATTAAACTAATAACTATAACCAAAAATCATCATACCAATAGATTGTATAGACCAAGATTGAAGGATTTTGCAGTTCTTGACCTATCATAATATAGCAGAGTTCCTATTTCATTGGTAGAATTATTCCCTCTCTGCTGAGTGATATCAGATCAAACGGTTGATTAGTTATGAAAGAGGGAGTTGCAAATGTGTAGAGGGGTGGGGATAACCATACCAATGAAACAGGGACTCTCTGCTGAGTGATATGACACCTCCCACAAGACTCTACGAGAAACGGTTCGAGAGTTATGAAAGGGACTAATGTTGTTTCCCCGCCCCTTATATATTAGCCACGCCCGTTACACATTAGTCACGCCTCGTTTCATAACTCATGAACCGTTCTTTGTAGACTCTTGTGGGAGGTGTCATATCACTCAGCAGAGTGTTCCTGTTTCATTTTATTAATTATTGCCTCTCCGCTGAGTGATAGGACACGTCCCACAAGAATCTGCAAGAGAAGCCCACAAGAGAGGCGTGTGACTAATGGTGTCCCCCCCGCCCCTTATATATTAACCCAGCCCCTTACACATTAGTCACACGTCCTTTCATAACTAATTAACCATTTGTCGTAGAGTGTTGTGGGAGGTGTCATATCACTTAGCAGAGAGTTCTTGTTTCATTGATAGAATTATTTCCTCTGCTGAGTGATGACACCTTCCACAAGACGCTGTGCCAAACGGTTCATTAGTTATGAAAGGGGGCGTGCCTAATGTGTAGGGGGTTGGGGATAACCATACCAATGAAACAGGGACCCTTTGCTGAGTGATTTGAAACTTCCAACAAAAGTCTACGACGAATGGTTCATGAGATATGAAAGGGGCATGGCTAATGCTGTTATTCCACTCCCTACACATTAGCCACGCCTCCCTTTAAAAACTCATGAACTCTACACTAATGTGTAGAGGGGTGGGGATAACCATATCTATGAAACAGGGACTCTCTGCTGAGTGATATGACACCTCTCACAAGAGTCTACGACAGACCTATCATGAGTTACGAAAGGGGGGTGTGGTTAGTATTGTTTCCCCCGTCCTTACATATTAGCCACGCCCCTTGTACATTAGTCATGCCTCCTTTCGAAACTCATGAACCATTTGTCATAGACTCTTATGGGAGGTGTCATATCACTAAGCAGAGCCCCTGTTTCATTTGTCAAATAAGCCCCGCCCCCCGTGCATTAGCCATACCCCCTTTCAGAACTCATGAACCGTTTGTTGTAGACTCTTGTGGGAGGTGTCATGTCACGCAGCAGAGAGTTTCTGTTTCTGTTTCATCAGTAGAATTATTCCCCCTTTGCTGAGTGATATGACTCCCGCAAGACTCCACGACAATCGGTTGAGTACTTATGAAAGGTAGCGTGGCTAATGTGTGGGGGGCAGGGATAACCATACCGATGAAAGAAGGACACTCTGCTGAGTGAGATGACACCTCTCACAAGAGGCTCATTGGGGTCCTCGCGGCCTGACGTTGTCGGTGCTTGGGCCCTAAAAAACTGAAATAATGTGGTTGTAATGTGGTTGCAAGTGTGCACAACCTCTTATAATTGGGGATGCGGCTGTGTTCAGAATTAACCAATTACATTCAAACTCATGTTAAATAGCAGTCTCAGTACATATCTGCTATCAATTCAAGTAACTCTGATTAAGCCCAAATAAATATGAACTGTTCTGGAAGGATCTTCGTGACATTTACTTAGTTGCATCTTACAGTAAAAGCCATGGGCTGTAAAGAGCTTACAAAGCATCAAAGGGATTTCGTTGTTTAATGACAGTCAGGAGAAGGATACAAAAGACTTTCCAAGGCATTAGATACATCAGATATACCATGGAACACAGTGAAGACAGACATCAACACGTGGAGAAAATATGGCACAACAGTGACATTACCAAGAACTGAACATCCCTCCAAAATTAATGAAAAGACGAGACGAAAACTGGTCAGGGAGGCTGCCAAGAGGCCCGCAGCAACATTAATGGAGCTGCAGGAATTTCTGGCAAATACTGGTTGTGTACTACATGTGACAACAATCACATATTCTTGATAAGTTTAGGCTTTGGGGCAGGGTGGCAAGATGGAAGCCTTTTCTTACCAAGAAAAACATCCAAACCTGGCCATACTTTGCAACAACATATATTGAGGCTCCCAAAAGCATGTGGGAAAATGTGTTATGGTCTGATGAGACCAAGGTTGAACTTTTTGGCCATAATTCCAAAAGGTATGTTTGGTGCAAGAGCAACACAGCTCATCACCAAAAGAACACCATCCCCATGGTGAAATATCGTGGTGGCAGTGTCATGCTTTGGTTGTTGTTTAGGTTTAAGTTTAGTTTATTTAAAAGGGGACAGTGCAATTTCATAAAACACACGATTATACATGGTTTGTTGCTGTTTTTCTTCAGCTGGAACTGAGGCTTTAGTCAAGATGGAGGGCATTATTAACAGTTCTAAATACCAGTCAATTTTGGCACAAAACCTCCAATTGTCTGCTAGAAAACTTAAGAAGAGGAATTTCAATGACCCATACATCCAAAGCAACAATAGAATGACTTGACACAACTGTAGTAGGTGAAGTTTAGAAATAATGCATACATTTTAAGCAAACAACCAGTTGAATAGGAATCAGCGTGTACAGAGAAAAATATTATTTACTTATTTATATTATTTTTTGATAAGATAAGATGAACCTTTATTAATCCCCGGAGAGAATTTAATTATTATTATTATTATTAAATTAGTTATGTTACTGATATCTTCAGCACTCACAATCACTGGATCCTAGTAACTATACTTTCACTTCAGACTGAACAGTGTTTCCCGAAGGTGATTGCAACAGCAGGCTGTGGTTTAGCCACACACAGCAATCTGTTGTCTTCTGTCTGTGAGGGGCGTGTTTGAGTTTGCACATCAATCCCGATTGCTATATTGATTCACCGATCAACAAGCCAATATCTTGATGCAATATTTCAAGTTTAAAGTTCATTCCTGACATAAACAATTATACAAGTACAACATGCAGTGAAATGCCTTTGTACCTATCTGGTTGTAGACAAGTTAAAAGAAGACAGTGTAACCAACATAACCAATAAACCAACATAACAAAAGTGCAAACATTGCAAACATTACAAAAGTGCAAAAGTGAATGATGGAGTAGTGAGGGGGGAAAGTTTACATCTCAGACTCATTAAGCAGTCTGATATCCTGAGGGAAAAAACTTCTCATTCTCTCTGTATTGGCCTTCAGCAGACGATTGTGTCTCCTTGAAGGCTTTCTCTAAAGCACAATCAGGCTTTCCAAAGCAAATGGGTGGACAAAAAATGCAGCGGGGAAAAGCAGAATGGAAATGTTTAACACACAGTCAGAGTCAAGAAGTGCTATGTGCTTCTTGAAACAAGTGTTGTTGACAAATCTGTCAAGCTGACTTGTCCTGCTGGCATCATTTCTGTCAACGGGATACAAATTAAATAACAGAAATATGATAATGTAATCACAAAGCACGTGTTGATGAAGTTTCAGGCTGACTGGGCCACTGTTTAAAAAAAAAAAACTACAAAAATGAAATATTATTATTTTACTATTTTTTTTCTAGCTCATGTTCTAGTATTACATAGTAAGAAATGCTGGGTAGATAACAACTCAATTTGGGTAGTTTTAACTACACCACTAGATAAATATGGGACTGCTGAGTTGATAAATTTGGAGAAGATCGGGAAATGTACGACAAAGTTCCAGCAACTTCTTTTTTCCTTTTTTGCCGCCACGCTACAGCAACAAACTTCCATAAAAACGGAAGCTTAGACGGAAGATCGAAACGGAAGATCTTAAAATGGTAGTGACCAAATTTTAAGTTGATCGGGTTAAATCCACAAAGAGCAGTCAGACCCATACTCCTCCCACGGTGAGCAATCAGCCCTCAGTCAAAGGTAACAATATAGAATCAGTGGCGAGACTATACAAGGACAGTTACTAGTCACCCGCTGATTGATCTTATTTATTGATTGCAGCATGTCCTTGTGTAAAATAGCACTAACTGCCTATACATTGTGGCAACTTATAGTAGTGCTCAAAAGTGTACATACCCTGGCAGAATTTATGATGTCTTGGCCATTTTTCAGAGAATATGAATGATAACACAAAAACTTTTTTTCCACTGATGGTTAGTAGTTGGGTGAAGCCATTTATTGTCAAACAACTGTATTTACTCTTTTTTAAATCATAATGACAACAGAAACTTCCCAAATGACCCTGATCAAAAATTTACATACCCTGAGTTTGGCCTGATAACATGCACACAAGCTGACACAGAAAGGTTTGAATGGCAGCTAAAGGTAACCATCCTCACCTGTGGCCTGTTTGCTTTTAATCAGTGTGTGTGCACAAAAGGTCTTTGAGTTTCTGTGCTCCCGACAGACCCTTGCATCTTTCATCCAGTGCTGCACTGACGATTCTGGATTCTGAGTCATGGGGAAAGCAAAAGAGCTGTCAAAGGATCTACGGGGAAAGGTAACTGAACTGTATAAAACAGGAAAAGGATATAAAAAGATATCCAAGGAACTGAGAATGCCAATCAGCAGTGTTCAAACTCTGATTAAGAGGTGGAAAGTGAGGGATTCTGTTGAAACCAAACCACGGTCAGGTAGACCATCAAAAATTTCTGCCACAACTGCCAGGAAAATTGTTAGGGATGCAAATAAAAACCTACAGATAACTGACTCTGAAAAAAATGTGGTGTGGCTGTTTCAAGATGCACAATACAGAGGCACTTGAAGAAAAATGGGCTGCATGGTCGAGTCACCAGAAGAAAGCCATTACTACGCAAATGCCACAAAGTAGCCCGCTTACAAGACGCAAAACAGCACAGAGACAAGCCTCAAAACATCTGGAACAAAGTCATTTGGAGTGATGAGACCAAAATTGAACTTTTTGGCCATAACCATAGACTCTACATTTGGAGAGGAGTCAACAAGGCCTGTGATGAACAGAACACCGTTCCCACTGTGAAACTCGGGAGACGGATCACTGATGTTTTGGGGATGTGTGAGCTACAAAGGTGCAGGAAACTTGGTCAAAATTGATGGCAAGATGAATGCAGCATGTTATCAGAAAATACTGGAGGAAAATTTGCGCTCATCGGCCCGGAAGCTGCGCATGGGACGTACTTGGACGTTCCAACATGGCAAAGATCCAAAACACAAGGCCAAGTCCACCTGTCATTGGTTACACCAGAATAAAGTGAAGGTTCTGGAGTGGCCGCCTCAGTCTCCTGACCTCAATAACATTGAGCCACTCTGGGGAGATCTCAAACGTGCAGTTCATGTAAGACAGCCCAAGAATTTACAGGAACTGGAGGCTTTTTGCCCAGAAGAATGGGCTGCTTTACCATCAGAGAAAATAAAGAACCTCATTCACAACTACCACAAGAGACTTCAAGCTGTCATTGATGTTAAAGGGGGCAATACAAGGTATTAAGAACTGGGGTATGTAAACTTTTGATCAGGGTCATTTGGGAAGTTGGGAAGAGTAACCACAGTTGTTTGACAATAAATGGCCTCACCCAACTAACTAACCATGAGTGGAAAAAAGTTTTGGGTTATCATTCATATTCTCTGAAAAATGGCCAAGAAATCATAAATTCTGCCAGGGTATGTAAACTTTTGAGCACAACTGTATGCTTTGCAATGTATGTATCTCCAATCTATAGATATTTATATCTATGTGTGTCTGTCTTTAGCTTTTTTGGAACGATAATATTGTATATTATCTTTTGTCCTATAGCAGTATTGTCAGTAGGGAAATTTCAATATCACTGAACCCTAGGCTTGACTGAAACTTTGCTCTCCTTTGTAAAAAAAAAAAATGTAACAAATAAATACATAGATATAAATTCACTGAATTATGTGTTATTGAAATAATAAAGGAACTTGTTAAGAAAACCTTCAACATTAACAGGATAACCCTAACCCCCTGATAGCCGATCCAGGGTACACAGGCAGTTAGGTACATAGACAGGTATGTAGCTTGACAGGTAGGTGGATAGACAGACATACAGGTAGGTAGGTAGGTAGGTATGTAGATAGACAGGAGGGTACACAGGCAGTTGGGTAGGTAGACAGGTGGGTACACAGGCAGTTAGATACATAGACAGGTAGGTTGATAGACAGGTAGGTAGATAGACAGGTAGGTAGATAGACAGACATACAGGTAGGTAGATAGACAGGAGGGTACACAGACTGTTAGGTAGGTAGATAGACAGGCAGGTAGACAGGCAGGTAGGTAGATAGACAGGTAGGTAGATAGAAAGACATACAGGTAGGTAGGCAGGTAAGTAAGTAGACAGGTGGGTACACAGGCAGTTTGGTACATAGACAGGTATGTAGATTGACAGGTAGCTGGATAAACAGACATACAGGTAGGTACGCAGGCAGGTAGCTAGACAGGTAGGTACACAGACTGTTAGTTAGGTAGACAGGTGGGTACACAGGCAGGTAGGTAGACAGGTGAGTACACAGGCATTTAGGTAGGTAGACAGGTAGGTAAATAGACATGTTGGTAGGGAGATAGCTAGATAGACAGACATACAGGTAGGTAGACTGGTTTTGTGTTTGAAAATAAAATGAAACATCCTTCTGCATGATTTCACTGTCTTGAACCATGTTTTTGTTACATTAGTTTGGCCTACAAAACAGTTTAGGGCAAGCTATATGTGCAGCCAGTGGACAACCTCCAGGTCTGAAAAGTGAAGCCAACGCAGAAGTGCCTGAAACCTGCATTCTTTATAGTGGCCAGCAGGGAGCAACTCCTCTGGTTGCAAAAAGAAGTCTGATTGTATAGAAGTCTATGAGAAAATGAGCTTACTTCTCACTTGTCTTCTTTAATACAGCATGATATTCGTTTAGTAAATTAGGGTCAAAGTTAGAGTCAAATAGACCATAAAGCAGGGGATGCTTTAGGGCGGGGCTACCTTGTGATTGACAGGTTGCTACCACGGTGTTGTCATCTTGGAGTTGTACACCTCAGCTTAAAAACTGTAGTCCACAAACCAATGGGTGACGTCACAGTGACTACACTTCTTAACTAGTTGTGCAGCTGTGCAAGAGGGCACTTCTTTGCCAGTCAGTGCATCATACTGCTGAGCAGCCATTGAAGTTAACAAAATGGATTTAGGTCTAGTCGCAAAGCCAAATACAACAGCACTGCTTTGTGGCATAAAATGAACAAACAGACAATTTAATCATTAATCACAATTTGTATGGCAAGTAAAATTTGACAGCCCTAGTACCACACACCACTAAAATGACTTTAAGAGATGAAGTAACACCACTTTGACACACGTCCTCATTTTCATTATGGGCTACACTATACTGTATAAAGCTTTGGTAGGTGTAGGAAATTCAGTAAAGAATCAGTAAATAAGACTAAATTCAGTCTTGTAAGTTGGTCCAATTAAATATCCAAAAACTGTTTGAAAAAGTGAGGTCTTTGAAAACTTGAAAGGAGATGACAATGTAATAACTTTGTGTGTGTGTGTGTGTGTGTGTGTGTGTGTGTGTGTGTGTGTGTGTGTGTGTGGCATGCTCTAGACTATCTGTCACAAGGTGTGGATCTGAGTGGCATTGAGGTGATTGAGAATGACTTGCTGCTGATCAGCAGAGCCAGGCTGGAGGTGGAGAACCAGGCCAAAAGACTGCTAGAGCAGGGCATGGAGATCCAGGTACATACACAACACACACAACACAAAATAACACTATTGTTTGCTTTTGGTTGCACTAGATTGTCCTGGGCCTATTGTGCAGCTTGAACTTTAACCTATGTGTTGAGAAGGGTCAAGCTTAGAGCATTCTTTTCAGTAAAATATCAGTGTTTCAGAATCAAATCTGTAAACTTTCAAATAGTGGCCTGGTCTTTATTTTCCATCTAATCTAATCTACTTCTGGTTTAGTTTGCTGTGCAAACAACAGTTTACCTGTTGTCATAAATTGAAAACAATGGGGTATTGCAGTCTTTGGTTTGTATTTTGAACCTCTAATACTTTTAATAGTGCTATAATACTATGTAACATTGAAGGGAGGTGTGCACGTGTCAACATTTTATGTCAATCTGTTGTCATGATTTGAATTTTTATCCTGTTTATATCCAGTTTTAGACCATATCTTTATGTTACACTTTTAGATCTTGGTTGTTTTAACGACTTCTTTTAACTGGTGAACGGATTTTAGTCATCAGGTGTGGTTTCAATGCTGTTTTAAGGACTTGTCTGTGGTGCGCTTTCATGGTGGAGCGAGATCACATCTGCAAAAAACATTTTTTAATGCTACTCTTTTACTGATCGTGGGACGACTTTTATCTTGGTTTTAACTTTTTCCCTTTATAATGGCCATGTTGTTTTATGTGAATTGGATTGAGCCCAGCCATGGCTGTGTGGACTGCAAACTTCAATGCTAACAACTAAAGGAGTAGCTAATTGCCAGCTTCAGGATCTAATCTAAATACTCATTCATTGCCTGCGGGAGCAATTTGGGGTTAAGTGTCTTGCTTAAGGACACATTGACGTGTGACCAGAGCAGCCGGGGATCATACCACTGACCTTCCGATTGATGGACAACCTGCTCTACCCTCTGAGCCACAGCTGCACAGACAAAGGAAATTTCCTACATGTGATCCCCTGGTCTTGCTGTCACAGTGTCCCAATCACAAATGACCTCTGATGCTGCAACCACCCTTCTGTAGCTGGTGTTATTAAAAATCATCACCAAGCAGGTTCACACGGACAGCCCTGCAGCTGAAATGAGCAGCCATTCCTCCAAAAGAGTCCTAGAAGCACCAGGCACCAACGCTGCTGCACTGGCCGTGCGATGCCTTGGCACGGATGGCCAGCTCCAGACACCGCTGCCTCTCCTCCACCTGTGGCCAGCACTGGTCAGGCAGCCTGTCTCTCCACCACAAGTGCTGAGGCTCCTCCCCCACGTCCGCTTGTACAGACACTCCAGCCTGGACTGCTGTCCTTAGAGCTGTCAGAGGCAGCTAAGTGCCTCGTCCTGACAGCTCACACTCACTGTCATCTTCTCATCCTCTCTTCCCAACAACTACACTAATCATTGGAGAGTCCATAACCAGGGACATACGCTTCATGAATGTAATCACCCACTGCCTCCCTGGTGCCACAGTCTCTGCCATTCTGGATAAACTCCTGAACCTCCTACCCTCATTGCTGACATTGATCAAAAGAATAGTGCTGCATGTGGGGACAAATGACGCATCCCGTGCACCAAAAAGGATTTCAACCTTCTTTTTAATGTTTTTAAAGGACTACAGAAAGTCCAGTTTTATTTCTGGCCCCATTCCCTCTACTGTTTTAGCCATATCCTCAGTCTGCACACATGGCTCCAGTCAGCATGCACACAGCTTGGATTTATTGACAATTTCAATCTATTTTTGGATTATGCTTGGCTTAATCCTTGATAGGATTCATCCCAACAAGCAGGGTAGCCAAATACTGTTAGCTAATAATCAGCAGGTGGTCCAGTCTTCTCCTCGAGCGTGACTGTTTACTCAGCACACACCCACTCAAACAACCCTATCATCTTCCTTTCCTATATCACTACAGATCACTGTCTCTGAGTACTCCCTATTGTCCTCCCCTGGCATTACCACTTTCACTGATCCAGTCCCCCACTCAAATGGATACATCAGATCCTGGCCCACTGATTCCTGTTATCATAATTTATAGAAACACACAGATGCGAGGTATGGCTTATAGGAACAGTCACCCCTTCCTTGTGTCTCAAGAGTGGAGTGCACTCTTCGCATTGCTGTGATTTATGCCATATAAATAACAAATAAGACTGTTGTTCAATAACTTCTTCACCTTCTGCAATTTGTATTTTGTGTCTCTGACGGAAACCTGGCTTCATGCTGGTAAGTGCACCCCTTTTTCTTCTTCCTGTCTGGGATTTCCTGAGTTCCCCTCAGACCACTTGGCAGACTTCATTTGAAATAGGTTTGAGCTGCAGCTATTTGAGACAAATTCTCATTGTACAGTGCTGTGTGCAGCAGTGTACCAACCACGAAGATTCAACTAGGATTTTATATAGGACTTTGGGATCCTGTTAATTATGATTGATTTTTAATTGGTGATTTTAGTATACATGTATGCTGTGAAGCCAGACCTCTGGTCAAGAACTTTCTTAAATTTATTGACTCCTTTAATCTGACACAGTAAGTGACTGGCCTGACACATGAGAAGGGTCACACCCTGGACCTAGAGCTGTCCTATAGCATACTGTATTTGTAGCTGTCGTTGAAATCTGTGATACAGGTATATCGGATCATTTGCCTGTTATTTTTACTGCCACAGTCACAGTCAACTCTTTAACTATGTCACAGTTTTCTACTGTTTTTAAAAACTGCCTGATTTATACCCTGGAAGGCTGTTATGACCTCAGTGTTGAGGAGTTTGTCGCACTTTTTAACTCAGCATGCACAAACATCTTGGACTCCTTTGCTTCACTTAGGATGCAATGTCCTAAACCAGTCTCTAAACCTTGACTGAATGACACTACTCTCACTACTATGTTCTCAGACGTGCATGTAGGAAAGCAGCACTGTGTAGGAAGGATAAGCTCCAGGTGTCTTTAGATATAGACATACCCAGTTCTTTTAAATTGACCACTATGGGACGCTACAAGTCAAATTGTTGTGACACTGTTGAAGCATCCCCAAAATGCGAAGAAATATGACGGACATGACTTAGTGCACAAATACTGAAAGACTGCATACATTGCAATGATGAAACAAGGGTGTGATTGGTCTCACTCCTTTATATAGAATTAAATTAGCTGAAATGAGTTTGCTCTGGGGCTGCACGGTGGTGCAGTGGTTAGCGCTGTCGCATCACAGAGGGCCACAGGTTCAAATTCAGCTTAGGGCTCTTATGTGTGGAGTTTGCATGTTCTCCCCGTGTTTGCACGTTGTGTTTTCTCCGGGTACTCTGGCTTCCTCCCACAGTCCGTGGGAGGAAGTGCCCGTAGGTGTGGATGTGAGTGTGAATGGTTGTCTGTCTATGTGCTGTCTGTCTCTATGTGCCCTGCGATAGACTGGAGACCTGTCCAGGGTGTAACCCTGCCTTTGCCCAATGCCAGCTGGGATCAGCTCCAGCCCCCCCACGACCCCTAATGGGATAAGCGGTTGAAGATGGATGTATGGATGGACTTTGCTCTGCTTTGTGAAGCCCAAAACTTGATCATTGCGGTTGTGGCTTTGATTTTAACAAATTGGCTGCTTCCTTCTGTTGAGCAAAAAAAAAAAAAAAAAAAAAGGCTTGAAATGGCAAACTCTTGCTTGGAATTGTATTCTGTATTTGGTAGGTGGCAGGTACTAATTTCATTCCTTGGCAGTAATGTTATAGCTGTGAACGTAGCAATGCAGTATGTGTACAATAAAGTAAATGCTACAACTCAAGACCCGAGACAAGTTCCTGTGTCTTGGTTGCCACCTGCTGATTAGAGTTAAGGGAGTTAGCCCTTGAGTTAGCCTCTTTAAGGGGACCAGCTATTCTCATTTTAGTGACAAGCTGCTCTTCGAAGTTTTGGAAGAGCTCAGTCAAGTCTGGCAGCTAGTGGTAAGATTCTATATACCGGTCCAGTCTGGTGTAGGCTGGCTTGATAACAAACCGGCCAAACTCTAGCAGATGCATACCTCTTTTATACATCTTGCTTTCCCTGAGGACTGCTGGATGTTAATAAGATTGAATGCCTCCATGTAAATGGCCAAGCAAATCTGACAAGCAGCTGTGTTATTCCACCCAGCTGTGACTCTTTCAAACGAGTAAATGGGTCACAGAAAGACGAAGCATCCCTACAGTTGTGGTGCATTTACACTGGGATTAATAAGTATAAATAATTCTAAAAAACTGTGTTTACAATGTTCAGCATTTATTTGTTAGTTATATTATTTGCTGTTGTGATTTCTAGACTCTAGTGAGTATCTTGTCACATTAGGAGCCAGTTGTGTCTTTCATTTCTTCCAAGGTCTTATACCTTTTTTTCTGTAGTCAGATTTTTTTAAGAGAAATGAACATTTGATTAGGTTTAAGCTGTTTGTTTGGAGTAAAACAGAAGGACAAAAGTAGAAGCACTGTGTACTAGTATGAGCACTAAAATACATGTGAGAGAGGGAGCCCATGTGAGCTCTGCTAACCTTCATCTGCCCCAGAAAGCCTTGTTCTCAAGGGGACAGTGTCCCATTAAGGATGGTGTGTTCTTCTGTGTGTGTGACAGTCTGTTCAGTTTCCATGGTGAAATATTGCCAGTGTCCAGAGGAGTGTTGTTGCAATGCTTCAGCTTGTATGTTAGTAGTGCAGCGATGATCTTCTTAGTTCTTCCTTGACATGGAGATGACGATGATGATGACATCATCAGGGGTACATTTTAGACTTTAGAAAACTCCCTTCAGAGCCGAAGACATAGCACAATTATTTTCAAAGGCTAGTATTCCTCACATTGAGTACACTGTGTAAAGTCAGTGGAGTGTCTGTTCAGCAGCACATTTAAAATGAGTGGCACATTAAAAACACTATTTCAGTTAAAGCCCTGCTACTCTCTGCAGCTGAGGTAAATAAACTAACATTATTAGGGCTGCAACTGATGTTTACTTAGCTGATTATTTTGTAGCCGACAAAGAGCACATAGAGAATGTGTCATCTCCAGGACTGTAACATGAATCCCTGAGGAGAGAAGATAGGAATGGAAGCAGTCTGTGAAGGGACACTAAAGGATAGAAGGATGAGGATGAAAAGAAAAATCTAATGGTAAAATGCCTTTTTTTTTCCTGACATTTAGAAGGATTGGTATTTACCTCAACTGGGCTGACTAAAATATTGCATGTTATATATTTAGTGTGACATTTTAAAAGTAACAAAATGCTGGCTTTCAGAAAGATTAATATAACAATGTTGTGACAATGTGTCACGAGGATGCTTACTAAAATTGCTGGACTGACAAACAGACTACAATGTTTATTTAGAATTAAAAAAAAACATTCTACTTGTGGTCTGACATGTTTTTCAAAGTGTGTACAACTTACATTATTACCTACTGCTTCAGTGAAAATGCCAGTTATCACATAATAAAGTAGTTGTGAGTGTGAACCGTTTGGATTACTGTCCCTGCTGGTACATTCAACGATGCTGATCAAGTCAGTTTCTGAAAAGTGATATTTTGGAAATCTGTGTGTTTCAAAAACGTAGAGGACAAACAATCAGTGATCATAGAGGGTCTGAAAAGGACAAAAAAATCTCTGTACACATACTCTATATGGGTGGGTGAAATGATACATCATTAATAAGGACAATATTAATTACAGTCTCTTATTTTAAGAGTTTTGTAGTCATTTGAGACATTTTTTTAATTAATTAAATGCAGAAACGCTAATAATGCAACTAACTGTGTGGAAGCGGTGGGCGATACTCGATCTAGGCAGCGGGCCTAGAGTGTACTCTATATCAATAGTGTCTTGAGATAACTTCTGTTATGCTATGAAAATATATATATATGAAAATGAACTGAGTTGAATTTAATTGTAGTAATTACTTATTAAAACGTAAAACAACTTTAAGGAAAAGAGCAAAAATGTGCATTTTTATTATTCTAAATTGAATATGCAAACATGAAAAAAGTGCAAACATGTATTTACTGAGAACAATTAATCTTTTCAGTTATTTTAGTGCAAATAACTAAAAAAAGCACAAACTACCGTATTTTCCGGACTATAAGACGCACTTAAAATCCTTAAATTTTCTCAAAACTCGACAGTGCGCCTTATAATATGCTGCAGCTTATATATGAATTCTGGCTGTGCTTACTGACCTCCTCGGACCATTTTTATGTGGTAGAGGGCACTCAAAAATCTGTCAAAATGTTTTATTATGAGTTTGGTAAGCTTCAAAGCTGCACCGCTGGGTGGATTGTAGGAGCATTCCGGTAACAGTAGTCAGGCGCCTCGTGGAGTAATACATACTGTTACTGTGCTTCGACAGATAGGCACCGTAACATTATTATGTGTGTATAAGGAGCCCAAAATGACATGCGGATTTCAAGCTTAAGGCTTTCAGTCAGAATAGAGCAGCGGTGAGAGAATTTAATATTAATGAATCAGTGGTACGGAAGTGGAGAAGCAAGAAGATGACCTGCGCCACGTAAAGAAACCAAACAGAGTTTCCGAGGGAACAAAGAACAGTGGGTTATTCAACAGAGAGTAGCAGGTAGAAGCGTCTCTACAGTTTCTATTCGACTCAAGGCAACAGTGGTAGCGCTTGACATGAAAATCAGCGACTTTCGAGGAGGAGAAATCAAGAAACCGGACGGGTTTTTCCACAGCTCTCCGTCCCTAGTGATCTGCGACTCCATGCTTGCCTATCTCACCAACACTGTCAAAACGAAAGTGAAGAAAACTGCTTCGGAGCTTGACGTCATTCCGGGTGGATCAACTAAAGAACTCCAACCACTAGATATTGGTATCAACAGGTCGTTCAAAGTTAAACTGCAAGCAGCGTGGGAGCGTTGGATGACAGAAGGCAAACACAGAGTAGGAGGACAATGACAGGGAGGCAACGCCGGGCGAGTTACTCCACTATCTGCCAATGGATCACGAAGGCAGGAATCATCACTGAACAGCTAAGTAACAGCAACGAGACTGACATGGATAATGACGAGACAGATTTGGGCATGCTTGATGCCAAAGTCGCCCAACTGTTTAACTCAGACACTGATGATGAAGGATTTGATGGATTTAGAAATCCTTCTGTAACCAGTGCCATCAGTATATTTTGCAACAATAAGGTTGCGAAGGTCTTGAGAGTTCTTTGCTTTTACCCATCATGAGATGTTTCTTGTGTGACACCTCTGTAACAAGACACCTTTTTATAGGCCATCAGTTGGGACTGAACCAGCTGAAAATAATTTTGCACTGACAAGGAACAGGATTGCTTTCTAATTACTGAGTCAGCTGGTGTCTTGGCTTTCCATGCCCTTTTGCACCTCCCTTTCTTCATTTTTTTCCCTGTGTCATTTCACATTATTACATATAATTTATGGACATCTGTGTGTGGATTGCATGGGTTGTTTCTGACATTTGGTGAAAATTACATTACAATAGCCCCATTAGAAATATATTTCCTGAGAAAAATGTGTTCTGTACTTATTTTACCCGCTGCACAAACCCAACCAAGTGTTGAAGACAGTTTGTCCCTTCAGGCCTCCCTCCAAAGACATTCCCCCAAAACTTTCTCTTTTACATCTGTTTTAACTGCATGGGCTGCAATTGGACGGCTGATGGCCTTGACTGGGGCCCCCTGGCACCCCAGTATATTGATCTTTTTAAAAGGCACTGATCAAAACAGAAAACAATAACATTAAGTCATTAGGAACAAATTGTTTGACAAAGTCATGAAACTTTGGAACAATAGAATATTGCATGTGTGGTGTATGAAAGATAACCTAGGGGACCCTTGTTGGTATAGGGTTAAAGTGATACATGATGCACCTCATTTGACGTGCATTCATTGACTGTCCTATGGTGCATGCCAGGCATTAAGATTTTGGCCATCCTGCAGCCAGCAATGTTTAGGATATCATTAGTAGTATTAATGCATTTTTAATAACATCCTCTAGGGATAAATAAATATTCTTTTAGCCCTCTCCAAACAGGTACTGTGGCTGTAGGGAAAAAACAGCTTTGGTCACAGGGTCCTCATTTGACTTTCTCCACTGTGTACTTAACTTCTGTTGCTGCATTATTTGTGTGGCTGTGTGGGACTCTAAAGACACAGACCCACACATATTGTATGAACTGTATACACACACATATATCAGCCCAAGAATTTGTTTACTGTGCTTTTTATTATGAAAGCAGTTGGACATGCTGCCTGGGCTTTGTGGAAGCCAGTGTAAAACTGCACTCTGATTGTGCCAGCAGAGACCCTGTAGCCCATCTGTTGAGTGGGAGCTTGACTGACCCACATAGAATAACACCTCCTGTCCTCTCCTCATTTCTCCTCTCAAACAGTCTTATAGAATTATAAAATCAATTGAAATCGGTGGCTAAAAGTTGCACCAATCAGTAGCTCTAGGGATTGTTCAATGTGACCTCCTGCCTCTTTAAACTGTCTTTGAATGAGCAGCTATATAAAGTGAGAATTTAGGACTGAACTGAAGCTTGATTTGGATTATTCTTTGCCTCAGATCTACTCTCAAAGTAATTGTGTTTATATAATAAGTGTAAGTAGGATTGTAATTACAATGGATTGTGCTGCAAGAGGATGTTTGATCTTTTCTTCCCCATCAGACTTGTAGCAAACTGCCACTGCTGCTAGCTATAGCAACTGTAGAGTTCATCACTCATAGCGGGCAAATTGTCTGTTTTAATGAAAACTTAAATGAACTTATATTAAAAATATTTTGCTGCGACTAGCAGATCTGTAACTCAGTCAGTCGTTCCATTAAAATTCCTCCACCCTTTGGCGGCCACAGGAGCCCTAGGAGGCTGAACTTTGGCATGGAGGTCAAGTGTATGGGTGTGAAGGTGTGTGTTTGTGTTCATGTCAATTGGCAAAAAAAGGGCGTGACAGTGAGAGTGGCCTATCGCAAAAAGATGCATGACTTCTAAGAGCCTAGAAGTACAGAACCCTTGCCTGCCTTGCTTAGGGCCCTCTCCACTTTTGTAGAAGTGTAAAACCTCAAGGTCATTCAGCTTAGCTGTAAAGGTCCCAGAGGAACTAGATGAAAAATCAGCTTGCAGGGTTGAGAAGTTCTTTATCATGGGGTTCTGGGTTATATATGTATATGGGCATATTTCTACCTAGCAAAGTGTTTTGCTGTCCTTTTAGACGACTGTGGTCAAGGTTGTCCCTGTAAAGAAAAGAGTTCTCACCTAGTCTTAAAGTTTGCTATAATTAAGGAGGGGTGGATGTAATGGTGTGGTTTAGTATTCCAGCAAACTTTGTTTCACTGTGGGTGAAATGGTATCGTCTGAAAGAGGGGACACTTTATTTGCTGATAATGAAAGGGGGGTACTTCTAGGGGGGATTTCTAGTACTTTTACAATTTTATTTAAGATGAAATGATTACGTAAGATTAATCTCAATAATGTTGTGAGTTTGTTTTCAATCTGAACAAAACAGACAATATTCAACCTGTCTTTTGTTTTTATGTGACTACATTGAACCCCCCTGTTGACCTGAGGTATGTGGAGTCGAGAAGTCTCTTTTAGTCTGTGTTTGGAACTGGAAGAGACAGGTAGGATGACGGAGAGTTCTCTTTCTAAAAACATGACTATGTTCTGGAGACAGCTGTAACGTATAAAGCGGGAGCCTGTATTGCAAAGTGTTTTAAAATTATCACTGAGTTAGTGTCATGTTGTTCTCCACTGTGTTGTTGTGACGCGCTGCCACTGGCTTGCACCCTGTGACCCATGGCATTATGGGAAATGTAGTTTCCTAATGGAATTTGCACAAACTAATGTTACGTGTGTTATTCTGATTCTAATGTGTGTGCCTCAGGGAAGTCACTGTGTTTATCCTGCAATTGAAATTACATGTCAGGCAGAGCATATTTATTTTATTTTGCATTTATTTTACATTGTTGTAATATGTTTCCCTCACAGCAGTCTGTGGAAAGATTGTGAATTGATGCAGTCCTTGTCACGTGCTATATCATTGCAGATATGATTGTTGAAAACAATGTTGTGGTGGGTTCTTTTGTACTGTCCTGAGTCCGCTACGTTATGATATATAAAAAAAAAGGAAAAGCCAAAAATGTCATTTCACTTACATTAGAAGAAGAAATGTCAGTCTGCTTCCACAGGTTGAGCAGCTGAAGTTACACGTTTCAGGATTTACTTAGTTTGATGTAAATTGTAAATTGCCAAATTGGCAGTGCCCTGATATATATGTATATGACATATAAACTTACATCTGTACCAAATTTGTTGCTTTTATCGGAAAATGCACAGTTATGAATATTTCAACTTAGCTGCCCCACTAATAAGATAATTTTATACTGTTATAAAACACCACAGACAACTGCCAACTTCACTTCTCTCTTCCCCCTCTCCTTTTGTTGGTCAGAATCCAACCCAGGTTGGCACAGCCCTCCAGGTCTTCTATAACTTGGGCACTCTAAGAGAGACCATCAGCTCTGTAGTGGGGAGTTACAGGACCACCATACATGACAACATCGCTAGTGCTTTGGACATCAAGGGCCTGACACAGCCGACCAACCCCAGAGGTAAGACCCAAGGAGGATGTGTTTCTTTTACACACAAAGACACTCATACACTGACTACATTGCCCTCATTTCTAAAAAATGAAACACAGTGGCATTTTATAATTTGACCCAGTTCATGTGTTGGCTTGATCCAAAATAGATTATTATAACATGGCCAGAGAGAATAGTCAGTTCTGGATAGTAGAGCATGTGTTATTTTCATGGCTCAGATTGCCATATCATCTTTCTGATGAATGCACACAATACTTTCCAATAACCAGCCCTGATTAAGCTAAGGATTAGCCCCCTGGCATTTTCATGATAACCTTTGAGTATTACATCAAATATAAAATGTGAAATCAGCAAAAATAAATATATCATGGTCTTCTTAAAAAAAATACAAGTCTTGTTGTGTATTTTTCTTATTGTCACCAAATCATAAACCAACCATGACTGTATCTGCTAACAAGTTTTATGTGAGTATGACAGCCTGATATCTCTTCCTCTGTGCCATCGAGCTCCATTAAAACACTCTGAATGACATGTTCCTGTATCACCATGAACACACACTGTAGTTTAGTTTGACTCAATCCCACATCCACCATGCTGCTGCTACAAAATACTCGCTAGAGCACCAAATGGGCCTTAATCCACCACTGCAAATAGTCCCCACAAATGCACTATTTATTTATTTATTTTCTGTTTGAGTAACATTTGATTAAAAACTACAGTCACCAGCTGTTAAACAATATATTTGTGAGGTGTATTTAAAGATGTACATCTTCAGTTGGAACCTTGGAACTGAGAGCCACAGGTGGGTTAAGGAAGACTGAAAGAATTGAGAGATAGATTAATACATTGTTGATTTTAGTATTTGATGACAGTAAGAACAGTACAGAATAACATCAGACTTAAACTTAAAGATATATAGATAATAATAAATAGAATGAAACTAGCAATGCAATAAATGTATCATAGTCTCAAGAAAATCATAAGATAGGCATGCCAGAAAAGCTCCTCTCATTGGCCCCTACATTTGTACAACGAATCCTAATTTCTTTTGTGTGTCAGTTGTTTTGTTGGAAATAATGGGACGGTGGTACTGATTTCACAGACATCATGTCAGAAACAAACAAACCAAAACCTTCCACCTACTGAATTTGTGCCCTCAGGTGCACCAGGCAGAGCAGTGCTGCCAACACCAGGCCACACAGCAGCTTTCCGGGCTGCGTTGTGGACCAACCTGGAGAAACTGATGGATCAAATCTGTGCTGCATGCAGACAGGTACACAACTTCCTGACAACTCTGACTGTACAGCCAAACAGATGCAGCCAGCAGGATTGATGAATGAGCTGTTCTGCATATTTTCCAGGTGCAACATCTGCAGAAGGTCCTAATGAAGAAGAGAGACCCTGTAACTCATGTGTGCTTTATCGATGAGATCATAAAGGTGGGTGGGCACTACTGTTCCGGACTTGGTATAATAGTAAAAATTTCAGCTGCTATCAGGACAGGAACAACAGTTCGAAGCAGTCAGAAAATAGAAGTTTTAGTATGATTGAATTTTCTTTTTCTCACAATCAAGATAAAATGTCCATACACATTCATGCACGCTGTTGCCTCTCAGTCCCATCAAGTACGCATTACACAGCAGACTTTACATGGCTGCTTAATTCTATGACAAGACCAATACTACCTGACCCCAGGTTTTCTCTGTAAATCAGTATCTATTCATTTGATGAAACAACTTTGTTAGACAATGTAAGCACAGTTTAGTTGACCTGAATGACAAGAAGTGGTGCAACAAATTTCAGATTCACTGAAGTACCAAATACAATAGACAGACAAAGGAGTGGAGCCCTGTTGCAGTTGCTAGCTTTGCACGGTTGGTTATCCAACCTTGCATTTAGTGATTTCTCATTATTTTCCAGATAAAAGGGCTGCACTATAGGTTATAAAGGTACATGGTACCATATACTCTACAAGTCAGCAACTGATTTATAATGAAATTTAAAAAGAAATTCAAATATGGGAGGCAGCAGGCTGCTGCTGCATGCTGGCAGTGACCCTAATGAAGACCTATGTTGGTTGCAACACTTTGGCCATTTTAAACAATTATTGCCATGTAAAATAAAGGCATTATAAATCTATTCAAACACTACATTAGTGTGCCTTGGTTTATTTTTGAGGGAGCCTTGCATTTTGTACTTTTTTGAGATGGCATTCCACCCATACAATGAGCCCTTCACAAGATTGACTGAGCCCAATACAACTGCAGGATCTAAAGATCACCTGTAGGTGATTACTACAAAGACCCAGCAGCGCTTCTACTCCATTGTTTTGAAATCCAAAGATAGATGAAGAATGTTGCTTTCACATTTCAGAATGTATTCCATCCATCCATCCATCGTCAACCGCTTGTCCCGTTAGGGGTCGCGGGGGGGCTGGAGCCGATCCCAGCTGGACCCCCTGGACAGGTCGCCAGTCCATCGCAGGGCACATAGAGACAGACAACATATAGACAGACAACCATGCACACCTACGGGCAATTTAGAGTCATCAATTAACCTAAACAGCATGTCTTTGGACTGTGGGAGGAAGCCGGAGTACCGGAGTATAGTCATTGGGCGAATGTCCATAATACATAAAAATGTCCATAATACATAAAAACACCATTGTTACATCACTGGGCAAAAGAATATCATCTGTCTTCAAAAAATGTCATTCTAATGGGTTCTTTAGTTGACATCATACAATTAAGGAGCACAAAGACTAGTCTGTATTTTCCTGACAGTCAGCAAGTCAGATGATACATCCAAAACCAACCAACAATGTGCCTCTTTTAAAGGGGAACTCCACCAATAACATATTAAAGTATGTTTCCAGGTGCTGAGGAGTTCTACTGCATATTTCAGAAAAGTAGTATAAAACCTTTACTGTCTCCAGTGGGAACTGTGTCAAGTCTGACACATCCCCATGTGAGTCAATAGCCACGCTTATATGCGCCAGATTTCTCCAATCTGATCTGAACCTTGGTTGACTGGAAATTCCAAATCCACTGTTTACTAAATAAAATGATTCGATCATGGCGTGCGTATACATGCACCAAGCGTTTAATCAGAAAAAATCCTTTGGGCATGTGCACAGTTGTCTGAATTTTCAGAAACAGTAGAAGAAGAAGCTATACTTCCGCCTGTGTTGTAAACAACCGCCGCATTGTCTGTCATGCGTCACACTGACGTAGCACAGTGGAGATAATTTTACCCCTACCAGGAAGACATGATCCGAATGGGTGTGTACATGGACGCCGATTGGAACAACGATCAGCATAAACTACCTCTGTCATTCGGAATGATATTTCTTTCCGATTGGGCCGATTGGAGTCTTCCGACTGACACGTTGACGTGAAGCATTTTTAATCTGATTGAGCCAAGTTTGAAAAATAAAAAAGGTGTGGAGTTAGAAAGAAGTGATCTCACCAGATCTCTGGGACATTGCAATATTGTATCAGAGTTTATCATAAAAAGCAATGTACAGCAATTTGTCGTGAAATACAGTCCCCGCCAAAGCTATTGAACTGTGAGGCCAATTCCTTTATTTTTGCTGTACACTGAAAACATTTAGGTTTGACATCAAAGGATGAATATGAGACAAGAGGTCAGTATTTCAGCTTCTTTTTTTCAGATATTTACATCTAGAACTGAAACTTAGAAGGTGGCATTGTTTGTTTGAAACCACACATTTTCAAGTGAGCAAAATTATTGGAACTGGAAATTAGCCAAAAAGTACAGAGACAAGGCTCAAAAGTTGTGGGACAATGTTTTCTAGACTGATGAGCCAGAGATGAACCTTTACCAAAGTGATGGAAAGGCCATGGAGAAAGGAAGGATCTGCTCATGATCCCAAACACACAAACTCATTTATGAAACACAGTGGAGGTAATGTCATGGCTTGGGCTTGCATGGCTTCTTCTTGGACAGCTTATGGATCTTCATTGATGATATAACACATAAAGGCAGCAGCAAAATGAACTCAGAAGTCTGCACAAACATTTTTGTGCCAATTTTAAGAGAAATGCAACCAAAAAGATTGGGAGATGCTTCATCATGCAGCAAGACAAAAACTCAAAACACACTGTCAGAACAACCAAGGACTTCATCAGGGGAAAGAAGTGGAGGGTTTTAGACTGACCAAGCCAATCTCCAGACTTAAACCCTACTGAGCAGCATTTTACCTGCTAATGAGGAGGCTGACGGGAGAAACCCCCTGAAACAACCAATAACTGAAAGAGCCTGGAAAAGCAACACAAAAGAAAGAAGAAAGAAAAGAAAGCAAAAGTTTAGTGATGTCAGTGGGTCACAGGCTTGATGCAGTCATTAAAACTAAATATTAAATAGTATTCTCTTTAATTTATTGTAAATCTATTGTAACTTAACTAACTTATTGCACTTGCTGCTGTAACGTGAATTTCTCTACTGTGAGACTAATAAAGGAATATCAGTGTACAGCAGAAATAATGGAATTGACCTCACTGTTTCAATAGTTTTAGAGGGGACTGTATATGTTCTGTAAAATGTTAGACTGTGCTTTTTGTAAAAGGGAAGGGAGTTGTATTCAGAAGGAAGCAAAAAGGGAAAGAAGGAAAGCAAGAAAGAAAGTGTCGGTAGTAGCCCTGGGGCTGGCTCACTTCATAGTCGTAATACTTTCAATAGAATCATGACAGTCATCACACATCGTCATGACTATCATCAGCATCTCACTCTCTTTCTTCATGCAAACCTAGTTGTACAAATCAGAGTGGGAGGCTGTTACTATGGAAACAAAGCTCTCAGCAATTACCCAGAGATGGAGGTGTGAGATGGAGACCTAATGACATGTCTAAATGCAAGGTTCTGCACTCTGCAGCTGCACTCATCACCGTCATGTTTGCAGAAACTGACTGACACATTGTCCTGCTGTCAGAGCAGCTGCATCCAAATCAGTCTAATCACAGTGGAGGAGATAGGGGTAAGCATTCAGACACCTGAGATGTGGATTGTGACAAATGAGCAGTAAGTCATTAAGAGGAAGATATTAATATGCACAACATATTGTAGTTGGTAGTGTAGTGTTGCATAGCTGCCACACTCATCCCCAGGGCTTTTTTAGGTCTAGTAACACAGGTCAGTACACTTTTGTGCACTTTTTTCTCTTAAGTTCGGGAACACTTATTACCTCAATAATGATTTCCTCATGTAATAGCAATGATGTTACCACCAACTTATTTTGCAGGGAGGGGCAAACAAACTCCTGGGTAGTTTGACATGATGGACAGAAGAACTGTTGTTTCCTTCAGGTTGGGTTATTGTAACTCCCGTCATTGAGCCCTCAGCAGGAGACAGACCTCCTATGCTCCTGCTAGGCTGTTGACGCTCCAGTCTGTGCTGCAGCTTTTATCATGTTAATGCTGGTTATTAGACCTTAGTGTTATCAGACTCCTGCTTCCTTCTCTGACTCGTTATGCCCTACGAGTCAAAAACTTAGCTGAAGATTTTTCTTCAGGTCTGGGCCCTCATCTGCAATAATTCTTAATTAGTGTTTCTTATTCTTACATTGCTGTACAGTTTGTGCTACACATACTTATGCTAAACTATTGGTTACACTTTATTTGGATAGTCTACTTAGAAACGGTATCAGTATATGTAACATTTCCTCAGTTTATTAGTTGAGATTCAACAATGCATCAGTTTCACTGCTTGTAGATGTTTAACAAATATCTATAGAGCATATGTGACAATTCTTTCGTTCATTCAAATTTATTTTTATAATCAGAACTGAAGTTATCTCAATGCTTGACGCATGAACATATTCTCAGAATAAATTAGTTGAACTTGAACTACTCAACTATTTTAGTTACAACAGTTGTTATAATAAATGAAGAAATTATTCAGATTTATTTTGAATCAGCAATACATACCATAAAGAATTGTGAATAGCTGAACATTCCAGTCATATGTGATTGCTGAACATGTCATTCCAAACTACTCCGCTGCTTTTAGCCTTTCCTGTAGATGCTGAAACTGGTTGCAGGGATTCTCTAGAGCCAGTCCCTCTCTAGAGCCAGTTGTTGGTCATTTGGAGCAGAACTAGTGCATAGAGTGTGTGCGCATGAGGGAAGTGAGTGGTGAAGAGAGAATGGTTGCATTGGGAGTGATTATTGCTATCGACTCTGGTCCAACCCAGTGAAGTTAACAGTGTTCGGGATGTCCATTCTGGGCTACTGTAGAAACATGGCGGTGCAACATGGAGAGGACCTGGGACACATAGAGAGTATATAAATATAAATGACTCATTCAAAAGCACAAGGATTCTTATCATCAGGTGATTATACACTAAATAAAACATATCTATTAATATTATATTCAATTTCTGCCGATAAATCCCACTAAATGTGATACACTGTTCCTTTAAGGAAGAAAATTGGAGTCACAGAGGTTTGTGAAGGTGCAGAAAGTAGAAGTGAGGATGTAGTGGATGTGAGGAGAAGAGGTCAGACAGCCAGGCAGCAGACCTACAGCAGGCTTCTCTAATGGAGGATTAGAGGACAATACACAGACACATGTCCAGTTCCATTAAATAATTAAAGCACTAGTCAGGCTCTGTGAGTGTGCTTGCTGTCTATGCCTGTCTGACAGCACTTTCTGCTCTTTTTAATTCTCTATTACGATTTCCACTCAGCAGTTTGACTTTGGCCTGTCTAACATTCTTGTAGAAGGTACATGATGAAGGATGTGTGCACTGACCACCTCAGTGATTAATGACAGTTATGATGTATAATGATCACTGTAACGACTTTACTCAATATTGTGATTATTATTATTCGGGATTATTTGTCTCAATTTCAAACTGACCATTGCCCTTTAGATCAGATCAATACAAATTTCAGTTAGTACACAAAAGAGTCAAGAGTGTTCACTTCAGCTATTATTGTTTTTTTTAAATGTGACTACCACCATGAGACCACATTTCAGTTGGGTTTTCAACACAATTGTTTATATATTAAAAACACCAAAAAGCTTGTATCACTATCTCAATTGCTAATGTCCTCTTTCATATCTCTGTAGTGCATTCGGAGGCTGAGCTCTCCAGGTACAAAAAAAGATCAATTTATTACATTTCTAAAATGTTAAAATGTTGAAAATGTGAAAGAAAAGTGAATGCTTGTTCATAGGACCATCATCAGCACAACTTAAATGCACTTCTAACTTCAACAACAAACAATGATGACTTATCAGGAAAATGGTGGTAGGAGTAAGAAGGCATTTCCCATCAACTCACAAATTCATGTCATTCACAAGGCCTTTCAGCATATCCGATAAACAGTGTGTTTCTCTTTTGTCTACCTGATGACAGGATGGTCAGCCTGATATCCTCTACACCTTCTGGAATGATGTAACCAGCACACTTAGTGAAGAGTTTCACAGAGCAACTGAAGGTAAGACTGCTCTTGTTCCTTTCCCTTAGGTTCTGCCACAGCTGCCAGTGTCAGATAGCAGTTGAAGACAGTTTAAATATCAAAGCTGCTAATTCAGAGGAAAGATGAATTAAACAGTTTACATTCTTATGGTCTATCTAAGACAGCAGCACAAGCATCTAGTGGGAGGTCTCATTTAGTGACTCATATTCATCAGGCTCTAACAAGAGTTCAGTTAACAGCAGGAAATCAATAGGACTGCAAGTAATAAAAGGCCTGTTGTTCATGGAGCACTCTGAGTACACAGCAGTATCATTGAACCAGTGCTGGCCTGTTTTGCAACCTTAATTTCTATGGAGTTGCTGCTCGCAACTTAACACCATTAGAATTCTAACTTGGACAAAAATCAGTCAGTGAAATCAGTCAAAATTATTTTTTTTATTTTAATTTTTTTCAAATTATTTTTTGTAAAAAAATCATGACAAACTGCTGCCTGAGACACAGGATTATGTCTAAAATATACCGTACAATATGCTGCTGACATGACAGGTTGTAACTGTTAATGCAGTTACAGTTGAACGAATTACAAGCCCTTTGTAGTACTGGAGCCCCTGTGATGAGCTTAAATGCTTTAAGAACCCCCTCATGGCGGATATCCCCAACTGCACTTTTGTAACACCAGCACATGAAAAGTGCCTGTGCAAAGCCTCATTCAAGTCATTCAGCCCAAATAGGGCCAGCACTAGCTCAGTCCATGGAGCCTTGGCTTGGGAACCAGATTGTAGACCGTATGGACAAAGTACAAAGTGTGGACTGATAGTTGGAGACGTGCCAGTTTGCCTCCTGATTACTGCAGACCCCCAAACTGTTCCCTATACTATACTACACTATACTCTACTATACTAAAATATACTATACTATACTATACTGCTCTGTAGTAGCTGCCCACTGCTTCCAATACTAGGATGAGTTAAATGAGTTAATGACTACATAATAATGACTACATAAACTTCTGCGTGGAAAACACCTTACCAACCAGGACGGTAAGGTGTTTTTCCAATAACAAACCCTGGATTAATCCTGATATAAAGGCCCTCCTTAAGGAGAAGAAGAGGGCCTTTAGATCAGGAAATAAGGAGGAGCTGAAGGCTGTTCAGAGGGAGCTAAGGAGGAAAATCAGGGAGGGGAAGAACAGCTACAGGAGGAAGATGGAGGAACAGCTGCAGCAGAACAATATCAGTGGAGTCTGGAAAGGCCTAAAAACCATCTCAGGCCACAAGAAACCAGACTCCAAGGCTGTGGGAGACCTAAAGTGGGTGAATGATTTGAACCACTACTTTAACAGGTTCAATGAGTCACCTGCCCCTCCCCCGGCCCAGTCCACCCTGCTGCAGTCCCCTCCATCTCCCACTTCAAGACAGTGCCCCTCCTCCTCCTCCTTCACCACCTTCAGCACAACAATAGCCCCCCCACTGACATCGACACCTACAGCTCTACCTATGGCTCCAGCAGACCCGTCACACAGACAACCCCCCTCTGCTCCACTACACAACTCTACCCCCCCACCCCCTCCTCTGCCTCTGACACACAGCCCCCCTGCTCCAGTTTGTCCTTCACAACACTTCAGGTGAAGAACCAGTTCAAGAGGATGAACGTGAGGAAGGCTACGGGTCCAGATGGCATCAGCTCCAGGCTCCTGAAGTCCTGCGCAGATCAGCTGTGTGGGACTTTTGGACACCTATTCAACCTGAGCCTGAAGCTGAGGAAGGTACCACAACTGTGGAAGACATCCTGCGTGGTACCTGTGCCCAAGACCCCACACCCCAAGGACCCCAGCAGCTTCAGGCCGGTGGCACTAACATCGCACCTGATGAAGGCCCTGGAGCGCCTGGTCCTCCAACATCTCCGCCCTGTGGTGAGTCCATCCATGGACCCACTACAGTTTGCCTATCAACCTGGCATTGGGGTGGATGATGCCGTCATCTTCCTTGTGGACCGAGCTCTGTCTCACCTGGAGAAACCTGGCAGCACTGTGAGGATCATGTTCTTTGATTTCTCCAGTGCTTTCAACACCATCCAGCCGACACTTCTGGGGGACAAACTGGAGACTGCAGGGGTAGATCAACATCTTACATCCTGGATACTGGACTACCTCACAAACCGCCCACAGTTTGTGAGGACACAGGACTTCATTTCAGACACGGTGGTCTGCAGTGTGGGGGCCCCGCAGGGAACGGTTCTGGCTCCGTTCCTCTTCACGCTCTACACTGCAGACTTCACTTACAACTCACCAACCTGTCACCTGCAGAAGTTCTCTGATGACTCTGCTATCGTCGGCCTCATCACTGATGGGGACGACGCGGAGTACAGAGAACTTTCCCAGGACTTCGTGGACTGGTGCCTGCGGAACCACCTCCAGATCAACGCGGGGAAAACTAAAGAGCTGGTGGTGGATTTCCGCAGGCAAACTCATCCCCCTCCAACACCGGTGAACATCCAGGGATCAGACATTGAGATAGTGACATCTTATAAATACCTGGGTGTTCACCTGAACAATAAACTGGACTGGACAACAAACTCCTCTGCACTCCATAAAAAAGGCCAGAGCAGGCTGTATCTGCTCAGGAGACTGAGGTCTTTTGGAGTGCAGGGGACACTCCTGAAAACTTTTTATGACACCGTGGTGGCATCAGCCATATTTTATGGAGTGGTTTGCTGGGGCAGCAGCATCACAGCTGCAGACAGGAAGAGGCTGGATAAGATTATTAAAAGGGCCAGCTCTGTCCTGGGATGCTCTCTGGACTCAGTGCAGGTGGTGGGAGAGAGGAGGATGACGGCTAAGCTGTCATCCATGATGGAGAAGGACTCCCACCCCATGAGAGACACCATCAGAGCTCTGGAGAGCTCCTTCAGTGACAGGCTGCTACACCCTAAGTGTACGAAGGAGCGTTACAGAAGGTCCTTCCTGCCTGCAGCTGTTAGACTCCACAACCAGCACTGCTCCCAGTAAACCACATACACATTCACAACAAACTCACCGGACATACGTGCAATAAGGACTTTATGTACAATTATATCATTGATATGATGGACACATTTTTTCTGTCTTTACTTTTTTCTTCTATTTTCTATTATGTATATACTAATTTATTTTATTTGTATTGCTGCTGTAACGTGTAAATTTCCCCACTGTGGGACTAATAAAGGAATATCTTATCTTATCTTATCTTATCTTAAATGCGGAGGCTAAATTTCAATGTACTGTGTGCATGTGTCACAAATACAAGTTAATTTACATTTTACATTTGCGTATGAATTAAGCAGGCAGTCAAATTTGGTACTTTTATCCTGTAACTTACTTCATTAATAAAGTATTTTAAAGGGAGTGGGTGTTTAGGAGGCAGGGGCATCCCAGCTGGGCTAGTGAAAGCGGACCCAACTGGAAGCAAGGGCACTGACATCAGCTGAACCTGGTTGGGGAACTTGTCTGTCCCTCACCTCTGGACCCTGAAGCTGGAGGTGATGTACTGTCAAATGAAAAGTAAAGGGCTAAAGCCCTTTACTTTTGGTTGAAAAGAACAACACTCTCTGGACCTCCCTCTATTGGTACAAACTTATAAAGCACTTCAATCACCCTATTGGCCATTTATACCGTCTCTGCAGTTTGGGGCACATTCCATGCTTCTTAGCCTTATTCTGCACCCAGGCCAATTCTCCCTCAGAATAATACTGGAAAATTGCCCACAAATCATAGGACATTTTCTGATGTTCTAATGCTCTGGCCTGGTGCCTTTTAACTGCCTCCTGTCACAGTATACAATGTGTCGCTCAGCTTAGATTCATAATTGTCCAAAGGCAAATGAGTCTTGACTACCTACATTTAATATGATGTCAGCAGACAAGACAATATCTTGCCCGAACAAGACCTTATATGGGGTGAAGGAGGTGCTAGCATGGACACTGCTGTGGCAGGCCAACATTACAGTGAGGGCACTGTTATCACAACTAAGACAGTTAAGTTGTTTAGCAATAGCAAACCTGGCTCTCAAAGAATCAATGTGTAGAAATGAGAAAAGGGTTGCATTTTTGAAAGGAGTCATGCATTTAGTAAAGGAGAAAGAGTTCAGGTGGAGTTTTCACAGCAAAAGTAGATTTTAGAATAAGGTTTAGCAAATGCTCTATACAAGCAATGTAAACAAGAATGGGAAGGATTAAATACAATAATGCGTAGAGAAATGAAAAACTAAGTGTTAATATGATAGACTAGCAAATTTGCTAATGATTTCAACACCTTTTATGGAAGGTATGAGGTGAGAGAGCCAAGAATAGGCTGCAGTACTGTCTGTGACCAGACAAGTAGCTATGAATCGATCTGGCTGTCTGAGGAAGACATAGTCATGTGTCTCTCTAAAATCAGACCCCACAAAGCTCCTGGGCTGCCATCAGGCCCAGGAGTTTTGCACCCTCAGAGGAAGGGTGCTAAAGGAAAGCTATCAACACCTTAAGGGGGATGTCACTCAGCTGTTTGAAACCTTGCTGGATTTTTGTGCTGTTCCAAACTCATGGAAAAAAATCATAATAATACCTATGCCTAAAGTCTGTAAGGCTACAGCTCTTAAAGACTTTAGACCTGTGGCACTCACTCCACTTATAGCGAAGTGCATGGAGAGAATAGTCAGCACCCATCTTCTGACCTCTCTCGGGAACTAGCTTGACCCCCTTCAATTTGCCTATAAGTCACATAAAAGCACAGAGGACACAACTCTCACACTTGTGGACTGCATAGCTACACACGTGGACAAAATTGTTGATGCCCTTCAGTTAATGAAAGAAAAACTCACAATGGTCACAGAAATAACTTGAATCTGGCAAAAGTAATAATAAATAAAAATTTTATGATTTAATCAAAAGACAGAACTTGTGAGGAAACAAAAGACAGCTGGTCCAGCAGGCAAATTCACAAGACAATGCAATGGAAAGAATTTAATGTACAAGCAATACTGGGGAAAAACTCTCTCTCAGAGAAGACACACTACCCATGAGGATCAACAACAAACTCACATTGAAACAGGGGAAACGCAAAGACTAAATAGATGAGGACTGCAGGTGATAACTCACAGGTGAAATAAATCAGGGTGGGGCAGACAATCACAAAAAGGCAGGAAACGGACAAAGGCAGGAACTAAAACTAGACATGACACAAGAGCAATGTTCAAAGCTTCCATTGCTGAAGCTGCGGCAGTGAGCTGTGGCCTGAGTGTTTTAGGTGCTTAAAGGGGCAGCAACCTTCGATGGTGGACACCAGTGGTAAGGGAAGCCGTCCGACTGAAGAAGTCCTTCTGGGATATGTTATCTCGGAGGATTCCGGAGGCAGCTGCAAGTTACCAATAAGCACGTAGGGCGGCAGCCGTAAAGAAGGCAAAGCAGCCGGTGTGGGAGGAGTTTGGAGCAGCCATGGAGAAGGACTTTAGGTCGGCACTAAGGTGCTTCTGGAAAACCGTCCAGCACCTCAGGAGGGGGAAATGGGGAACCATCCAAGTTGTGAACAGTAAGGATGGGACACTGTTGCCCTCAACTGAAGAGGCAATCAGGTGGTGGAAGGAGCACTTTGAGGAACTCCTGAACCTGACTGATATGCCCTCTCTTGTAGATGCAGAGCTGGAGGCTGATGGGGGATCATTGTCAATTTCCCTAGGGGAAGTCACTGAGGTAGTTAAACAGCTCCGCAGTGGCAAGGCCCCGGGGATTGACGAGATTCGCCCAGAAATGCTGAAGAATCTGGGTGTGGAGGGGCTGCCGTGGATGACACGTCTCTTCAACATTACTTGGAAGTTGGGGACAGTGCCTAAGTAGGGGCAGACTGGGGTGGTGGCCCACCTGTTCAAAAAGGGGGACCAGAGAGTGTGTGCCAATTACAGGGGTATCACACTACTCAGCCTCTCTGGTAAAGTTTACTCCAGGGTGCAGGAAAGGCGGGTTCAGCCAAAATGGATTGAAGAGGAACAATGCGGATTTTGTTCTGGCTGTGGAACAACGGACCAGCTCTTCACTCTTGCAAGGATCCTGGAGGCAGCCTGGGAATACGCCCTTCCAGTCTACATGTGTTTTGTTGACTTGGAGAAGGCATAGGGTCCCCCAGGGGATACTGTGGGAGGTGCTGTGGAAGTATGGGGTGAGGGGGTCACTTCTCAGGGCCATCCAATCTCTGCTGTGTCCAGGTTCTCTCATAACTCATTTCCTGTTAGAGCTGTTGCCTCTGTGACCCAACCCTAGATAAGCGGTTGAAGATGAGTGTGTGCGAGAGTGATGACACAAGGAGTAGTGAATTTCAAAGTAAAACACGAAACACTAGAATGAATGAATATATATAACAGTCATATCTAAGAAACCAAAATCATGATACAGAACTTGTAAACCACTAAAGGGTCAAACAAACTACAACAAAAACCCAGGACCATGTCACACGGGACTGCACCGTCCTGCATGCTCATATGACATATCTGGTTCTACCAGTTTCCTGCTAGCTGTATTTGGCTGTAATAATGGATATATTGGCTGTAATTCATCACCTTTATTACCTTCTAATCCACCCATGGGCTGTATGCTGTAAGCCTGTACTGTGGTGGATGTATTAACATCTCTGTTCCCAAACAACCGACTATCAGCAAGTAGCTAGTTGTGCTAGTAGCATGACATCAACAGAATTTAATGTTAATGAGTTGTAGCTATTTACTAACACACAAGGCAAAGCACAGGACACAACCTCGTCAGCATCCATGGTCTGTACTCTATTGGACTATTGGACTCATTTAGGATCCTTGACATGAAATAGTTTGCTCTAACATGACATAGTTTGCTGTAATAGTTTGCTTTCAGAATATGTGCTGGATTTTTCTAACTTCCATTTATGTCCATCAATCCTCCTCCTGTGGGAAGCCACAAAGTACAGGTAGAAATGTACAAACAGATGCATTCACATCTGGCTGTACCGTTAGTTTGTCTTGTAGGGTGTTCTAACATGGGTTGACCCAAAATAGCTTGTCTCCTCCGTTGTTGGCTGATAGCTCAAAAATCATTAAAACCTGCTGTTTTTGAGGGTGATGTTGAGATGCTTTCAGCTCTGTCTCCACTGTAGCCACGCCCAGTGTTTAATAAGATGAACCTTTATTAATCCCCGTAGGGAAATTCAGTTTTTACGCGCTGTTGTTAATTTCACACAGTACACATACATGCATTAATGGAGAGATGTCAGAGTGAGGGGGCTGCTCCTGACAAGCGCCTCGAGCAGTTGGGGGTTTGGTGCCTTGCTCAGGGGCACCTCAGCAGTGCCCAAGAGGTAAACTGGCACCTCTCCAGCAACCAGTTGGTCTTGGTCCATGTTGGGACTTGAACCGGTGACCCTCTGATTCGTAAACCAAGTCCCTACAGACTGAGCTACTGCCGCCCAATCTCTCTTTCATTACATGAAGAAGTTGATGGTGATTCTTCACTTGTCTGTCCAGTGCTGGAGGAGATCTGGCCAGGATTGGCAAAGGCAGTGTGTCCAAAAATGCAGTTGCACAGATCGTAGTTCTGCCAATCCACTTGCCCAACACCACTCTGGTATTTGTTGTGGTTGTGCCCTTTGGTGTAGTTTCTTTGCTGCCTTCAATTTGTTGGTGACCTGGAGGAGCTCCATCTCCTCGAAATCTGGCCACATATCCATATTAAAATTGTGAGTTGTTCTCTTCCAGTGTAATGTAGCTGAAAATGATCCTGCTTCCTGCACAGTTTGCCCTCATTTCCAACCAATGACATGATTTTGTCCCGCCTCAGTTGTCAGCATCCCTGGCCGGTGCAATTCACATCATAATCGACTCTTGTCTGACCCTGGTCTGACCCACCTCTTGATTTCGGTCACAAAGGCAAGTCAGTTGATGCCAGATGTTAATGACTGTTGAGTGAGGTCAGGTGTGAATGGTGGGTTAATCTCCTGGGAAGGGATGCCAGGACAGCAATGTAGGTGGAACACAAGTGATGCCTTGCGCCGGGGCCAAATCGATCGCATGAGCAGCGCATGGCGGCTGCATTACTGAACGGCTGCTTGATTCCTTTGTTCACTTTGTTCCTTTGTTCATTGCTGGGTTTGAAAAACACAGGGATATGGTGTGTTTAAAAATCCTCCTGAGTTTCTCAGACACTCCATACACACAGGGGATGACAGTGTTGTTCTGTCTATCCTCCTTTTCTTTGCCACCTGTAGTACTGGTGTTAACTGCTTGGTGGTGCAGGGTTCTGATAACTCCAAGCTTGTGTTCCAGTGGATGGTGTGGTCCTTCTCAATATGAACTTTACAGTCCAGGAAGGCCAAACTGTTGTTTCTGACATCCTCCCATGTGAACTTGATGTTGCTGTCTACAGAGTTAATATGTTCTGTGAGATTTCACTTCCTACATTTTGATTGTGACCCATCCTGGATTCTGCTAGTTAGTGAAGTGAAGAAGTGAAGAAGCTTCTTGAATGAGAAGTGAAACATCTTCAAGAATCAAGAGTCCAGTTGCTACTGATTCAACCCTTACTCAGATACCATGACCTGGATGACTGAGAACCCTCACAAACAAGTCTACTCATACTGTAGAGAAATAGATCAAGGAGCAAAAATAATGGGGGACTTTTAGTGTGAAGAATGTATGAATTGAAATATGTTTATCCCCTGTTTTACAGCCACTCCTTTGACTACTACTACTACTACTACTACTACTACACTCACACACACACACACACACACACACACACACACACACACACACACACACACACACACACACACAAGATGCAGGCACATACACTTTCAGGCAGGTAGCCCTGTTGCAATGGAGATTCAAATCCCTGCCGTGGCTGATGTACCAGCTAGTCAAACCAAGTTGAGCCCAGCCAACATGTGTAGGGCAAACCCTATCTGTGCAGCTTCCTGGAGCATCATCATCACAGTCAGGTTGCCAGGTTTGATACCATTATGTCTGGCAACCTACACTGTAACTGGAGACACTGCACAGAATGCTGGGTGGATACACAAAAGAGATTGTTCTATTACTTAATTCCTAAAACCACAAATTGTAAGTTTTACATTGTTGTTGGTGTATACAGTTGCAAGAAAAAGTATCTGAAGCCTTTGGGATTACTTGGATTTCTGTATAAATTTGTCATAAAATGTGTTCTGATCTTCATCTAAGTCACAACAATAGACAAACACAGTCTGCTTAAACTAATACTGCACAAAAAATGATATGATATGTTTTCAAGTTTTTATTGAACACAACATGTAAACATTCACAGTGCAGAGTAGAAAAAGTATGCAAACCTTTGGATTTAATAACTGGTTGACCCTCCTTTGGCAGTAATACCCTCAACCAAATGTTTCCTGTAGTTGCACATCAGGCCTGCACATTTGTCAGGTGGAATTTTGGACCAGTTCTTCTTTACAAAACTTTTTCAGTTGTGCAATATTCCTGGGATGTCTGGTGTGAATCGCTCTCTTGAGGTCATGCCACAGCAACTCAATCGGGTTGAGGTCAGTTCTCTGACTGGGCCGCTCCAGAAGGCCTATTTTCTTCTGTTGAAGACATTCTGTTGATTTACTTCGATGCTTTGGCTCATTGTCCGGCTGCATCACCTATCCTCTGTTGAGCTTCAGTTGGCAGACAGATGGTCTTAAGTTTACCTGCAAAATGCCTTGATAAGATTGGGAATTAATTTTTCCGTCAATGACAGCAATCCGTCCGGGCCTAGAAGCAGCTAAGCAGCCCCAAACCATGATGCCCCCTCCACCATATTTCACAGTTGGGATGAGGTTTTGATGTTGGTGTGCTGTGCCTTTTTTATCCACTTCCTCCATGGTGTCCTCCCATGAACTCCATTCTTCTTAAATGTTTCACTTATTGTAGATTTGTCAACAAAAATGTTAGCATGTGCCAGAGATTTCTCTAAGTCTTTAGCTGACACTCTAGGATTCTTCTTCACCTCATTGAGCTTTCTGCGCTGTGCTCTTGTTGTTATCTTTACAGGATGGCCACGCCTAGGGGGAGTAGCAACAGTGCTGAACTTTCTCCATTTGTAGACAATCTATCTTACTGTGGACACATGAACATCAAGTCTTTTAGAGAGACTTTTGTAACCCTTTCCAGCTTCAACAATTCTTGATCGTAGGTTTTCTGAGAGCTCTTTTGTGTGAGGCATGGTTCACATCAGGCAGGGCTTGAGAACAGCTAACTCAAAACTGTTTTGTGTTTTTCATAAGGCAGGGCAGCTTTAACCAACACCTCCATTCTCATTATATTGTTTGGACTCCAGGTTGGCTGACTCATTAGCCTAGGGGTTCACATACTTTTTCCACCCTGCACTGTGAATGTTTACATGTTGTGTTCAATAAAAACATGAAAACATATCATTGTTTGTGTGGTATTAGTTTATGCAAACTGTCCAGTCTCCAGTCTTTATGCTAAGCTAGGCTAACCACATCTTGAATCTAGCTGTCTACTAAACATACAGACATGGTGTTAACATGCCTATATTATCATACTGGTTGCTTTATGTTCAAGTAAATACATATAACTGTATGAGAGTTTACATGTTGTAGGAATGGGCTCTTATTGTGAAAGAGGAGCTTTTTTTTAAGTGAACCAGACGTTTTATTGTTGTTGTGGCATGTGGAGAAGATGACGGTCGTGAAATAAAGAAGTTATTAAACTCAAAAAGTTTTTTGTCATGGTACTGATATTGAGTGAATAAACACTTTAATGAAGTGTTCAATGTTGTCCTTGAAAGTATCTGTGTAGTCTAGCCAGGATTGTTGGGAACTGGAATGAGGGGCCTGTCCTTCATGACTACCGGCTGTGTAATAAGCTGTAGTCTTATTGTAGTCTGCTCTCTTCAGAATTCTGATATGTAATATGGAAGTTCCTCACTGCGTGTCTTTTTTTCTCTCTAGCCTCATCCTTTCTAAAGCAGGCCTTTGAAGGAGAGTATCCTAAGCTGTTGCGACTGTACAACGAGCTATGGCGTCGTCTGCAGCAATATAGTGCCAGCCTGCAGGGGGTGCTAATATCCAGTGGAGGAATGGATGCATCTTTGGACATCACCGCCACAGAAACAGACAACCAGGACCTCTTCACTCATGGAAAACAAGGCTACAAGTGAGCAGACACACAACAACACTTCAACAGACAGCACCACAATCAGTCAGTTCAGGATGTGATCACACCTACAGGCCATTTTGTTGGTTGTGAACCAGGCCGAAGAAGTTTATTTTCAAGCATATTTGTGCTTTGTTTGTTTAGATTAATACTTGAGTTACAAGTTGAGCTCTAAGTGAACAAGTTCTTGGTAAGGCTTGCTCAGCTACCGAACTAAATTTTGGTGAACTGCGATCCGGCCAACTTGGAGATGTTTGCAGCAGTCCAGTGACTCTAGCTGACCACCATGGATTCATCTGTCTCATGTTTTCTGGTTTTCATAGGTGTTTAGACAAACCAACCCTAATACTAAGTACTGAGTCCAGCTTCATAGTAAAACATTATCCAAATGAGATATATGAATATGCTATATATGCTATATATGTAATAATGCTTGGTTTTTGATTATAACATTGTTTTTCAGTGCATAACATAGCAGGAAATAACTCCCTGTTATATAATACCCTTAACCATTACCCCAATATTTACCTCAGAATTTATTGAAAATGACCTCAACATTATTTGATAATTATATTCTGCTATTTCCCAAAGCGGTTAATCAATAGTTTCTTTAATACATTTCCAGGAAAGTAATACAAAGTTAATTGATGGGCATGATTACAAACGCTTTATTCCCAGGTCCACTGTTTACTGGTAAGTGAACGATTATTAGCATGTTACTTCTTTGACATGGACATAGTGTAGAGGGGGTCAGTTTTGATATTCGCAAAGAGTAGGGCTCTAAGTTGTCCTTACCTTCTTGTGATAAGCAATGATGTACAGAATCTGAAATACAAACAGAATCTGTGGGTTATCAGCTTATAGTTTTACCAGACACAGTAGTAGACAGCCTTGTTATCAGTGATGGAACAGTTGAGGATCTAGGCTTGGTGTTTCACTTAACCTACTGAGGGTTGAGGTCAGCCTGACAGTAACTTAAAATCAAGTGATACCGTTAATTTAATATATAGACATCATTTATATCTGGTAGACACATAAGGGCAGCAGGGGGTTAAGTTACCGCTTACCTTATATGTAACTTCTGCATAACAGGTGTACTGAATTATTACATCTTAACTTCCAACTAGTTTTTGTCTAACTAATTTGAGGTGTGTCTGTTTTCTATTCATAGTTCAGTCTCTCTATCAAATAAAACAATTCTCTGTTTTTATAAAAAAAATTTTATCCGAAACATAAGAACGTAAACTGAAATGAACTAAATATCAACGAACTACTGAAAATTCAACTGAACCTAAACTAAACTGGACATGGCATTCAAAAATGGTATAGAAATAACAATTAGGCGATAAAATGAAAAGAGAAAGCTATAATAACCTGTTTGTGTTTGAATGCAGTTGCAAAAATAGTATGTGAACCCTTTGGGATTTCTGCATACATTGGTCATTAAATGATTTTCATCTAAGTCACAACAATAGACAAACACAGTCAGCTTAAACTAGTACCACCCCAAAAAATGATATGTTTTCATGTTTTTATTGAACACAGCAAGTAAACCTTCATAGTGCAGGGTGGAAAAGGTAACCAAGGACATGAAATACACATACAGTAAACTATTGGAACAGTGAGGCCAATTTCTTCATTTTTGCTGTACATTGAAAACATTTGGGTTTGACATCTGTAGCGTTATTGCATTGAGCAGATTAACAGTCAATCATTAATTAATACCAAGATTCATATTCACAATTAATAATCCCAAATTATTAATTGTAAGACAAATTATCATAAAATATGAAAGAAAGATGTAACATTCAACTTTAGATATTACCCACAGTTAACTTCAATATCAGGATTTACTCGGGGCACCACCCAGTTTTATAAAAACAGGAATGAATATATATATTCATGCCTGTTTTTATATATATATACACACACACACACACACACACACACACACACAAAATCAAGTACCCAAGTCATAAAACTTGTGATAAATGCTAAAATCGAATAAAGGAATACAGCACATACAAATACTGAACATTCATGGATAGAACAAATTAAAGATGACCAGGTCAATTCAGTGACTGATATCTCTCTTATTGGATTTAATAAAGAGTTTAAGAAGCATCAGGGAAGATTGAGAATGAGTTTCATGTTATAAATTTAGACATGGTCTAATTCAGGTTCAGAGTTTGTGGATGGGTTCCCTAATCCATCTTCAAATCCATCCCATGGTTGGCTGGCATGTCACCTCGATGCATGTTTCCATCTTCGTCTCTCTCTGTCTGGCGAGGCATCTCTGTGCCATTTTTTCAGACCCCCCTCCTCGGAGCTGGATGGGTCCCTTGATTCAAAAGATTCTGGACCTAAAGTCTTTCTTTAAGTCTCTCTTCACAATGGCTGGGATTCACCAGCAAGTAGATACAGCGGAGCTGCTTCAGGCTTCAGCAGCTGGCTGTTTCAGCTGTCAGAGCAGAGCGGCAACAACAAACACACAAACTGTTGTAAATAAATAGGGCTCAGACAAGCAGGAAGACAGCGTAGCAGAACAACATTCGTTTCCTTAGCTGGACTGGATCAAGTCCAAAGATTCAGAGCCTCCTTTCAGGTAGTCCTGGAGTGTTCTCCCCCCCAACCCTCTTATGGTTTATGGGCCCAAGGAGGGAGGGAAATGCAGAGGGGCACAGATCTAAGAGCTGAACAACCCCGAGGAGCCTGAAGCCCCAGAAAGCCCCCTTTTGACTAAATGTGTGAAGCTTCTTATTATCAGTTGAGAAAGGGGTGCGCCGTTTAGTTGGCGGGAGAACAGGATTCTCCTCTCACCTGCAAACTATTCTGATTCTTTAGTAAAACTTCTTTTGTTAGATTAAACTAATTGACTTGTTTCAGCAGGATTCATTCTTCCATATTTGAAATCTGGGCTTCATCTCTTTCAAATACATACCAAACACAAGACATCAACCACTGAATAAAACTTGATCAACTGAATTAAAATGAATCAAACAATTACATAACACAGGTGGAACTTGTAAACAGAATTCATTATCAGGAAATTGATTCTATAGGTTCTGAGCATGTGTAATAATATGAATCAATTTATATATGGTTCACGATCAACACAAAATGGTGTGATAGACTTCAACTACCGTAGATTAAAATATATATCAAATATAACATTAACTAGGCATTAGTGTGCACCCAACTTTATGTTTAAGATCCCCTATAATTTGTGAATAAGATACACATGTTAAGTATTGATGCAGCCAGATATAATGAAATGATTAGCATAAAAGAGAAAGTTTGGTCTCTACAACCTGCAATTTTAACTTGCTTTGATTGAATTTATCTCAACAACTTCCTGTCACTAGAGCACATGTTAGTAAAGCATAACACATCAAATCATATACACTGTAATGTCAGAATTAGATTGTTCTGCCTCCATAATGTGTCTGTGTTTCACCACTTCTCTGCCAGAGAAAGACCAAGTATTTGACCTGTAAGTCATAAAACTTCATCTGGTCAGGACCATACTGGGTTGTTATCTAGTGAGATTCACCAGGCTGGTTGTAAATGAAGAGTCTCATCACTTAGTGCCCTGAGACGTCTAACAATCAGCTTCTGGAAGGATGTATAAGTTAAGATGTGTACTGTGGATTCATCAATATTTTCATTATCACATTTCATATTCTTCATCTTTCAGTCATCATCCGCTACACATCAAAAGATCAATATAAGACAAGAGATCAGTATTTCAGCTTCTATTTCCAAGTATTTACATCTAGATCTGTTACACAACTTAGAAGATAGTACTTTTTGTAACAGAACATTAAATTTGTAGGTGAGCAAAACTATAGGAACAGATAGATTAAAATAAATTAAAGTGAATAATACTAAATATTTAGGCATCTAGGACCATAGGACCATTTAGGTAATCACCAAACTTTTACATTCTTCTTTTGTGATGCCTTTCCAGGCTTTCACCGAAGTCTCTTTCAGTTGTTGTTTGTTTCGGGGGGGTTTCTCCATTCAGTCTCCTCTTTAGCAGGTAAAATGCTGCTAAATAGGGTTTAAGTCTGGAGATTGACTTGGCCAGTATAAAATCTACCACTTTCCCCGGATAAACTACTTAGTTGTTCTGACAGTGTCTTTTGGGTCCTTGTCTTGCTGGATAATGAAGGATCTCCTGATCAGTTTGCTTCATCTTTCTTTAAATTGGCAGACAAAATGTTTCTGTAAACTTCTGAGTTCATTTTGCTACTGCCATCATGTGTTACACCATCAATGAAGATCAATGAGAAGAAGCCATGCAAGATGACATTGTAGCGTTATTGCATAGAGCAGATTAACAATTAATCTTTAATTAACAACACAATATGTATTCACAATTAATAATCCCAATTTATTAATTATAAGCCACAAGTTTTTTAAAAATTTGAAGGAAAGTGGTGACACTCAACTTCAGATATTACCCACACTTAGCTTTAATATCAGAATTTACCCAGGTGCCACCCAGTTTTATAAAAACAGGGCAAAATTATCAAATTTGATATTAATCAATTGAGTTTCATATCCTCAGGATTGCTACAGAGTTCTTGGCATGGTGAACAGTGATTTGAATAGTTTATATATACACACAAAATCAACTAACCAGTAAGTTCTTTATAAAACAGTGTTTATTTGACTATATGACTACACTATTAATGGAATATAATTGAATAAATGATAAAAGAAAAGAAAAATAATAAAATTGAATCATGAATAATTGAAGGAATACAACAAATCCAAATGATGGACATTCGTGGATAGAAACAAATTAAAGGTGACCAGGTCAATTCAGTGACAGATATTGTATCTCTCTGATTGAATTTGATGTTTGCCTATTAACTAAATTTAGTTTTGGTATTAATGTATCATTTAACAACAATGAATTTAAGAAATGCCAGGAAAGACTGAGAAGCAATTTCAGTTTTCAAATTTAGACATGGTCTAATTCAGGTTTAGAATTTGGAGATGGATTTCCGAATTCTGTCTAAAATTAATTGTCAGTTTTGTAACTGATCTTATTTATTATATTGACGATGAATTGGTTTATTAGTCTAGTCATCAAACTCTTCCTCTTCTGAAAGTACATGGATACATCAGCCTTGCTGTAGATGGGAGATTGTGCTGTTTGGAGCAGAAGGGTGGCAGCTTCTGTCTGGAACACTGAAATTTGGATCTTTTCAATCCAACAGTGCAGCCTGGATGGAGTTGTTTCTCTCCCTTAGTGTCTCTCTTTGATGCCCTCGGGCACCCTCGTTTATGGTTGGCTGGCATGTCCCTTGATGCATTACCGTAAAAGTCCGGACCATAAGGCGCACCGGATTATAAGGCGCACTATCAATAAATATCAATATCACTGTCTTGTTTCATATATAAAGCACACTGGATTATAAAACGCACCAGATTATAAGCAAAACAAAATGGTCAGATAAGTCAAATTTGATTCTATTAATTTAACAAATCAATAACTTCAATAACCCTCAACATTTTTCAGTTGGAACACAAAATACAAAACAGTACATGTACTTTCAGGGTTTTTTTTTCAGTTCATTTCTCATCCACAAATCCATCAAATCCTTCATCATCAGTGTCTGAGTTAAACAGTTGGGCAACTTCGGCATGAAGCACATCCGAATCCGTCTCGTCATTATCCAAGTCAGTCTCGTTGCTGTTACTTAGCTGTTCAGTGATGATTCCTGCCTTTGTGATCCATTGGCAGATAGTGGAGTAACTCACCCGGCGTTGCCTCCCTGTCGTTGTCCTCCCTGTGTGTTCGCCTTCTGTCATCCAACGCTCCCACGCAGCTCGCAGTTTAACTTTGAAGGACCTGTTGACACCAATATCTAGCGGTTGGAGTTCTTTAGTTAATCCACCCAGAATGACGGCAAGCTCCGAATTAGTCTTCTTCACTTTCGTTTTGACAGTGTCGGTGAGATAGGCACGCTTGGAGTTGCAGATCAATAGGGACGGAGAGTTGCGGAAAAAGCCGTTCGGTCTCTTGATTTCTCCCAGTTACTCACTCAGTGATCTTGTCCTTGCAGTAGGTGTGGAAAATGGCTAGCTTTTCTTCGTAATCCTTTGGCAGTTGCTGCGAGATGGTAGTTTTTGTGCGGATGGAGAGTTCACAAAACGAAAACACCAAGAAGGACCTCCTCAAAGTCGCTGATTTTCATGTCAGGCGCTACCGCTGCTGCCTTGAGTCGAATAGAAACTGTAGATGCTTCTGCCTGCTGCTTTCTGTTGAATAACCCACTGTTCAATTTTGTCCTCTAACTGTGGCCATCTCGCTTTGTTCCCTCAAAAACTCTGTTTAGTCTAGTTGTCATTATTTTCATTATCACATTTCATATTCTTCATCTTTCAGTCATCATTCGCTACAACTTTACCTCCATCGTGTTTCACAGATGAGCTGGTGTGTTTGGGATTATGAGCATGGCTCTGATTGATTTTCTATCTTCTCTCAGCTTCAGAATTGCTTGCTTTTCTTCCATAGAGCCCTCTCTGGTCTTCATGTTGGTTGCACCTATAAATGCAGTCTGCACAGGCAAAACCCAAAGCTGAAACTGAGAGTAGTCATTCAGTGCTATTTATTGGTTGAGTAACCAGTGTAACAGTCCATCCCTTCAGGCCTCACTCCACGACACACCCCCAACACTATCATTAGGTAGGCAGACAGATAAGTAGGAAGACAGGTAGATAGACAGTCTTGCCCTTCAGGCCTCCCTCCAAAGACACTCCCCCCAAAATTATTATAATGAAAGTAAACAGCCAACATGGTTGGTCTTAGTTCTCACAGTTGTTTAGCTATCACCTGAAGGGAGACTCTGGTGATGTGCAATGAGTGCACAGAGGTAGACAGGTAGCTAGATAGGCTGACAGGTAGACAGACAGATAGACAGGTAGGCATATAGACAGGTAGGTAGGTAGGTAGGTGGACAGGCAGGTGGGTAGGTAAGTAGAGAGACAGGTAGACACACCAAAGACACACTAAATGATCTTAATGAATGTGAACCAACATGGCTGCTGTTAGTACTCACAGGTGTTAATCTAGCAGCTGGAGGAAGACTGTGGTGATGGGCAATGATTGCACACAGGTAGACGGTAGATAGATAGATAGATAGATAGATAGATAGATAGATAGACAGACAGACAGACAGGCAGGCAGGTAGACAGGCAGGTAGGAAGGTAGGTAGGAAGGTAGGTAGGTTGGTATCACAGTGGCATTTTGCTTCCATTTATCTACACTGCAAATGCTCTATATGTCAGCACAGATATCCTAGCCAATTAGAGGATATTATATATCACCATGAGACAATAAATAGATTGTGGGTATCATAATACCATGATAGATTTGAAATGTTGTTTTGTTAAGTGATGCTATTTTGTGATCTTACTGTTGAAAGGAACAGTACATCATGCATCAATTCTTTTTGTTCTCTGCATCTTTTTTGATTTTGTGTCTCTTTTTGTGTCTTGTGTGTGTGTGTGTGTGTGTGTGTGTGTGTGTGTGTGTGTGTGTGTGTGTGTGTGCGCGTGCGTGCGTGTGCGTGTGTGGGCGTGCCTGCATGCCTGCACGTGCAGCCCGGAGAAGGCTCTGAAAGACTCTCTGCAGTTGTACGAGGCAGCCTACCTTTCCAAGTCCCTCTCTCGCCTGTTTGATCCTATCAACCTTGTGTTTCCTATGAGCGGCCGCAACCCTCCCTCCAATGATGAGCTGGACAGCATCATCAAGACCATCAGCAGGCAAGCACTATACATGCCAGTTTGGCCGCCGTACAACAAAGACACACTGAAAGTAACAAAATCACTCAGTAAGATAAGATGAGATACTAGAAAATGTATTTCCTGCTGAAAATGTGTGAGAATGTGGACATTTGAAATTAATTGCAAAGCATTGCTGAAAATGCGAAATTGAATTGTAAAACTGGCAGAGTTGAAAGCTGAAGAGGAACAATGCGGATTCCACACATGCGCAGTATAACTAGTGCTGTGGTGTTGCATTGCTATTGACTCAGTTTTGGCAAGTGTAGATCAGATTTTACTACATGTGTTGTACCCTAAACATGAGACACGTGTGTCTCTGTGTACAATAATAAGCTCATGTCAAACACCTGTGTCTGCCTAGTAGCAATCAATGGTTGTCGTCATGATTAAAACTGCTAATGACTCTTTGGTTAGACATAAAGTAACTGTATAGACTTAAACAGAATTTAGGACATGAAGGCTTGAATCTGCTAACAATTTAAAAAGTAGAGAAAGGTCCCAAAACAGCTGAAGAGCAATGCAGTAATTAGAGACAGGCAGAGACTGATAGAGCCGTCATCAGCCAGTCAGAATCGCCTGTGTGGTTGTGTCTGAAAGTGATGAGTCATGGTTGGGCATAACGTGAAAACACAGAGAAGGTACTACCTGATAAAGAGCCCCTCAGTTAAAAACTAGAAGTTGTATACCTGAAATCTCTTCAGTTCGAGCACCTCAAGGTTTTGATGAAGATGTAGAAATAAAGATAAAAAGATAAAAATGAGAAGAGAACTGTCAGTTTAAGAAGTCTTCACATTAATGTGATTTGCGGATGAGAGAGAACGAGGGATCTCGGTGCTTTGGTGTAGATAATTCCAAAACTGTAACACCTATAGCTTAAATGGGTACATCATCTGAAAGAAGACAAAAATTCCTATGTGTCAATGTGTTAATTGTGTATGAGGAGTGGAACATACAAGGTTTTTTGGCTGAAAATTTTGAAAACGTGAAAAATGGGTGTGGGTTATAGTTTATAGTTGCACAAGACACTGACACGGCCCTCCGTAGATGGCGTGGCCCTCCATAGTGGTCTGGGCCTCTGTAGATGGTGTGTCCCTCTGTAGATGGTACGTCCCTCTGTAGTGGCACATCCCTTCATAGATGCCGCGGACCTCCATAGATGGCATGGCCCTCTGTAGTGGTGGGGGCCTCCATAGATGGCGCAGGCTTCTGTAGATGGTGTGGGCTTGAATCGGCATTCCCACAAAGATGATCCCCAGAGGAGAAATGTGGGTGTTGCAGTAGCGCATGGACAACAGTAAGTACAGGTACATAGAGAAAGGGAAAAAAATAGATAAATAGATGTATATAAATAAGAACAGAATAAAAACAGAAATTATATAAGAGCAGTGTAACTCAAAATTACGATGTAAGTATCTAGGTAGTAGGTGACACAGTGGTTAGTAGCAGCACCCCCTCAATGAATGATCAGTGAAATGACCATAGCAGCAGTTTGTGAATCATACAGGTAAAATGCCTAAGTGGAATGATAAATAATCTATAACCTACAAAAAGCTTAATGATTAGAATCAGATGCAATAGTGTTCGTCTCCAGATTCATATCAGCATTCTGACAGCTTGTGGGAGGAAGCTGTTGATCAGTTAATATTATATAGTTGATATTTACCACCACCTATAACCATGTACACCAGAATGGTATATAGTATAATATAGTATAATATTGTGTTGAATATAAAGTAGCATATAATACAAGGTGAAATGTATTGATAATGGTATAAAATAATGTACAATATAATACAGCAATATAGCACAGGATAATAAATATAACAAAACATATAGTAACAACAACAACAAAATATATGTAAGCGTTCCAAGATGCTGTATTTTGGCTGCTGCTCCATTTTCTGATCATTCTCATCATTTTGTGGATCTCAAAATGCTGTTTAAGCTATTCTTTAGATGCCACAATTTGACTGGTGTGTTCATACTTCTGGTTTGCAGCCACATGCTAGCCTAGTATTCTCCTCTTGATTATGCTGGCATTACAGATTGGCTCATAGTTTTACCTGTAAAAACTTCCACCTCTCTTACTACCTCTAGGACTCCCTGACAGGATCACAGCATCACACCTTCACCTAGCTACCGGTGTGGACATTCTTCCAGTCTCTGTCTGTTACATCACTAGCCAGCATGAGCCCACCTGTTTATCCTAGTGTGGTCAGCCCTGGGCTCTCATCACTCCTTGCCGCTAGCCACCACCACACCAGGTAGACCAAAGTTCCACCAGTAGCCTCTCCCCGGCTTCCTCTCTTCTTCACAGGACTGCTGGTTGCTGATGCTGGTATGCTGTTTATTATCCCGTGGATACTCCTAGGATGCGCATCACTTCGTCTTCCCTGGACACTTGGCTCTTGGTCACAGACTAACACTAGCCTTGTGGTAGCGCTCCAACATTGAACCATGCTGCCACTGTACTCCGCTTCAGATCTCCATAAATTCAACAACCACCTGCGTCCGGACTGCATAGACATCCTCAAACAAACTGGACTACTCCGCAGAGGCCATCCTCAACACCGAGGCGCTGGCTGTATGTTCACATATAACTTCACATCCCCAAACTCCATCCCTTCCCTGTGGTCCGCTCACACATGTACTTCCTCATTATGTCATCACAACAAACAAGTGAATCTGGCCAATCTGCATCTCCTCCCTCAGTCTTCACAACCCATCACCAAGCAACATCACTTGAAACTGGCTTTACTGACCACCCGTTCAAGAAACAGTAAAAGCCTCATTCCAAATTAATTCTCTTCATCTTCATCTTCATCTTGTACCGCTTATCCGGGGACGGGTCGCGGGGGCAACAGATCCAGCAGGGGACCCCAAACTTCCCTTTCCCGGGCCACATTAACCAGCTCTGACTGGGGAATCCCGAGGCGTTCCCAGGCCAGTGTGGAGATATAATCTCTCCATCTAGTCCTGGGTCGTCCCTGGGGTCTCCTCCCAGCTGGTCGTGCCTGGAACACCTCCCTAGGGAGGCGCCCAGGAAGCATCCTTACCAGATGCCCGAACCATCTCTCCTTTCAACGCAAAGGAGCAGCGGCTCTACTCTGAGTCCCTCACGGATGACCAAGCTTCTCACCTTATCTCTAAGGGAGAGGCCAGCCACCCTCCTGAGAAAACCCATTTCGGCCGCTTGTACTCGCGATCTAGTTCTTTCGGTCATGACCCAGCCCTCATGACCATAGGTGAGAGTAGGCACGAAGATTGACCGGTAGATAGAGAGCTTTGCCTTCCGGCTCAACTCTCTCTTCGTCACAACGGTGCGGTACAGCGACTGCAATACTGCCCCCGCTGCTCCGATTCTCCTGCCAATCTCACGTTCCATTGTTCCCTCACTCGTGAACAAGGCCCCGAGGTACTTGAACTCCTTCACTTGGGGTAAAGTCTCATTCCCTACCTGGAGTGGACAATCCATCGGTTTCCTGCTGAGAACCATGGCCTCCGATTTTGAGGTGCTGATCCTCATCCCAACTGCTTCACACTTGGCTGCGAACCGATCCAGTGAGCGCTGGAGGTCACAGACTGATGATGCCAGCAGAACCACATCATCTGCAAAAAGCAGCGATGAGATCCTCAGCACACCAATCTGCAAATCCTCCTCCCCCCGACTACGCCTCGATATCCTGTCCATGAATATCACGAACAGGATTGGAGACAAGGCGCAACCCTGGCGAAGGCCAACGCCCACCGGAAACGAGTCAGACTTACTGCCGAGAACCCGGACGCAGCTCTCGCTTTGGGAGTACAGGGATTGGATGGCCCTGAGAAGTGACCCCCTCACCCCATACTCCCGCAGCACCTCCCACAGTATACCCCGGGGGACCCGATCATATGCCTTCTCCAAGTCTACAAAACACATGTAGACTGGATGGGCATACTCCCAGGCCCCCTCAAGGATCCTTGTGAGAGTGAAGAGCTGGTCCGTTGTTCCACAGCCAGGACGAAATCCGCATTGTTCCTCTTCAATCTGAGGTTCGACTATCGGCCGGACCCTCCTATCCAGCACCCTAGAGTAGACTTTACCAGGGAGGCTGAGTAGTGTGATACCCCTGTAATTGGCACACACTCTCTGGTCCCCCTTTTTGAACAGGGGAACCACCACCCCGGTCTGCCACTCTTTAGGCACTGTCCCCGACTTCCACGCAATGTTGAAGAGGCGTGTCATCCATGACAGCCCCTCCACACCCAGAGCCTTCAGCATTTCTGGGCGAATCTCGTCAATCCCCGGGCCTTGCCACTGCGGAGCTGTTTAACTACCTCAGTGACTTCCCCTAGGGAAATTGACGACGATCCCCCATCAGCTTCCAGCTCTGCCTCTACAAGAGAGGGCGTATCAGTCGGGTTCAGGAGTTCCTCAAAGTGCTCCTTCCACCACCCGGTTACCTCCTCAGTTGAGGTCAACAGTGTCCCATCCTTACTGTACACAGCTTGGATGGTTCCCCGTTTCCCCCTCCTGAGGTGCCGGACAGTTTTCCAGAAGCACCTTGGTGCCGACCGAAAGTCCTTCTCCATCGCTGCTCCGAACTCCTCCCACACCCGCTGCTTTGCCTCCTTTACGGCAGCGGCTGCCGCCCCCACGGGCCCGTCGGTACCTTGCAACTGCCTCCGGAGTTCTCTGAGATAACATATCCCGGAAGGACTCCTTCTTCAGTCGGACAGCTTCCCTGACCACCGGTGTCCACCACGGTGTTCGAGGGTTACCGCCCCTTGAAGAACCTAAGGCCCGCAGGCCACAGCTCACCGCCGCAGCTTCAGCAATGGAAGCTTTGAACATCGCCCACCTCAGGTTCAATGCCCCCAGCCTCCACAGGAATGCTAGAAAAGCTCCGCCGGAGGTGTGAGTTGAAGATCTCTCGGATAGGGGCCTCCTCCAGACTTTGCCAGTTCACCCGCACTACACGTTTGGGTTTACCAGGTCTATCCAGAGTCTTCCCCCACCCTCTGATCCAACTCACCACCAGATGGTGATCAATTGACAGCTCTGCCCCTTCACCCGAGTTTCCAAAACATGCGGCCTCATATCAGATGATACGATCACAAAATCGATCATCGATCTTCGGCCTAGGGTGCTCTGGTACCAAGTACACTTATGAGCATCCTTATGTTCGATCATGGTATTTGTTATGGATAATCCATGACTAGCACAGAAATCCCAAACCCATCCATTTTCTCTATTTTTTATGATTTTCTGTCCCAGCTACTGTATGTGCCATTTCAACTCCATTCTCCTCCTGGGAGATTTTAATTTCCACACAGATTACACTGACTGCAAACCTGCCATAGAATTCCTGGAACTGCTACAATGCTTCAATGTCACACAGCACATCAACTTTCCCACTTACAGCCATGGTCACGTTCTGGATTTAGTCTGCTGTACTGGTCTCACAGTACACTACCTGTTCAGCCTCAGTCTCCATATCTGACAACCTGTCAATCACTATGGACATCAACATCCCTATCCCCATCCCAAAAGAAAAATGCAAAATTTCTTTCAGAAATTTCAAATCTATCTCTCCCTCAGATCTCTCAGCCTCCCTCTCCAGTTAGCTGTCTGCCTTGCCTCTCCGACTGTCTGATAATCCCTCTGAACTCATCAACTATTATCATGACACACTCTTCACCTGAATGAATGAAAAGCTGTCCTCGACCCAATCCCGTCGAATCTTGTTAACGAGTAAACTTAGTCTCCCAGCTACCTCCTCACTCATCACAAACAAACTCCTGCTTCATACTCTGGTTCAGTCCCAAAGTGCTCAAAATGTTGCCATCACCCCCATCCCTATGGCGAAGATGGCACTGTGTGTGGCTGGCCATCTACCTCTGCCCGCTCTTCTGTGTATTGTCCTGTTTTATCACTTTTATCTCACAAAGTGTCATCACTATTGATGAATGATCACCTGAGTCTTTTAAAAATCTGTGATTCTTTGGATAAACTACCGATCCAGGACTTTAATGATCAGACAAAGCCATCACCGGCTGTTCTGGCATCTGTACCCGCCTACTTATGGTGTCTATACCTGCTCGGTTACTATGCAACAGCCGTCGCAGAAGATGAGGAAAGAGAGGTGGATGCGGGCTGTGAGCTCACTTGGCTTTGTCTTCCAGGTACAACCCTCGCCGTCCGCCATTTGATCTCTCCAGGGCGTGCACTAGCTACGATATCCAAGACTCCATGGATTGCTCCTACCAGTGGCTGCTGCCGGCTGTACTGGAGGCCGGGTACCCACATGAGTTTTATGAGTTTCTTGCAGACATTCTCCCAAAATATGATAAACTCTTGTATGTGGGAATTTTAATGTTCACATTTGTTGCCCATCTAGCCAATTTGCCATTGACTGCAACTTTTAATTTAGTGTTCTGGTTTTTATTAATTCCTGCCTTAGATTAGGAACCATCCCAGCTGTTTTTAAACATGCTGTGGTCAAAAACTGAATCTTGACCCTCATTGTTATCAAATTTTTATTTTTTCCCATTTGCCCTTTCTTTCAAAGGTTTTAGAAAAAGCTGTTTTTACAATTACAGTCCTTTCTAGAAAACAACTCTGTTCTTGAGAAATTTCAGTCTGGATTCGTCACAGTACTGAGTCTGCACTGCTAAATGTGCACAACGATATTGCACTGTCTGTGAATGCAAGGTGCCCTGTTGTCTTAGTGCTGCTGGACCTCACATCAGCCTTTGACAAGGTGGACCTTCTGTCACGTTTAAGTAATTTTGTTGGCATCCACGGCACTGCATTGAAGTGGTTTATATTTTGCTTGTCCTGTAAAACCTTATCCGTTATGGTTAGTGACCTGTCCTCTTTCAGTGCTCCTCTCTTCTGTGGAGTCCCACAAGGTTCTATTTTTGGTCCTATTCTCTTTCATTATATATGTTGCCACTTTGGTCAATTATAGCCAGGCACAACCTTTGTTTTAATTTTTATGCAGATGATTTACAAATCTATCTGCCAGTGAAGCCTAATAATAATAGTGCACAATGCTCTTATGTTTGGGTGTATTGCTGATATTAAGCAGTGGTTGGCCCAAATTTTCTTCATTTAAATGATGATATGGTGTATTGTGTTCGGGGATGCTGTGATGGCTGGCTTTGGCACCTTCTCTGCAAAGCTCAGTCCAATCGTTAGAATTCTGGGGGTAACCTTTGACAATCATCTGAGGTTTGACAACCAAAACAACAACACTGTCAGGACTATTTTTTTCCAGTTACGTCTCCTGGCCAAAGTTAAAATGTTTTTAAGCCATCATGACCTTAAGAAAGCTACCCATGCTCTAATCAGTTCGAGATTAGACTACTGCAATGCACTTTATGTTGCCGTTGCCCAGTCTTCTCTTAGTAACCTTCAACCGTCTTTTAACCAACTCTAATAGATGAGCGTGCATCACTCCTGTTCTTAACTCCCTTCATTGGCTTCCCGTCTTTTATAGCATTGATTTTAAACTTTTAATGTTTGTTTTTAAAACTCTTAATGACCTTGCCCCATCCTGCTTAGCTGAGCTTACTGTCTGTGATCCTGGTAGAGCTTTGAGGTCAACTAATCAACTGTTGCTGGAAGTGCCCAGGTCAAAGCACAAACACTGGGGTGACCAAGCCTTTTCTGTTGCTGCTCCCAGGCTCTGGAATAAGCTCCCCGCCAAAATGCGTCTCATTTCTGACCTGGGCCTCTTCAAATCTATGCTAAAAACCTATTTATTTGAGATTGCCTTTAATAGCCAGTATCATGGTGACATTTATCTTATTTTATCTTATTTTATTTTGCTCTATTTTATTGCTTTTACCCTTTTAACTCAGTTTTAGATGCTGGTTTTTAATTGTCTTTTACTGTTTTGTTTTATTTTGTTTTAATTCTTTTTTGCATTTTAATTTTATTTTAACAGCACTTTGGTCAACGACATTTTAAAGCACTTTATAAATAAAGTTGTATTGTGTCCTCAAAAAAACTGGACTTAACCGTGATGTCATGAGTAACTTCTAGCCCATCTCCAATCTCCCCTTTCTGTCAAAAATACTGGAATGTGCTGTCGCCTCACAACACTGTTGTGATCTGTTTGAACCATTTCAATATGGTTTTCACTCACAACACAGCAGAGTAGCAGCCCTCCTCAAAGTCACCAATGACCTCCTCCTTTCGTCAAACTCAGGTCACCTTATCATCCTCATCCTCCTCGACCTCACTGCAGCTTTTGACACCATCAACGACACCATTCTCCTCTCCTGCCTTGAATCCTCCCTTAACATCACTGGCCCTGCCCTCTCCTGGCTAAGGTCATATCTAACAAACCGACAACAATTCATCAACAGCAACAACTTAATGTCCTCTTCCGCTCTTCTGTCCCAAGGCATCCCCAAGGGTTCTGCTGCCGAATCTCTCTGCTGCTGAAACTCTGATCCAAGCTTTCATCACATCCAGGCGACAGAACATTGTGGTCCTATTGGCTTAATTGAAGAACAAGTGTCTTTGAGTCTCTTGAAAAGCACTATAAAAGTGCTAATAGTAGTAATAAGTGTGCAATATATGCAAATCAAGTTCAGCTGAGACAGTGGAAAGGCAGAGTGTGCCAGACACTGTGGGAGTGTGTGTTTGTGACTGTGGTTAGCTGCTCAGTGAGGCTAAGCTCTCCACTGAAGCCCTACAGTCTGATGGCAGTGCTGCGTTTGCCCCTGGGTCATAAATGTGTTTCAGTGTATGAATTAAAATGATTGATCCTTTAATTTAACATGATCAAACTGTTGTTGTCTGGGTGTTGTGATGTTTATTTTAGTAGTTATGTGTACAGTAGTATCTAATAAGGTGGGAGTTTGCATGGTTTTGCTGGCTTAGGGCCAATTTACAGAGTGTGCGATGTGCACTTGTGTAATGTTTTATACACAATGAAGTGAACACAGCTTTACTGATACTCTGCGATATAAGTTCAAATGTCAACCATGGTTGACTTTGTTCATTCACTTTATCTCAGGGTAAAAAAGAATTACTAGCAAATGTCAAATCAAGATAATGACAGTGACACCAAAAACACTATGGTAGAGAGAGACACTTCATTCTGTTCAAAAACATATTTTTTAACATGTAATATGTTTTGTTCACTAATTACAAATAACCAATATGAATATATATATAAGTATCAGTGTGTCATTTTAAAATGTGAAACGCTCTGCATTGTCCTAATTTTGAGGCATTTACTCTACCTTGACATTATTGCTGCCAAGACCATTTTGTAAAATATGTATATACAGTATATTTCTATACTAAATGTTGATCTTTCTCAAATGCATTATTAGTCTCTCCCTAACCTGCAGGTACTCATATATAAAAAAAACATATGAGATGAATCATTTTTGATAAAAACATCATGCACCCACCCTACATTTAAATTACAAACATACTGCATAGCTTACATTAAATGATTAGCCATGTTTCATTAGTTGAATGTCTTCTGTATTTGTTTGTTTGTTTGCAGTGAGCTGAATGTAGCATCAGTTGATCCAAACCTCTCTCTGGCTGTGTCCAAGAATGCTGCCAAGACCGTCCAGCTCTTCTGTGTCAAGTGTGAACAGCTGGTGTGTACAGCATTACCTGTGTGTGGGTGTGTGTGCCATGCATTGATGAATCAACAGTATAATGAAAAACAACAGTATTGTGCGTGTCCTGTCTACATACCATGCATTGTCTCCCTGTGTGTCTGCAGCTGTGCACTCAGGGTGATGCCAGTCAGGTGATTGGTCCATTAACAGAGGGCCAGAGGAGGAATGTTGCTGTAGTCAACTCCCTCTGTCGTCTGCAGCAGGCCATCGCAAAGGTAGGACACTGTCTGTCTTGCTGAACAAATGCACCTGCAAATGTATTCATTTTTACTGTATCAAGAATGCCTTCAGCTGTGATAGATCAGACCTAAAGACAAATATTACTATATTGATATTGATATTGATCTCACTGCAGTAATGCTACATGTCTATAGTGATTTTATAGTGATTCCGTCTTCAGTCTTGAAAGTACTAGGTATGAAATTTGATTGGGGGCGGCAGTAGCTCAGTCTGTAGGGAGTTGGCTTGGGAACCGGAGGGTCACCGGTTCAAGTCCCGACATGGACCAAGAACTGAGTGTGAACTGGTAGCTGGAGAGGTGCCAGTTTACCTCTTGGGCACTGCCGAGGTGTCCCTGAGCAAGGCACCAAACCCCCAACTGCTCGGGGCGCTTGACAGGAGCAGCCCCCTCACTCTGACATCTCTCCAATTGTTGCATGTATATGGACCCGTTTGTGCATGTGTGTGTATAAGTTAACAGAGTGAAAAAATTGAATTTCCCCTAGCGGGACTAATAAAGGACTATCTTCTTCTTCTAATGCGTTTCTTTATCGTAAGACTGACTGCCTTAATGTGGTGGAGAGATTTGTGTGTCCCTGTGACCCTGAGCTGTGGTATCTGGAGCCTGGTGCTCCTGGTAGGGTCTCCCATGGCAAATTGGTCTCAGGTGAGGGGCCAGATAGAGAATGGTTCACAAGATCCTATGAATAAAGAAGGCAGAGGAAGAGAGACCTAGCCCAGAGGAAGCCCAGGGTCCCCGTCAGCTGGCACCTGGTGGCAGGGGCTTACCACTATGCACAGCCTCGGTTCTTGAACTGTACTCCTGTATAGGGGTTGGACTATTCTTTTCTGGGGTTGCCCAAAGTGTGAGGCACCAGGTGAGTGGAGGGAGGAATCCCTCTGTAGGGTGGCAGCCACTGCTGTGAAGGAGGCAAAGCAGCGGGAGGAGTGGGAGGAGTTTAAAGCAGCCACGGAGATGGGCTTTCAGTCGGCACCAAGATGTTTCTGGAAAACCGTCTGGCACCTCAGGAGGGGAAAGCTGGGAACCATTCAAGCTATGTACAATAAGGATGGGATACTGTTGACCTCAACTGAGGAGTTAATTGGATGGTGGAAGGAGCACTTTGAGGAACTCCTGAACTTGACTAATATGCCTTGTATTGTAGAGGCAGTACAGGAAGCTGATGGTGGATCATTGTCAATTTACCTGGTGGAAGGGACTGAGGTAGTCAAACAACTCCATAGTAGCAAAGCCCTGGGGATTGAAGAGATCTGTCCAGAGATAATGAAGGCTTTGGGTGTGGAGGGGCTGTCGTGGATGACACGTCTCTTCAACATTATGTGGAAGGGGGGACAGTGCCTAAGGAGTGGCAGACCAGGCTGATGGGCCCCCTATTCAAAAAGGGGGACCAGATAGTATCTTTTTTTTTTTTTTTTTTTTGTCTGCATTTATTCTCATGGATTAACTGGGCGGTGTCAGCCTTTTATGAGATTGATGCATATTTTAGTCTTGCAGTAAGATATCTTAATATTTTATGCATGTGTGACCATCACCGGCCCTCTCTGGAAACTAAGCTGTCATTCTTTATTAGATTTAACTAACCTGTATCAGAGAGGGCAGTGCCGCACCACAGTGAACTGAGGGGGAAACAGACGATAGACCGGACGAGACTAGATGAAGTGGGGAGAGTATGGACAGGCAGGCAGTGCTATTAGAATGCAAGACTGTAATCTGCTGTGTTATTCCTGACAACCAACCAACACCTCACAAAACAAAACAAGGAATCGGACCATGTTGAACACCAGAATTGTGGAAGTTCTAATAGTGTAGAGTAGGCTGCCAGAGGACGCAAGTGAGGGAAGAATGCGTAGAGGGCCTGAGTTCAGTGTGAAGGGTGAGGAGAAATTCAGCACATTCTGGCGGGTCTCACTAGATCTCAACAGTGGGACTCGACAGGAGCTGGTAAGCCTTGAACAAACATGCATGTGTGAAGGACACCAAAGCCCTGAGCGGCTAAAGTGGCCCAGCAAGGTCTGGGCGGCCAAGCGCCCCCCGCCCCACAAAGCGGGAGAACCCGGAGGCTCCCCAGAAGATCCACCAGGGCCACAGAGAGACCCGCCAACCCAAGGGCCGAGACGGGACGGCAACCGACACCCCCAGGGCGCCCAGGACGGACCCAGAGGGCACGGGGCACAAGGGCCCCCCCGCCACCCAACACCCGGCCCCACCAGCCAGGCCATGTCGTGTGACAATGTTAATACCCTATTACTCTGCTCCTTCGATCCCAGACGAAGGAGCATTCGCCCTACACCGTGTTTGAGTGCACACCTGAGTGTAGTGTGGTGCATTAAAAGTTGGGAGGGCAAGTGGAGCAGCAAGGGGCGAGTCGGAGGGCAACAGTGGATGGATACTCTGCGACCTGCCCCGATCCAGAGACCCAAGCCACCCAGACCACCCCCAGGTTGTGAGTGTGTGTGCTGCATTAAAAGTGGAGAGTAGGAGAGGCCAGCAGGAGAGGGGCAGGGAGGGCACAATGCCGTGGAGCACTGTAATCCACCCCACCCCACAAACTGCCAACCCCTCACTGCCTATCCACGGAACCCTGGCTGTTGTGATCCTATATGTGCCTACAAGAAATTGTATACAGTGAGGTGTGGGATGTGTGAAGTGCAAGTAAGAGGCAGGATGGTGAGGGTCCAGCCCAAGGGACAGGAGCTGTGAGAGAAGCAGAAAAGTCACGGGCCATGTTGCGCGGGGCCCCCAGGCCCAAGAGGCCAGGGACCAGAGGGGAGCCGCAAAAACCAACGGGCCCCGAGAGCACCAAGACCCCTGGGAGCCGCAGCGCCGGATGGGCGCCCCAGCAGCCACCAAAAATGCAACACCGGCCAGCCACACGCACCCCAACCCAGAAGGGAGAAAAGGACGCCCCCAAAGAGCCGCAGCCCACGAGCGCCACGCACATCCCAGGAGCATCTGAGCTGGGGACGCAGGAAGCACACCGTGCCACGCCATCCAACCCGCCTCCACACCACCACCCACTGGAGCCGTACCATGCCCGGGCCAAGGCCCCCAGCCAGCAGCACTTGACCCCCGGTGACAGCACACATGCCCAGAAAAGAGCCTGAGCCCCCCAGCACACAGAGTGCCCGGACCCCACAGCCGACCCCCATGAAGTGGCGGGCCCCAGGCACCCCCGAGGAAGGAAGAGGGGCGAGGAGGAGCGGGCAGGCAGGAGAGGGAAGCAGAGGAGGGAAGGGGAGCGGAAGGCGGACGGGGGAGCAGCAGGAGGGCACATACACCCCACACCCCCAGGGCCGGCCAGAGCCCCCCAGAAGAGACCAGCCACCAACCCCTCCAGGACAGAGGGAGAGCAGGGAGACTCAGCAGCCCCGGAGCACCAGAAGAGAGGCAACGGACACACCCCACCCCCGGGGGGAAGCCAGGGCCAGGCAGGCCCCACAGAGCCAAACAGCAACCTCAGGGACAAGAGGGAAAGTTCACCCCTAATGCATGCATCCGGCCTTGGAGCTCCTGGCACCATCATTCCTTGATGAGGAGAAAAACAACAATAACAACCACAAAAGAGAAAAAAACAAACAAAAACTGCAACATAGCCAAGGAGACATGAGCTAAGATACATAGGCACCATAGTGACCATAGGCACACAATTTTTGAGAGGAATGGCATACACTAATAGACAAAAGGAAGCTATGGAGTTATATTTAAAGATCTAATAAATGGAGACCATTTCTTTGATGCCAATTGGTTTGTTCGGGTAGCAGACATTTTCTCAAGAGAAATGTGTTCAATGAGGAGGTTCCGCCAATGGATGATGTTGAGGGCTTTCTTATCCTTCCAGTTTACCAAAATAGTTTTCTTGGCAATGGCAAGAGCCACAAGTGCAGATTGCAATTGTGTGTCTGGTAGGGCTGTCAATGTTAGATCACCAATTAAACAAAGGTTTGGAGAATGTGGGATCCTGCAGTCCAAAATAGAGGAGAGTTTCTCTGTGACTGTTGCCCAAAACTGATAGACAGGTGAACACCAAGCCAAAGAGCATGGAAATAGGTGTCGGTCGTGTTTTGAGTGCATTGAGTACATATGTTGGATTGTGAGAAGCCCATTTTGTGCAATTTATATTGTGTTACATGTGTTCTGTGGAGAACCTTAAATTGGATCAGTTGTAAATTGGTATTTTTTGTCATCTTAAATGTGTTAAGACAGATTTGGGTCCAGAAATCATGATCAAAATAAGTCATTTACCCATTTTGGAATTGGAAGATGTATAGAGTCCGTCTTTGAGAGAAAACTATAGATTTTTGAGAGGTTTTTCTTACTGTTTGAGGACAGTTTTGTGATGTTTTTAACAAATTCATGTGGTTGTAAATCTGGTGGCTGTGAAGTAGTCTGAAGTGATGGTATTCTCCTGGTAACGGTGCACCTAACCTGTAAGTATTGGAGGAAATTGCTGTTTCTTATTTCAAATGTTTGGAATAAGTTTGTGTATGTCATAAGTGTGTTATCTTGGAGAAGGTGATGGAGATGGGTGACTCCTTTCTCTTCCCATGTGCTGAGATAGAGAGGTATTTTATTGTTTACAAAGTCAGGGTTGTGCCAGATTGGGGAGAGTATACTGGGTTGTAATTGTGAGCCTGTGATTTCCAAGGCTTTCCACCAGGCTGACAAGGTGGAGGCAATCATAGGGTTCTTGAAGCAAGGATGATGCTTAAGAGTAGAGGTGATAAAGGGAAGGTTAGAAAGTTTGATGTGGTTGCAATCTAACTGTTCTAGTTCCAACCAGGAGTTGTATTCTTCATGTGGATGTGTCCATTTTGTGATATATTGTAGTTGATTGGCTAAGTAGTAAAGCATGAAGTTGGGAGCCTCTAGTCCACCTTTAGATTTCTGTTTCTGGAGTGTAGTCAGGCTGATTTTAGCTTTTTTGTTCTTTGAATAGAATTTACCAGTTGCCGAATCTAATGATTGGAACCACTTAGATGTGGGCTTGAATGGGATCATGGAAAAGAGGTAGTTGATCTGAGGTAATATTTTCATTTTAACAGTAGCTATTCGTCCCAAAAGGGAAATGGGAAGGTTATTCCAACGCCTCAGTCACCACAAACTTTGTCCAAAAGTGGAGTGAAATTCAAGTGGACTAGTTCAGAGAGTTTTGAGGAAATAGTTAGGTTACAAACTTCGTTCACTGATGTTTTGGGTTCTTGTAGATACAGTAGGATGTCATCTGCATATAGATTAATTTTGTGTTCAGACGCCTGAGAGCAGATACCCTTAATGGTAGATTTTTGACGTATTGCTGTAGCTAAAGGTTCAATAAATAATGCAAACAATAAAGGAGAGAGTGGGCATCCCTGTCTAGTTCCTCTTTGCAAAGTGAAGTTTTGTGAAGTAATCCCATTAGTAGTTACTGTAGCCTTTGGTGAGGTATACAGGGCTGATACCCACTGGATAAATGACTCTCCAAATCCAAATCTATGAAGCACAGCGAAGAGAAAAGATCAGTTAACTTTGTCGAAGGCTTTTTCTGCGTCGAGTGACATTACGATTGCCTTTCTATTGCAGCGTTGTGTCAAACTAATCAGATTTAGAAGTCTTCTAACATTGTTGGTGGAGTGTCGACCCTTAATAAATCCGGTTTGATCATTGTGAATTATTGACGGGATAATTTTCTCCAGCCTGCTGGCTAATGCTTTAGAAATAATTTTGATGTCAGTGTTGATTAGTGACAGAGGACGATAGCTAGAAGGATTTGTGGGGTCTTTGTCTGGTTTCAATAATAACTTTATTCATTTGAGCACTTATATAACCATTATTTTTTATCTCTTTCACTGTTCTGAAAAAAGAGGTGCTAACATTAACCAGAAATGCTTTAGGAATTCGGCAGGGAAACCATCAGGACCAGGTGCCTTGCCTGCTGGCATATTGTCTAATGCACATTGTAATTCGTTAATAGTAAGTGGAGCATCTACTATGTCTCTGTGTTCAATTGTTAGTTCTGGCAGGTTTAGATTACTGAGAAAATCATTAATATCTTTTTTATTTGAGTTAACTGTTGTTGAATATAAGTTACGGTAATACCTGTAAAAGATCTGGTTAATTTCCTGAGGTGATTGAGTATATCCGCCGTTGGGATCCTGGATTGCTGTTATGAGGGATTTTTCTTTGTTGCGTTGGAGTTGATTTGCTAGAAATTTGCCTGATTTGTTATTGTATTCAAAATCATTATGCCGTAGTTGTTGTAGTAAGAACTCTGTTTTCTTTGATAGGATAGTGTCAAGGTATAACTTTGCACTTTGAAGTTCAGACCATAATTGTTCATTTGGATTCGTTGCATAATCTTGTGTGAGTAGCTTAATTTTTTCCTCAATATCTGTCTGCGTTTGTTGTTCCTTTTTTTTTCTTGTATGAAGAGTATGAAATTATTTTACCCCTGATTACAGCTTTCCCGGTTTCCCAAAGTAAAGAAGGAGATAAGTCTGGTCTATTTTTTAGAAAGTCTGCCCATTCCTTCCTTATTATTTGATCAAATTCTGGGTCTTTAAGTAGAGATATGTTGAATTGCCAATTATGAGGAGGTTTACAGCTGGTATTAATTTGTAGGCTGAGAGATATTGGTGCATGGTCACTGATAATGATCGGTTGTATTCTGGTGGTAACTGCATGTGCAATAGAGTTATTTGAAAGGAAAAAGTCAATTCTTGAAAATGATTGGTGCACTGAAGAGAAGAACGTATAATCCCTTTTGGTTGGATTTTTAAGTCTCCAGGCGTCATCCAGTCCGAAATCTTTCATATAGTCCTGTAATACTTTGACTGACTGTAATTGTTTTATATGTGTCGGACTCCTAGAACGATCTAATGTGGGATTTAACACTATATTGAAGTCACCACCGATAATAGTGGTTGAATTAGCTGATAAGTCTGCTAAATGAGAGAAGACTGTGTGAAAAAAGATGAATCGTAAAAATTTGGAGCATATAGGTTGGCAATTGTATATAATTTATTAAAGATTGTTGCCTGGATAATAATGTATCTGCCCTCAGGGTCTGTTATTGTACAGCTCAAAGTGAACAGTACTCTCCTGTGGACTAGAATGGAGACCCCTCTTTGTCTGTTGTTGTAACAGGATGAAAAGATGATATTATAATTTGGATCTGTAAGAGATTTTTCCTCTGATTGAAGTAAGTGTGTCTCTTGCAGGAGCAAAATATCTGCATTGAGTTTAGAGACGTAATTCATAATTTTAATTCTTTTTGTCTGTGAGCGCATGCCATGTACATTCCATGATACTACATTTAACTTAGACATAAGGAGAGATGGTGTTCTGTCACTATGTAAATGTAGTATAACTTCTGTGCCTGATTTGGTGAGATGTCTGTCACTGTGTGTAGATTGGATGTTACAGTCTGTGATCTGTAGATGTCAGGATGGTGAGGTGAGAGGTGTTGGATCAGAGATATGTGGGTGATGGAGAGAGATATAAGCAGCAAGTCATGATCTATGTGTACTTCATATACAAGAACAAAATGACCTGGAGAATTATCAACAGACCCGATATGAAATACACAAGTAGCACAGACAGAGGGGATACATAGGGAGTGAGTGGGAAGGGGAGGGGGGAGTGTGTGAGAGGGAGGGAGGGGTACATGGGGACACACAGAGGGGGAGAGAGAGAGCAGTAAAAGGAGGGAGGGGATCCTGAGTGGAGAGTGATACATAAACACCTGTGAGATTTTTTTTTTTTCAATACACCAGAGAGTACCACATTGCTCAACCTCCCCGGTACAGTTTACTGACTGGGTCACCCGCAAGACACCGTGGACGGGCCGTGGGCGTATGGGGTGAGGGGGGTCACTTCTCAGGGCCATCCAATCTCTATACTCCAAAAGCGAGTGCTATGTTCAGGCTCTTGGCAGTAAGTCAGACTCATTTCCGGTGGGGGTTGGCCAGAGCTGCACATTGTCACTTATCCAGTGACAATTGACAATTGCAGATGATGCAAACTGTGGTTCTAATGGCTTGATCAGTCTGAGACCTCTAGCACTCAAAGACTCGGTTCGCAGCCGAGTGTGAAGTGGCACCAACACCTCTAAATCTGAGGCCATGGTTCTCAGCAGGAAACCAATGGCTTGCCTACTCTGGGTAGGGAATGAGTCCTTACCCCAAGTGAAAGAGTTCAAGTACCTTGTGGTCTTGTTTATGAGTAAGGTGACAATGGAACATGAGATTGGTTGGAGAATCGGAGCAGCAGGGGTGGTATTGCATTTACTCTACCACACCATTGTGATGAAAATAGAGTGGAGTCCGAAGGCAAAGCTCTCAATCTACTGGTCAATCTTCCTTCCTACTCTCACCTATGCTCATGAGGGCTGGGTCATAACCAAAAGAACTACAGTAGATCGCAGGTACAAGCAGCCAAAATGGGTTTTTGTCAAGAGGGTGGCTGGGGGCGGCAGTAGCTCAGTCCATAAGGACTTGGGTTAGGATGTGGAGGACCCGGGTTCAAATCCCCCATGGACCAAGACCAACTGGTTGCTGGAGAGGTGCCAGTTTACCTCTTGGGCACTGCCGAGGTGCCGAGGTGCCCCTGAGCCTTGCCCCTGAGCAAGGCACCAAACCCCCAACTGCTCTGGGCGCTTGTCAGGAGCAGCCCCATCACTCTGACATCTCTCCATCTGTGTGAACTGTACTGTGTGAACAACAGTGTAAAACTGAATTTCCCCACTGTGGGACTAATAAAGGAATATCTTTCTTTCTTTCTTTCTTAGAGATAGGGTGAGAAGCTCAGCCATCTGAGAGCGACTCAGACTATAGCCGCTGCTTTTTTACATTGAAAGGAGCCAGTTGAGGTGGTTTGGGCATCTGGTAAGGATGCCCCCTGTGCACTTCCCCAGAGAAGTGTTCCAGGCACGACCAGCTGGGAGGAGGCCCCTGGGAAAACCCAGGAATAGGTGCAGAGATTATATCTCCACACCGGCCTGTGAACACCTCAGGACCCCTGAGTCAGAGCTGATTAATGTGGCCTGGGAAGGGGAAGCTTGGGGTCCCATGCTGGAGCTGTTGCTCCCACAACCTGACCCCAGAGAAGCAGTTGATGATGAAATAAAGTGAAAAATGACTGCAAAAATGTAAAAATGGAATGCACACACTTCTGATGGACCTGGATTCCAGCTGAATATACATAGATCCAGTAACCTCCAGTAAACACTGCCATCTTAAAAAAATAAATAATAAATACATTAATCTATAATTAATTCCCGCATTTTGGGTCTTAACAGATTCCACTGTGGTACATTAATGTGGACATACTGATGACACTTCAGCATGAGGCAGTAATAAAAAGTGAATTTATTAAATGCTGCTTACACTGTAAAACAATGTGATCTGAACTGATCTGATCTGAGGAGAATATCCTCAACAACTTCAAATTGTCACATTCACAGTGTTTTAATGCTTCATCTAATGCACTGCAGTGATTTAATGTGCCTCTGTGTATTTAACCTTGTGCAATTGTAGTCTTAATGTTAATGTAATAACATTTAGTTGTGCCAAGTTGAAAGTGATATGGAAATGTTACCTGGTCCAACCTTTGTCATGACTGTTACACAAGACCAACATGTCACATTTACAAAAGGTGCGTGCCTGGAAGGAGCTTTAGACATTTCTGAATGTACTAATCATCTTATCTTAGATATTTAAAGTTTCACTGTACACAGGCAGATGAGAACATCAACATCTTGCTACACAACACCAGACATAAAATATGAGTGAGCAGGTTGGAGGTTATCAATGGCTTATTTCTTCTTCCGTAATCAGCTTTATTGAATTGCAAAAATGTGCTTTTAAATATGTTTGCACGTAGCTACATTGCTTGAAATTGATATCACACAAAGTATTGGATTTCTAACTTGCTAAGATCTCATGAAGAAAGTGTTTTCATTAGATAGCATCAGTGTGGTTTACTCTGTTTTTCTTGCCAATGGGAGCTTTTCTACTTGTTTACAGTGTGTAGTAATTGTTGGATTAATTAAGTACATTTTTCTTCCCAAAGACTGTCCACAGGTGTAATGGTAAAAGCATCAACAAGGTACACACATTAGCACACACCACTCTCTGTGTATGACTGGTCATGCACATGACTGTTAGCTTACTTATGCATAGAGATTTGGCAAGGTCACACAAATGCATGTACATGAAAGGAAACAAAGGGGGGTAAAATGAAAAGCAGGGTGCAGTGTGTCCTTTCAGTTGCCTCCATTAAAGATGTATGGTGTGTCCTGGCACAGCAGCCGGGCTGATTAATAGCAATCAAAAAAACAGATTACTCTAGCTTTAAGTATTTAACCTCAAGCCATTCAGATTTGACTGTGTGAAAAAAGTGAGAATTTATTCCAGATAGAGAGAGAAAGTGACAGAGGGACAAAGACAGGACGTGAAATAGGAAAAGAAATACAGGTGCATATAGTGCAGGGTGTTAGCCAGACCTCTAATAAAAATATTCTTGATCTAATTTGTGTTGAATAAATAAAGACCTCTTTCAGATATCACCCCCATCATCTGACGAAGCTCTGCATACATAATGGGAGAGCTTACTTAGTTTTTTCCTCAGTTGGTTCCTGACTAGAGTTGCACCAATCAATGGGCTGCTGACCGGCCAATCAGTCTCAGATATAGCCAATTCTGTGTCTGTCAAATTTACATGCATGTGCTGCACAGACTTTATTTCTTAATATTGGGATGCTGGGAGTTACCCACACCTTGACATTCTGGAAAATAGATAGTGATTCATATATAGTTTTGGCTAAATAAATACTGTACATAGTTCTGAATTTTCCATTGAAGTAATAATTAATAAAATAATTGACATCATGCGATTTGTAAATTCTACAAAAATGTTTTTGCATGCTGCCAATATATACATACAACTCAATCTGGTTCCCTTATAAAAAAGAAATACATGCAATAAAGTCAGCCATAAAAATATTACCTATTAATGTATTGTTCTGATTTTTTTTATGAATACTATCATCAACTTCAATCCTCATCATACATATCAAATATTCATTCCTTTTCAGAATTTTAACCCCTTACATGCCAGTTTTTGTGACTAAATTTTGATTATTATTCAAGGCAAAAAACACAAAAAGTGAATTATTTTCCATCCTGTGAATGCAAAATGATTTATTTTTGGTGGGATTATCAGAGCCTGGAATGTCAAAGATTGGCAGCAAAATTGATTTTGAGGCACTTTTATTTTTGTGCAGTGACAGATTATACACAAATAGCTCAATCTGGCTCCCTGATGTATAAAAAAATACATGCAATAGACTGTCATAAAAATATTACCTATTAATGTATTGTTTTATGAATACTATCATCAACTTCAGTCCTCATCATACCTAGCAAATATTAATTCCTTTTCAAGATTTTAACCCCTTAAATGCCAGTTTTGTGATGGCACTTGAATTTTTATGGGAAAAATGCACAAAAATGGAAATATTTTCAATATACTGAAAGAAAAGTTGGTTGTTTTATCATAATTTTCACAGCCTAGGATATGTCTTTGATGAGCAAAAACATTTATTTTCATGTGTTTTTTTTATTTTTTGTGCAATACTACTACAGGCAAGAAATAAAGCAAAAAAATACATATACACAAAAAAATACATATTTTAACATCAGTTCAGGAGTTCCGACTTGTTGCGCCTGATTGTCCCAACCAAAGCCAACTTTTTCTTCCTTAGCAGATCCATTCCCAGCGCATGAGGTGTGAAAAAAATTGTCGGTGGTAACGGTGTTTCCCCTGAGACCGGTCATCATGTCCCCTGTTTCCCCTGGTACTTCTATGGCTTCTATATGGCTGCATGTTCCAGGCATAAGCTGTGGAGGCGCCAGCGGGTTCAGACCATCCTGTATTCTGTAGTAGTGATGGGAATTCCGGCTCTTTTTAGAGAACCGGCTCTTTCGGCTCGGCTCACTAAAAAGAGCTGGCTCTTTCGGCTCCCAAACGGCTCCCAAACGGCTCTTCAGGTTATTTTGTTGCTTTAATTAATTTATTATCTACAACAATATAAAATTATGCCCAAAATGAATGACTAATGTAATTGTTATGTTAGCTGCATTGTCAGTAACACAGCATCCCACTCTTTGGCCACTTTGAGCAGCTCTTCTGCTCAGTTCTCAGAAGTGTGTTTGTCGCTGAACTCAAACCATCCAGAAGACAGAACACCATTTTATTATTTTCAATAAAGTGACACCTAACTGACAAGAAGGATGCTGCTGTGGATTTTTTAACCCTCTCTTGCAGTGGATGCAAGTTCTCTGTCATATAGGCCTGGGATGATTTTTGTTTTCCTGCTTGGAATTGCAGACATAGGATTCAGTGCATTATAAACTTCCTGAATCCTTTATCATCCACAATTGAAAATGGATGGAAATCAAGTGCAATCATTTTTGCCAGTTCTTCATCAACTGAGTTATGTCTTGCTGGGGTCACAAACTTCTGCACAAACTGTCTCATAGAGCTCTGGGTTGGTTTAGGTGGTTGTGGTGGTGAACAGCATGATGCTGTAGATACTACTACTACAGCAGCAACAGTTGCAGTAGACACACTGGCACCTTCATTAATATCACACTCAACTGACTGTTTTATCTTCCCATTGCTCTGATTGGTGGACTGTTCTCAGGTTGTTTACCTGTGCAGGTTGTTTGTGGCTCTATATGATATTCCTGCAGACTCTACACTCTTCCTTTGTATTGTCAGTAAAATTGAAATGGTCCTGGAGTCACTCATTTTCTTTACTCTACCTTCCTGATGTGTCCATGTTGTCTCTTCTTGTTGTCCCCGTCTCTCTCTCTCTCTCTCTCTCTCTCTCTCTCTGTGTGTGTGTGTGTGTGTGTGTGTGTGTGTGTGTGTGTGTGTGTGTGTGTGTGTGTGTGTGTGTGTTCGTGCGCTACTGCTGCTGCGAGTGTAACTCCCGCCCCTCCCCCCTCTGCTCAGCGCAAACACAAGGCTCAAACACATATCGACCAATTACGTGCGGCGCGAGGAAAAAAAAGTGAGAGAGAGAGAGAGAAAAAAAAAACACGGCTCCCACTGAGGAGCCGGCTCCCGTCGTTCACTTCAAAGAGCCGACTCTAAGAGCCGTTTCGTTCGCGACCGACCCATCACTATTCTGTAGCATTGCTCGGCATATACTGCCTAAAAGGACAGCGTCCTTTGAAACCGACCACGCACATTTCTTCACCATCTTAGCAGCCGCACCAGCCATTTGTCCCCATATCCTGGACTGGAGCCTGTTTGTCGGATTTACGCTCTTGTGGAGCGAATCGGTTCCGCTGGCGGTCGAAACGGATGGTGCAGTGTTGCAGATCAGGAGGCTGAACCTGATCATGGACAGACACGGTGGCACTGAATATATCCCCCAGCCAGCCGCCCCCCCTCCCTCCGGTCAGATCTGCGTAGCCCCAGTCATCGTGAATTGAGGGCTTCTGTTGTGCGGTTGCCGTGTCTGCTCATCTCGACGTATGACGAAATGAGCCCAGATCCATGTGGCATATATTTATGCATTTATGCATTGTCGGTGCATTTTGGCCACACACACACACAAACTAATTCTAAATTCTACTCTACACCTTTCTTTGACTTCTATAAAACACTCCCAAATCATTTTAGTTCTACTACTACTCTACACCTTTCTTTGACTTCTATAAAACACTCCCAAATCATTTTAGTTTTAAATATTTATTATTTTTCCTCACTGAAATACATGGTTAACACGGCTGTACATGGGCAAAATGACGCCATCTAGGGGAAAACTCAAAAAAACTTAAAAAATTTTTTTTAAAGGGATTTGACCATCTTGGCATGAAAAAATATTAAAAATTCAACACGTCTAGCGCTGACGTCAGTTTACAACAGTTTAGATTGTTTAATAGACTGCTTAAAAGTAATTTTACTGCTTTAAAATTCATTGCATCATTCATTCATTTTACATCCAATCAGATTATCCAATCTGATTGGAAAATGACTATTTGAAATCAAAGAGGTCCTCCAGTGATTTACTATTTCACTTCCACAAATTGTGTGGAATTGTGTGGCACTTGCAAGTGACATATTTACAAAATAATCAACATTGAAGCAGGAGGTTATATATATATATATATATATATATATATATATATATATATATATATATATATATATATATATATATATAATCCCTAGTGTCGGTAATGCACTGAAAATGGTGGATCTCACATTTCCCGTAATGTAAATCATCATAAACTGTTTTGTAAAACAGTTTGAAACACAGGCTAGTGAAGCCACAGCAAGATAACCCTTCATCTTCAGGGTTATTCTCCCAGATTTAAGGAAGTATTTCACCACTGGAAAGATGGCCTTTTCATAAAACTAATCTGTCTATGCAGCAGAAAGGCACTAATGTTGAAACTGCTGCTACATGACCAGTGAAAACAGTGAAAAAGGCTGTGGTTTTCCCTTAAGATCAAAAGGTATAAAACCTACAACACCCAAAATGCCACTAGTGCTTTTACTGCCCCATACAATGAACCACTGGAAGTAGTTGAATTCCCTTTACTGAAGTAAAAGTACTACTGAAAAGTAAAGGCACTCAACGAACAGTAAAAGGTCCCCTATCATGTTTTACTATTATATAGGATGTTTTTGGAATACAATTGCATGTGTATGTTGTACAACATACAGTATGTAACCACAACTTCTCATGGTGTCAGAAAAACAGTTTTGTGATGATGCATTTTCCAGGCAAGAGGCTTAAATAGCTAAATAGTTTCTTTAGCTTAAGAATACTTTAGTTTATCAGAAATATTAAACATCAGTCATGTGGAGATACATGTTTTTTTCCAGACATAATTGGGATGAAACATTGTAATTTGAAAAATAACTAAAGCTGTCATACTGTATAATTCACTGTTTTCTGTGTTCTTGTTTTATTATCTCATTGTAAGGATTAATGATCTCATTTCACACAAAACTTTGTCACATTTGTATTAATGTTAACAATAGTAGGGGTATATTAAATATGTAATTACTTATTGAAAGGCTGCTGTTGCTGTATTTTAATTACTGTATGTCTGTGCCTGAATGACTTTAAAGTACTTTACATAAATAGGCTACTCTAAAATAGTACATCCTCTTCTACACATGGTAAATGGTAAATGGACTTGCATTTATACAGTCTTTCTAGTCTTCCGACCTCTCAAAGTGCTTTACAGTACATGTACTGTACATCACCTATTCACACACACTGAATCACCGATACAGGGAAAATAAAAGCTGACTTCCTGCTCTAACTAATAACCCAACAACAATAAAAGTAAAATCAGTCACTATCTGTAAGAACTCTAAACCTGGCCACACTTCAAGGTTGATTTAAGCAACTGGTGTCAAAACAAAAGCTAGCAGGCCACGAAGGCCTTCTAACACACACACACAACTCAAACAAAGCAGCTTCCTACGCAAGTAAAGTCATTAGTCCGACCAGGTGAGAGGCGAGCTGCATCTAACAGACAACTGCCCGGACTGAAGGGCTTGCAGGGGTATTAAAGCAGCTGGGTCTGATTGAACGGTGTTGCACCAATTAGGAGAGCAGACTGCTGGAGAGGTCATGGCCTAGAGGCCACACCAATCATGGCAGAGGGGAGGTGGAGCATACAGGACCAAGGCAGTGCAGGCAGCTCTGCAGAGAGGGAAAATGAAGAGATGAAACACAATATAAACACTATGGCAAGAGCTGCGGTGGTAACACTCACGATATAGTTGACACATGGTCCTAGTTCTGGCAGAGTGCCATTGCCAGACCCTCTGCTTGCAGTGTTTGACACAATGTCACTTAGTTTAAACTCATCTTGTGTGATGGAGTTTTCAACATTTTGTCAAGACTGAAACACGAGACTCCTCACCATCCCCAAGTTGACTTGGGAAATGAATACAATGAGGAAGATTGGCAGGAGACATTACATCTGGTGCAATCAACCTTCACCTGCAATAGACTCCCATAGATTCAATATAAGATAATACATAGGCTCCACATAGCCCCTACTACCTTTCACAAAATATCTAGAACCTTCTCTCCCATTTGCTGTAAGAGTAAAACAGGCCTGGGGTCTCATTTTCACTACTTTTGGGGGTGCAATAAGATTGTATTGGGGTCACATAGCCAAAGAAGTGAGTGGGATCTTTAAGCAAAGCACCCCCACACCATCACACCTCCTCCTCCATGCTTCACGGTGGGAACCAGGCATGGAGAGTCCATCCGTTCACCTTTTCTGCGTCGCACAAAGACACGGTAGTTGGAACCAAAGATCTCAAATTTGCACTCATCAGATCAAAACACAGATTTTCACTGGTCTAATGTCCATTCCTTGTGTTCTTTAGCCCAAACAAGTCTCTTCTGCTTGTTGCCTGTCCTTAGCAGTGGTTTCCTAGCAGCTATTCTACCATGAAGGCCTGATTCACACAGTCTCCTCTTAACAGTTGTTCTAGAGTTGTGTCTGCTGCTAGAACTCTGTGTGGCATTGACCTGGTCTCTAATCTGAGCTGCTGTTAACCTGCGATTTATGAGGCTGGTGACTCAGATGAACTTATCCTCCGCAGCAGAGGTGACTCTTGGTCTTCCTTTCCTGTCCTCATGTGAGCCAGTTTCTTTGTAGCACTTGATGTTTTTTGCAACTGCACTTGGGAAAACTTTCAAAGTTTTCCCAATTTTTCGGACTGACTGACCTTCATTACCTCCACCAAGGAGGTTATGTTTTTGCTGGCGTTTATCTGTCTGTTTGTTTGTCTGTGTTCAAGATAACTCAAAAACTTATGGACAGATTTTGATAAAATTTTCAGGGTGTGTCGAAAATGTGAAAAGGAAGAACTGATTTTCGGGGTGATCCGGAAGAAATCCTGGATTCTGGATCACTTTGAAATTTTCGTTAACATTGGGGTAAATGGGACCCAAAAAATTGTTTCTCAATATCTCTGGTAATTGTTGCCCAAAGCTCATGAAATTTGACTCAGGAATTTACAATGTGTACTTCTATCAAATCCCAAAGGCTGATCCAGATCTGATCCAGATCTGATCCAGATGGCGGATTTTATAGCAATTTATATAAAAAATGGAGGTACGCTTACATTTTGGCCTAATGTATTGTGAGTTTTGTGTTGTGTCTTGTATATATGTTCTATGTTTGCCACTGATATAAAATTCTTTTTAAAAAATGTAGGATTTTTATTTTGGAGTGAATTACAATATGGGGGGAAACTATGGTGCTTTAATTTTTAATGTTGTTTATATTACTGTGAGCCTTGTATTCTCTCTGTTCTGAAAATAATAAAAATGTGTAATTAAGAAAAAAAAAAACTCTGGAACAGCCTGCCCATGAAATTCTAAGTCTAAGGTATAAAATCTCTGTACATTTGAATGGTTGTGTCACCTTTTAATCAATATCTTAGATGTGTACACTCTGAGCTGTATTTTATGTATGAAATTTGCAATGCAAATAAAGTTTTTCATTATTTTTGCTTTATTTTCTCGCATGTGCTTTTTTTTTTGCAGATTATTTCAGGACTGGGGTCATGTCCACCAGTGGCTGCTGAGGCCCTCTCTTCTTCCTTGGAGGTATCACAGCAAATAGCTTTTTAATTCATATTTTTAATAACATACTCATTCTCAGGTATACAAACTATTTTAGCTACTAGTCACAAATTTATTATGAATGCTACTTTGAAGTAAAGCTTCCTAAGCACAATTACATTAGAACTGTATCTTTTACCAACTGTGTCACTGCTGTAACATAATCACAAGGAACAACATCTTTTTGAGTATATTGTTGTAATGGAGCTTTCTGTGAATTTAAAAAAAAAGGTCTGATATTCAAATCCTTTTATCATCACTGTGGATTCGAAAACTAAATTCTCAGTGGAGCCAGTATGAAATTTTTTTTTTATAGATTAATGCAAAAAAAATTATAAGATAGATAAAGAGTTCTGTTGTTAATTTAGGCACCTGATTTTGTCTTTATCTTTTTATTAAAAAATCTGTTGATTCGATTATTTTAATCTAGGTTATTTTACAAAAACTAAAGACATATTTTTGTCTGTTTTTTGTCATTTTTGCAATGCATTTAAAATGTTTGTCTTCTAACCTAGTGTTTTTCAACTTGGGGGTCATGATATAATTTTCAGGGGTTGCAAGATGGTTGTAGAGAAAAAAAAAAAAAAAATATTAAAAACAAAATAACATTTTAGACTGGGGAATGGTTTTTACATGACATTGCCTGTACCAGTTTTATAATTTGTCTTTTTGAATCGACAGGGGAATTTTGGCGGGTCAGGGGGAGAAAAAAAAAAATCACAGAATGCCTCAAAAATGTACAGTGCCTGCAGTACAGTGGACAATGCCTATGTGCTAGCTGTTAAAACTAAACGAAACTGTCACCACAAACAAAGCATTATTAATGTAGCCTCCATTTATGTATCTAAACATTCACAATAATCACTCAAAATCAGCATGAGCGTGCCTCGAAACAGTTGTTTACTTGCTCACGTTGTAAGCCCTCTGAGGCCTCAGCTGTCATCTTTGATGTATACAGTACCCACGGGCAAAGGTGATGTTCTTAGACCTGCTTTTTACCTCTTCTGTAGCACCATTACACTGAAGTCTTTGTCTTTGAGGATTCTGTAAGCCCATTTTGAAAAGCAGAAGTGTCCTTGAATGACTGCGTCTGCATTTTTCAAAGATCACTGTGTATATTTTTGGAAAAGCTATGTGACTAAGATATAATAGTAATAAAAGGGGCTATTGTGAGGTTAGCAAAAAGGTACTGTTAACCTATTTATACTGGACTATAGTAATATTTCTCTACTCTGATGTGATAAGACAGATTCACTACCCTCAGTAAATCCAGTTGCTATTCCCAGTCTGACAGTGGAAGTGACATTACCACTTCTAGCTGCAGAGGAGCAATAGGAATAGATGTCATTATGAAGCTTGATGATTCAGTCACTCTGATCCTGACTCTGGCCTTACACTCTCTTAGCGTGTTCCAGCTATTTTTTCTAGAGTTGCTTATTTAGTTTTCAGAGGGATTGTAGATTAGTCCATAACTTCAGATAATAATTAGTTATATGATCATTTATCTTATATTTATTAATGAATGGTTTAATCCTAGTATACTTTTTAGTTTGGTTTAAGTGCTGCAGAAAATCAGACTGATACCAGACTGAAGGGGAGAGAAGTTCATTCTTTGTATACCTCATATGCTAAGCAGTTAAAAGCAGTTTTCAAATAGGGAGATAGGGAGAGGGACTTGTCAGCAGGTGGAGTATCTGACCTGCCCAGTGTGCTTGTTTTTTAGGTCCCAACTGAGGATCTTGTGAACAACTTCAACTCAAAAGTACATTGACACTATTCCACCCATTAAAAACTTCAAACATAGAAAATCAATAAGCCTGTTGGACAAATGTAGTGGTTGTTAGGCAGCTTAAGAGAGAGTGTTTTCTGGCAGAATGAAACTGGAGACAGCATCACTTCAGTGATTCAGTAACCATTTCCTTGCAGCTTGGTTCTCGGTATAAGGTCATAAACTAAAAAAGACTAGACTGTTAGTGACCTAATGTTCAATTAAGACATTTTTATTGTTCAAGGTGCAAGATTTTCAGGGGACTGATAATTGAAGTCCGTACCTATAATGAATTGGTTTATAATTCCAGGAATTCATGTAGCAGAGTGACAGTCATTAGTATGATGGGTTGATCTGCTCAATAACCAACATACACACAGTATTTTTCTATGTCTGTTGTGTGTCAGCCTCCAAAAGGGAAGTCTTGTGATGGAAATCTGTCTGCAGCCACACACACAGACACAACCTCACTGGCACACACAATCTAGGGGTAGCTGATGTTGGAGGTGTGATTTGGTTTGGTTTGGACAGGTTTTGTTTTTGTTTTGTTTTTTAGGTTTGCTCTTATTCCATGCTTCTGGAATCTATGCTACACCAGAGTTCTTTCCCTCTTTTTATTCAGGGAGTGCAGGTCCTGATGAATAGTGCAGTGCAGCCTCTCCTGCAGTCAGTGAGTGACTCCGTAGAGGCCATCATCATCACGCTACACCAAGAGGACTTTTCAGGGTAAGCAAGATATAACCTTTTTCCACTGCAGCAACTTTTCCAAGAATCTGGGATCATTTCAAGAACTCACCTGTATTTGGACTGGAGGAACTCAGGATGACATTTAGTTTCTCAACGATAGTTCCTAGCCTTAACAAAGTCCCTGTTCTGGAGGTGCAGCTTGTTGCACTTAATGCAGACTGTTTCAGCATCGTAAAAATGCTCCTTAAGGCTGTGCCATCAGTGTGTGAGTATTTAGATTAGATCTTGATGGGCAAGTCGCTGCCTTTTAGCCTCTGCCATCAGAACAGTTGTAAGAAAAAGTATGTGAACCCTTTGGGATTACTTAGATTGTGTGTGTGTGTGTGTGTGTGTGTGTGTGTGTGTGTGTGTGTGTGTGTGTGTGTGTGTGTGTGTGTGTGTGGGTGTGTGTGTGTGTGGAGAGAGAGAGAGAGAGAGAGAGAGAGAGAGAGAATGGGTTAATACTGACATGTAGTGTAAAGTACTTTGAGTGGTCTGAAGACTAGAAAATAAAAATGCAAGTCCATTTGCCATTTACTGGTCAACCAAACCTCAGGCTGCTACAACTTGTGTACAGCTTCATGCACATGGAAAACATCACCAGGTGCCACTAGAATCCAAATTAGGACAAGAGTTGGATTTGCTTAATCTTAATAGTTCTATAGAAGCAGTGGAAAAGTAAATAGGAATGCAAAAAAAGCTTTTGTTCTTCAGGTTCCACAGTTTCTGGAATGGTCACATGTTTCTATGTTAGCCCTTTTCACTATAATCAAACCAATACTGGATATTTGAGGCTAATACTGATATCGATTTTTATTACTGATACTGACACTGATATTACATTTTTATTGCATTTTCTGCTCTGAGTAGAATAACCTAGTTAGATTCTTCCAACCAGACTCCTTCCATAATTGTGATTAAGTAATAGTCAATACCATTCTTCATCTGAAATTTCTATATTTAGCTGTGATTCCCATTTGTTTTTATGTATAGTGCTGAGCTTTGCAAAAAGCTGAGATGACCCAAGATGTGCCCTGGTGATATGGATCCATTATAAGTTTAATTATGCAAATCAGCTCTATTTTAGGGTCAGTTTTTACCTCTTTCATAAAATTCCATATTTGTATCTTAAGAAATCTTATTCGGAGAGACCTCTAGGACTCTCTGCCATAGAGCCCAATGCTGCTGACACACCTGGGAGGACCAAGGCACTTTCTTGCATTATGAGCTGATCAGCCTCTTCAACTTGTCCACCTTCAAGATTGGAACTTCATACAGGGTTAGTGGCCATATGAATGTGGAAGGAGTTTCAACTTGCCTGCGAGTATGGTCCTATCGATGGTCTCAAGGCCACTCATGGCCCCCTTCCTGAGCTGGTCTATTTACTCTGTGTCCTTGAGGGATGCATTGTACTACCATCCTTGGCTCTTCACAGGCTTCTGTTGGTATAATGTGGAGACTCTTGGTATAGTCTCATGACCAATGTAGAAGTATTGGGTCTGACAGCTTCCCCTTGACAGTGGAGATGCTTTTGGACTTGCTCGGCTTGATCTTCATCTGAGCCAGCTTGATGTTCTCTTGAAGTTTTCTCAGCAGCCAAGCCCAGGCACAGTGAGTGTTGAGAGGCTGTCCATGTACGTTTTGACAGGCAGCAGCCAGGTCTTATCCGCTGTCCTACGGCGACTCACCAAGATTCTCTAATGAACAACTCCATGGCCATGGTGAAGGTTAGCGGGAGATGGTACAGCCGGCCATGATTTCCACTTCCAATGATGTCACACCGTTTTGTAGTCTGTGTACCTTCTTGTCTAAGAGAAGTCAGTGACAAACCATCTCACTGCTGCACTGGAAAGGCACAATATATATGATAAATTCTAATGACATGCTAATGTTGTCTGATGCAGGTGCTCTTTACTGGTACTTCTGGACCTCAGTTTTGCACTGTAGACATGTCCTGATTAAGAGGTTACGTGGAGTGGTTCTCCTTGTATCTCACTGACAGGAGTTTCACTGTCTGTATTGTAGACTTTAATTCTAATTCCTCTTCACTGTGGTGTTCCTCAGGGCTCATTACTGGGGCTTCTGTTATTCTCTCTATATTTGCTACACCAGGGACAAATCAACAGTTTTAATTTTGTTGATCATTTTTATGTAGATGATATTCAGTTCCACTTGTCTGTTAAGTATACTGATGTCTTTAGCTTATCTAGGCTCCTAGGCTGTCTGAATGCTAGCAGGGACTGGATGGCTGAAATGTTTTTACTGCTCAATGCCTATAAGACAGTTCTGATTGTTGCTCCAGTAAAGGTTGCCTCCAGGATTATTCAAAGTTTTGGGCCTCTTTACTCTACTGCCCAATCCAACCTGCGTAACTTGGGGGTAATATTTGAACAATCCTGACGACGTTTCGCCCCTTATCCAAGTGGCTTCATCAGTTCGAACGCTACAGTCTGACTAGTCCCCAGTTGTATTTGAATGCAATTGTAAAGAGTGTGTGTGTGTGTGTGTGTTTGTGTGTGTGTTGCAGGCCTCTTTCCAGCCCTGATAAGCCAGATGTTCCATGCTCTCTCTACATGAAGGAGCTGCAGGGCTTCATCTCCAGAGTGATGGCTGACTACTTCAGACACTTCCAGTGTGTGGACTTCATCTATGAGAGCACAGAGTCTATCGCTCAGAGAGCCATTGAGTTGTTCATCCGCCACACCAGCCTGCAGCGCCCACTGGGAGAGGGAGGCAAGATGAGGCTGGCTGCTGACTTTGCACAGGTGACCTGTCTGAGGCAGGTGTTATTCCAGGCTGTCCCTTGTGTGACATATGATTCAACAATACCAAGCTCATTGACCACACTGAAATGTATGTCTCTATTTGTTCAATTACTGTTTGTGTGTCAGATGGAGATGGCAGTAGCTCCTTTGTGCAGGAGAGTGTCTGATTTGGGGAAACCTTACAGGATGCTGCGCTCCTTCAGGTGTGTATTCTTATCTCATCACAATCATTCATCGTCTTTGATTCTGTTCAGCAGAGCAATTTCGTGCTGCTGTGTCAAATTGGCAGTGACAAGAGGTGGAGTTGGATGGAGCCAAATGAAGCCTGGTAGCTAAAACACACCCCACCTAGCTTGAGGCTAGAAAGCTGGCTCAGGCTAACAAGCAAGGCTAAGAAGCTAGGCTATATCATGGAAGAGAGCGGCTATATACTACTCTGTGTGGCTGGCTAACGTTAACCCTGTGGTTGTGTTGCTCTTGGTTGCCGGTTGGTTTTGATGGTAACATATATAAAAAATATAAATAAAATAATACTCACGTTAGAATTTCACTCACCAAAAACTGGAATACAGTCTTCTTCAAATCAATCAATCAGTGTATCTTTATTTGTCACATGACTTCAAACAAGGTAACATTACAACTCCAATGAAATGCAGTCCTGTCTATCGTCATTATTAACAAATTCACCATAATTTGTCTCCTTCACCGTTTTTGGTAGGTCCTGAATAGAGGTTGACCGATTAATCGGTCCAATTATTTGACATCCTCGCCAGTGTTGCTGATGTAGAAAACGTGTGACTCCACTCCCTTGTGTCAATCGAATTGCCATTCTACCAGCAGACCTAAACAGTGTTACCAACTTAGCGACTTTGTCCCTATATTTAGCGAGTTTTCAGACCCCTGTAGCGACTCTCAAGAAGCAGCAGGTGCTGCCGTGGACCCCTCCCCCATCCCAATGCACTCACAGGCGGCCCAGTCCCTCCTACCTGCAGTAACAGCAGGAGATATTCATCCCTCTGCGTCCAAACTGCAGATGAATCTCATGCACAATGCTGCCGCTGGCTGGATGTAAATTGAAATTTTTCTTTGTCTTAAATTCTTAAATAAATCACTGCACTAAAATCTGCACTGCATTTCACTCATACAGCCTCAGTCACTTACTCATCTCATCCACTGTATGTGTGCTTCTCTGTGACACAAGCACAGCATAACTGTGGATGCCTTCAAGCAGCAACATCTAGCTGGATAACTCATCATGTCTCAGTCTAAAATGTACACAAAAAAATACAGAGAGGAGTGGGAATCAAACCCTAAATTAAAAAAAAAAAAACGTAAGTAACTCCTCTGCATCTGTGATAAATGCAGCTAAGTGCACTAAAACATTATTTCTTCATCCAAAAGTTTATTTTCCAAAACTTCGGTTTTTTTATTACCTGTTTCATGTATTAGATATTTAGTTTATACTAAAATATATAAGTGCACTGCAGTGCAGACACATAATGTAGATTGGAGAGACAGACCATAGGTGGTGTTCAATAAATGTTTACTGAAGTTGAGAAATTGTGTATCATTTGTTATTATTAAGTTGTTACATTTTATCAGATGTAAAAGATTAAAAGATTGGCACTGGCATCGGTCATGAAAAACCCATATCAGTCAACCTCTAGTCCTTAACACTGCAGACTGGGAACAGAGCTGCAGTTTTGGTGTTGCTCTGACCCAGTCATGTAGCCATCACAATTTGACCCTTGTCAAAGTTGCTCAAATCCTTCAAGGATAAATTGTTCACTTGCTGCCTAATATGTCCCACCCACTGCCAGGTGCCATTGTAACAAGATTATTAATATTATTCACTTCATCTCTCAGTGGTCATAATGTTATGGCTGATCGGTGTAAATGCAAAGCAAGTCATATTATTTGTTTATTTGATATGTACATTACAATATCTCCAAAATGCACCAACATCACGGACACGACCAAGAGGTTAAGTTCAGATAGATAGATAGATAGATATCAATAATTAAATAAATGACTCAATAAATATTAGGGTTTGGACGGTTTGTAAAATTTATGGTTCAGTTCATATCACGGTTTGGGGTCATGGTTTTCAGTTCAGTTTAGTACAGGCCAATGTCCAGCTTCAATTTAAACATGCATTTCATTTATTTGGCAAAATAAGTCAACTATTTGTCTTCACAACAGTAAACTACTATAAGGAAAAAACACTTCTTCATTGTTACGTCTTTTGGCTGGACTTCTTATGTAAAAGAAAAGTGCCACTGTGTTATTTAAAAAAAAAATAATGAAAAAAAAAAAACAAGTGCAGCATCAGGTCAGCCAGCACTATAGACTATAGAACACTATAGTAATATATACTAGGCCTGCACCATATGAGGAAAATTTGCCATGTGCAATAACAATATCTCAATATTGTAATGATGACATGATTTGTGATGAATAAACAAATATTGAAGTGTGCATATTAGCTGTACTTAAGTCAGTCTGGTTCTTAAATTCAGAGCCAGATTAGAATTGAATATTTAAAATACAACTAGGACACATGTTGTTTCTAGAGCAGCAACAATAATGTTTACAACAGCAGAGTCACCATATAAATTCATTAATATCTCACTGGAAACAAACTAACATATTAATAAAATAATTCATATTCCTGAGTGAAGTTGATAAAGACTGAAGGACACAAACATTAGTCAGTATCAATTCTTCCTCCTGTCCTTTGTTCTCTGTCCGCTGTCCTCTCTCTGCTGATGTGAACCAGTACAGGCACTGCTGGTAGAGAGGAGGAGCTGCTTTGTCTCAGCCAGGTGATGAGTTTACTACTAAGATGCATGACAAACTAATCTCAACAGTTAGACTGCAGATCCTACTGTCACTTTAGTTTCAGCTTGTGTAGCCGAGGGTTACATTGCTCCTGAACTTTATGAGGATAATATATTAATAACACGGAGGCTCTGTAGTTCGGACCCTTGTCAATAACAGGACATCACCGCTTCATTGCTACTTTTCCACCCCTCACAATAAACTCCTCGAACTCAACCACTTAACCACTTGTTGACTACAAGGTTTACCATTCAGTGTTATTTGGTGAGCTAATGCGCGGTAGTGCGTTAATAGCTGTGGTAGGAAGAATGACAATAAACACAATGAAATAGACACAATGTGAAAAAAAATACAATTGGCCTCATAACTTATTTCAAATGAGCCGAACGATACATACACAAACCGAACCGTGACTAATGAACTGAAAAAAAAAATTATATATATATATATATATATATATATATATATATATATATATATATATATATATATATATATATATATATATATATATATATATATATATATATATATATATATATATATGTGTATATATATATATATATATATATATATATATATATATATATATATATATATATATATATATTGTCCCTCGGGTCCTGCGCAGTATCTTAGCTGTTCTTAGGACTGTCCTCTTATGGACTGAGGCTTCGGATGTCGTTCCTGGAATCTGCTGGAGCCACTCTCCCAGTTTTGGGGTCACCGCCCCAAGTGCTCCAACTACCACAGGGATCACGTTAGCCTTGATCTTCCCATCTGTTCCAGCTGTTTTTTCAACCCTTGATACTTTCCAACCTTTTCGTGCTCCTTCTTCCTGATGTTGGTATTGCCACATTGATAGATGTGGTATTGCCACATCTATCACCACTGCCCTCTTCTGCTCTTTGTCCAGTTGGTTAGCCAGCAGCTCTTTGTCAGTCTGGAAGCTGAAGTCTAGAAGCTGAAGTCCCATGGGATCTTAGTCTGTTGTTCTCCACCACCTTCAGTGGTATGTCCCATTGGGTACTTCTAGTCCATACTGGGTGCAGATGTTCCTGTACACTATCCCAGTGTGTGCCTCTCCATGTATGCTGATCCTGCTAGCATCTTACACCCTGCTACTATGTGCTGGACTGTCTCCGGGGAATCTTTACACAGCCTGCACCTTGGGTCAGATCTACTCTGGTAGATTCTGGCCTCTATGGCCCTGGTACTTAGGGCTTGTTCTTGTGCTGCCATGATCAGTGCCTCTGTCAGTCCAGCTTTGTCCAGCCATTGGTAGGTCTTTGCCACTTCCTGTATCTGGCGGTGGTAGCTGACGCGGACCTTGTTGACCCGGGCAACATCCGAGCCGGTATGACTCTGTCATTTTTGTGCTCGCTCATGTCTGAGGTAGACAGCATTAAGGGTCTTGCCTAAGGACCCTCACTGGTTGACCCTCACCTTCGCCCTAACTGGGGATTCGAACCCCTGTCTCCCCTCTCCCGCATTCAAGTCAGTTTATATATATATATATATATATATATATATATATATATATATATATATATATATATACACACAGTACAGACCAAAGGTTTGGACACCTTCTCATTCAAAGAGTTTTCTTTATTTTCATGACTATGAAAATTGTAGATTCACACTGAAGGCATCAAAACTATGAATTAACACATGGAATTATATACTTAAAAAAGTGTGAAACAACTGAAAATACACTTTATATTCTAGTTTCTTCAAAGTAGCCACCTTTTGCTCTGATTACTGCTTCGCACACTCTTGGCATTCTCTTGATGAGCTTCAAGAGGTAGTCACCTGAAATGGTCTTCCAACAGTCTTGAAGGAGTTCCCAGAGATGCTTAGCACTTGTTGGCCCTTTTGCCTTCACTCTGTGGTCCAGCTCACCCCAAACCATCTGGATTGGGTTCAGGTCCGGTGACTGTGGAGGCCAGGTCATCTGGTGTAGCACCCCATCACTCTCCTTCTTGGTCAAATAGCCCTTACACAGCCTGGAGGTGTGTTTTGGGTCATTGTCCTGTTGAAAAATAAATGACGGCCCAACTAAACGCAAACCAGATGGAATAGCATGCCGCTGCAAGATGCTGTGGTAGCCATGCTGGTTCAGTATGCCTTCAATTTTGAATAAATCCCCAACAGTGTCACCAGCAAAGCACCCCCACACCACCCCCCCCCCCCCTCCTTCCCCGTGGGCACCCAGCATATAATCCCTCCCTTCCCCTTTTCTTCATCCCACAAACACCCCGTATTTGGAACCAAAGATCCCAAATTTGGACTCCTCACACCAAAACACCAATTCCCCCTGCTCTAATTTCCCTTCCTTTTTTTCTTTCCCCCAAACAACTCTCTTCTGCTTGTTGCCTGTCCTTAGCAGTGGTTTCCTAGCAGCTATTCTACCATGAAGGCCTGATTCACACAGTCTCCTCTTAACAGTTGTTCTAGAGATGTGTCTGCTGCTAGAACTCTGTGTGGCATTGACCTGGTCTCTAATCTGAGCTGCTGTTAACCTGCGATTTACGAGGCTGGTGACTCAGATGAACTTATCCTCCGCAGCAGAGGTGACTCTTGGTCTTCCTTTCCTGGGGCGGTCCTCGTGTGAGCCAGTTTCTTTGTAGCGCTTGATGGTTTTTGCGACTGTACTTGGAGACACTTTCAAAGTTTTCCCAATTTTTCGGACTGACTGACCTTCATTTCTTAAAGTAATGATGGCCACTTGTTTTTCTTTACGTAGCTGTTTTTTTCTTGCCATAATACAAATTCTAACAGTCTATTCAGTAGGACTATCAGCTGTGTATCCACCTGACTTCTGCACAACACAACTGATGGTCCCAACCCCATTTATAAGACAAGAAATCCCACTTATTAAACCTGACAGGGCACACCTGTGTAGTGAAAACCATTTCAGGTGACTACCTCTTGAAGCTCATCAAGAGAATGCAGAGTGTGTGCAAAGCAGTAATCAGAGCAAAAGGTGGCTACTTTGAAGAAACTAGAATATAAAGCGTATTTTCAGTTGTTTTACACTTTTTTGTTAAGTACATATTTCCACATGTGTTAATTCATAGTTTTGATGCCTTCAGTGTGAATCTACAATGTCAATAGTCATGAAAAGAAAGGAAAATGAGAAGGTGTGTCCAAACTTTGTGTGTGTGTGTGTGTGTGTGTGATGTATGTGTATATATATATATATATATATATATATATATATATATATATATATATATATATATATAGGAGTCAGTTTTTATGCTGAAATAGACTAAAGCCAATGGCTTTATGTGTTTTTGTTTAATGTGTTTTGTGTTCCAGGCCGCTGCTGTTTCAGACCAGCGAGCTGATAGCCAGCAGTCCAGTTGTGGGTGACCTGATTCCCTACAGCACCCTGCTGCACTTCTTCTTCACCAGAGCCCCGCCTGAGCTCAAGTCACCTCACCAGGTCCTGACATGCATGCACAAATGCACACATGCATACAAACATTCTTGTTTGTCTTTTTATACATGTGAGGACCCTCATTCTTTAGCAATTACACAATTACGTGTCTTACCCCAACCTAAAAAAAAAAGTTCTAACCTGAATCATAAAACCAAATGTTAACCTTCCATCAGTCCTTCCAGTGAGGACTTTGTAGTCTCCTGACCACTCAAAGTGCTTTACACTAAATGTCAGAATTCATCAATTCACACATATATTCACACACACTGATGGCAGAAGCTGCCAACCTTCCCATCAGGATTTAATCTAAATACTCATTCACACACCGATGGCTCAACCTTTAGGAGCAATTTGGGGTTCAGTGTCTTGCTCAAGGACAATTGGACATGTGACCGGAGGAGCTGGGGATCAAACTGCCATCTGGTGGACGACGCTCTACATCTGAACCATAACAGCCTTCCAATGCCGATACGTCCTCACCATGGTGCTTTGCATTCTCCCCACAGAGAGCTGAATGGTCCGTCGCACGTTACTCCCAGTGGCTGGACGATCATCCCTCTGAGAGAGACAGGCTCACTCTCATCAGGTACTATAGGCCAGGTAACACACACATCTCAAGCTCTCTCTATCTGACCTACATGTAGGAAACCCATGTGGTCATAAAGATCATGCCATCCCATCAACAATAACATTAGAGAATACTGGCTGTGTTCTTCATCAATGCACGAGCCGAGTGATCCACTGCTAAGAGTTTTCACGTTAGTTTCGTTTGTATTCAGAGGTCAAGGTTCACAGACAAACCCTGTCTGGGTTCAAGAGGACAACTATGAGACACACAGGTATGTGGCCCTGTGGTGGGCCTTCTGTGACTGAGCGTGTCTTGTGATAAAAGGCCAACACCCTGTAACATCAAGATGTGTCTCGGTGGCAATATCATCCGAGACAACCCTACATAAGTGTAGTGCTGAACTTAAGGGATTGTAACGCCCAGTCCTGCTACTGAACTGTACATCTGGAATAAACCAATAAACCAGTGACTTTAAAAAGGAACCTTCAAGACAAAGGGGGGGGGGGGGGGGGGGGGGGGGAGACCAGCACCAAAATTTACAGAGCAGCAGCACTGTCAGGACACAAGCTAGAAAGCTGCACCTGTCTCAAAGATGACATCAGAGAAGGGCCTCCGATTTCAGCAAGGCAGGAGAAAGTGCCTGAGGGACAGTGAGGGGCCTCGCATTGAACATTACTTCATGAGAGGTAGGCTAGATCAGTCGAGTGAAGCCCAGTGGAAGTACAACAACCACAGTTCATCGAGCATCAGCATCCCAGACAAAGCGTTACAGAAGGTCCTTCCTGCCTGCAGCTGTTAGACTCCACAACCAGCACTGCTCCCAGTAGACCACAATCACAGTCACATTCACAACAAACTCACCGGACATAAGTGCAATAAGGACTTTATGTACAATTATATCATTGATATGATGGACACATTTTTTTCTGTCTTTACTTTTTTCTATTTTCTATTTTCTATTATGTATATACTAATTTATTTTTATTTGTATTGCTGCTGTAACGTGTAAATTTCCCCACTGTGGGACTAATAAAGGAATATCTTATCTTATCTCTTATCTTAAAGGTCAACCAAGCACACACCTGCCAATAAGTCTGTGAATGTTCTCATTCATCCAGGTCATATTCATTCTGGCAACCGCTGAATCGAAGGAAACTGGACTTAAATTTGTCTCTGAAGACGTTTCGCCCCTTATCCAAATGGCTTCATCAGTTCGAACGCTACAGTCTGACTAGTCTAGACTAGTGGGGACTGCCAATGGACATGAGTCCAGAGCCCAACCAGCCATGGCCAGCAGCAGAAAAGAGAAAGGAAGGAAGGACTATACTATGACTTTTTAATCAATTTTTTGACGTTATGATTGTTTTTTTTACTTTTCAGTTTTTCAACATAATATACTATGACCTTTTTCAACATACTATATTGTGACTTTTTAATCAATTTTTTCAACATACCATATTACTTTTTAATTTTTTTGAGTTTTTTAATCACTTTTTTTAACATACTAAACGACATTATCACTTTATTTCAAGATACTATGACTGATGATGAAAATAATTTAGGTAGTATATTTAGTAGAAATGGAAGAGGAAATGTTGCTCTGTCCACTGAGATCAATGTAGATACAGTGCCTCCCATGTCAAATGTCAGTGCACATACAGTATATGTTTATGCCATTACTTGATGTAAACTGTTCCTAACCATCAGATGCACCTTTACAGTTTCCTTTTTTCTCCTTTCAGGGGCACTCTGGAGGCCTATGTGCAGACAGTGAGGGCTCGGCAAGGGAAGGAGTTTGCTCCAATCTATCCAATCATGCTCCAGCTGTTACAGAGAGCCACCTGCAGCTCCCAGGAGGTCAGAGCCTGAGGACACCAACACAGTGTCATAGTATTGGAGCATGATCATCTGTATGCTGCATGTTGGAGTTCTTATACATAATACACATTGCCTCCTTGGTTATTGCTAACTCTAGCAGGTGTATTCCAGCTAAAAGGTGATCACTCTTACAATTCTGACTAAATCCATACATGTTTTGAAGGGACAAAGTGATATTTGATATTGAAGTTTTTTCTTCCAGTTCTAATGATGTTGAACAAAACATTGGATTTGCCACTTTCTGGATTTCTCTTTGACAGACAAATGCTGAATATCATGAAAATTGTATTATTGAAATTATCCAGCTCATGTCTGTAATGGTTTATCTGTGACGCAGGCTGTATGATCTCTGTAGGAAGCTAAAAGCAAAGCCTTTTGCTGTTCATTTGGGCTTTGTGATCGTCACACAGACACATACTTTCAATCTATAGTCCAGTGATTTGGATTCAGTTTTATCTAGACACAGTTGTAAACGTGTCACTGACTTATGTAATGGTGTGCATACAATGGTGTGTAAGTAGTTCTGTCAAATTTCATCAATGACTCTGACAATAAATAGAGAAATGTTTGCATGACTTTTATTTGTATAGTACTTCATTAGCAGCAGAGGGATAAATCTGACACACAGACAGTAGCAGTACATGGGTTCATTCAGATGGGCCATTTCCACTGGTTGGGGGGGGGGGGCTCTTCTATCAGCGGCTCCCATGGTTTCCACTCAGACATTTTCCTGGACAGGGCCAGCTCACATTCGGCCTGCACACATGACACACACAGCATTCAGTAACATTCATCATTTTATCAGAGTTCATCTGTCACTTCACATACAACGCTTTCAGAGGGAGAGGAGAGAGAAGAGCAATATACAGTATACAGTACAGACTGTACACTGCCCAAAAAATGAAGGGAACACTTAATCATCCCAGTATAACACCAAGTCAGTTAAACTTCAGGGATATTAATCTGTCCATTTAGGTAGCACAAGTGATTATGAATCACTTTCACCTGCTTTGGTGCAAATGAAAGTGACAACAGGTGTAATGGAGAGGCAACAGCAAGACAACCCCCAAAAAGGGAATGGTTTTACATGTGGTGGCCACAGGCAATTGCTCTAGCAATTGTCTGGAGTCCAGCTCCTCCAGGATGGTGTGAGACAGCGGCGTAATGCGTGAGACAGCGGCATAACATGCGAATGTGTGAGATGGACAGTGAGTAGGAAGTCAACAGTAACATTACAACTTATTCTCATTTTGAAAAAGGTGAAAAAAATCTTAATGGGAACCACTGGTGGCAATGAAATGAGAGGAAAAAATGTTGTTAATCCATCTATACAGTTATCTGGTCCCTGGTGTGAATGGAACAATAACATGTACGCGACAAGATACAAACCAATGACACCAAAATATCAATACTCTGCATTGCTTTACAAGTATTTACACTCAGAGTGAAGTAGTGCAGTAAACAAGATTTACTTTATGAATCTATCTTGCGATTGTCAACATGAACTGACCCAGACTCAGTATTGTTGAGGCTGGACAAGTGACTTACCTGGAAAATAACTTCTTCAATCTGCCCACAGTTTATCTTCTTCTCCAGCTTCTCCACATCAGGCTCCTGTGAAGAGAGACACAGTATTTACATAGTATGACCATGTGTTCACACGCTCGTTCATCTTTGGGTTGAACTTTTCAGCCAGGGAACATCACCAAGGCAACCTAGACTGCACGGTTATCCTGCTCCAAAGCAGATTAACATCAGGGGATCAGATTGATATATGCCAACGGCTCTACTGCTGACCATTCTGATCACAGGAATCAGGGTGTGAGACCTGACAGGGACATCAGTACCATGCTGCTACAGACAGCAACACAGACACATTTATTTATTAGAAAATAATACTTGTATTTTATTCAGCATGTATATACGATATCTTTTACTGCTGTCACCATAACCTGATTTCCCTGAAGCTAGCACTGTTTCATACCATATAAAGTTTGTGATGTTGCTGCTTCTAAGTAAGAGGCTGTAGTAAACCCAGAGTTACCTGACTGACGGTTGATACTGATAGCCGCCTTTATCTGGTTTCACAGTGACACCCACCCAGTCTACAGAGAACCAGGCCCTGCTACACCACTCACCATTTTGACGTGGTTGAACCTCTCGCTGACCAGCTGCTCTGTGTACTTCCTGTAGGCTGCATCTTGTGGCATGCTCTGCAGTGATGCCAGGATCTTTGAGTACAGAATCCTGAGACGCTGAGAGGAGAGCAGAGCAGATTATTCAGTGACAGGAACTTCTAATAAATCTCCTCTAGTGTTCAACAGTGACGGCTGAAGTATCTAAGCCAAGATTAATTTTATTTTGGTGCTAATAAGGCTGCAGTGGCAACCTCGCTGGACTGGTGTCAGCTGCTCACCTCATGTGGATTGTGGGACACTGCCAGGCCGACCAAGCCAGTCGTCTGGAAGACCACAGCAGGACAGAAACTTGTTATTCTTTATCAACTTCATTTGGACCAACATTGTGGGTTTACTGTTTATAGATACAGAAAAATGAAATACTGGTAATTTATTTGAGGACCTTCTATAGCATTCACTGATGTAAAGACACTCTGCTGTAACAGAACTGTGACTTCTAAAATACTGTCAAGTGGTATTCTTACAGCAGTAAAATACCCTGAATATGACGCAGCACTGCCTACAGAGAATCTGTATGTGTCGTGAATACATTTCACAAAAAAATCTGTAGTCAAAGCAAATAGAGGTCTGTCTTCAAATTTAACTTCTCTCTAAATCTTAGGTTTTATTCCTTAGTCTTACTTTAGTCAATTGGGTTCAATTACTACACCCTTCACCTGGAAATATGAAGCCATCCAAATGTATAATAATGTAAACATGTGTTAATGATGTGGCTCACTTTAGTTATCAGTTATACAGTTGCGGACTGTAGATATCTGAAATGGGATGGGATTTTTCTATTGCAGATATCCAGAATGTTCATTCTAGATATCAAAAATGTATTTGTGGATATCTGAAACTGAAAGCCCCATACACATCAATGGAAAAAGTGACATCACTATTCTTCTTCTTATAATGATGTTTTAGGTATGCAATTTATTATTTTTTTTATTACAAACCATTTTAACATTTAATAGCTAAGCTGGACTATCCTGAATTTACATTAGATGTATCGACATCTGCAATTTGACTAGTCATAACTATACTATAACTAATCAGAATTCTTATTCCAGATACCTATAACGTCATTGTGACTAGTCAGATATAGATTATGACTAGCATAATTCATATTCAAGATATCTATAATTGTCATTGTGACTAATCGGAATTATATTATGACTAATCAGAATTCTTGTTCCTGATATCTATAACGACATTTTGACAATCCAAAGTTATTATAGCGAGGACGTTACTGTGGAAATATTTATTTCCCATTCTACCAAGACAGAATACACTTAGATTAGGTGAACTATCTAAAATGTAATGACAAATAGGAATGGGCTCGATTCAATGTTAGAACGGCTTGCCGTATATCTTATCTAGCTAGCTTCCTTAGCTAGCTAGCTAACACAACGCAGCGTCTCCTTCTATGTGCAGACTGTAGAACCGAGACACGTTCGTTCGTCAGGTCCTGTACATTAAAAAATATGAATTTAGTTTGTCCTGCATTCTTTACCGCGCTTCCCCCACCACTCAACTAAAACATGACCTCCACTCGTACCTTTTTCAGCAGCGAAGCCATTCTTCTCTGCTGACACAAGGATTTCCGGCCACTAAATATGACGTACGGATGTAGCGGTATGTCCTATGGAAGGACACTTTCCAGCCAGGGGGCGGGGGACATGGGTCGTGGTGAGGTATAACACCTTTATTAACATATTAACAACCTGAACTGGAAAAAAAAAAATAAAAATATATATATATATATATATATATATATATATATATATATATATATATATATACACGTTGTATTGGTTAGATTGTAAAGACACACCACAGCACATACACCAAACCACAGATATGTTATATGTAACAGTCAAACCCCCTTCCTCTAATGATTTTAACATATCACCTGATTTTTTTGAAATACTGATGTATCATCCGCTAATTGTGTAGTTATCAAGGGACAGCCCAGACAATGTAATAGCATTCATACATTGTTTATTAGCAATGTATATTGGTAGAAATTCACCTACCATTATGAAAAGAAGTGGAATAACTGGGTCTCCCTGGCAAATTCCCCTCTTAACATCAAATCTTTTAGTAGTCCCTGATTGAAGCAACACAGTAATGGTTATTCCTACAACACTGAAACGGTATCAAGACATTTTTTCACCAAAACCAAAATAACCTAGTGACTGTAAGATAAAGGGATGCTCCAGTCTGTCAAAAGCTTTTAAAAAATCCAGAAATAGTATAATACCATCACCTTCTATCAAATGCACATATGACGGGGGCGTTGTTTTAATCCGTTTGGATACTTTTATGCATGTTTTACTTAATTTATTGTGTTTTCAAGTTGCTGTGTTGGTTTTAAACAGACGTTTTTCTAGATTGTGTTTTTATTGTGTAGGGTAGCTACTTTTGCATGGAGTATTGTTTTTTCCAATTGACCATGAATGCAACAGACACTGACAGACAGAGCCTGGAGACACCGGAGCCTGAAGCGCAGCAGCCTGTACCCTTTTGGCGAGCATACTCCAGCCTGGGTCGGTACTTTGGCTACTGCCCAGGAAGACCGTGAGTATTTTTTAATCCGTTAGGGTACTGGAGGGCCGGCTGCGGGGCCAGGCAAGGGGTGTAATTTGGGCCTGTTGTGTGTTTCTACGTTACTGGTTCTGGTTTGTTTACTCCCCCAGGACGACCTGAGCAGCAGAGGAGGGGCTGCGGGAAAAGGACGGTAGAACCTGTAGGCCTGTTAGAGTCCTAGTGCTCTGTAAATCTTTAGGTGGCGTTGCCGGCCTTTTAAACTGTTTATTTATTTATTTTTTAAACATTTTTCCATCAATTTAAAATAAATTTTAGTTATTAAATTGTTCTTAATTTAGATTTATGTTATTGGTCTTTAAAACGGTCAGTCTGTAGGTTCAAATTGACTTTAAGCCAAGAGGAGGAAGATAGATGAAAGTTGGCATTTTTGTGTTGACTATAGGAAACTGAATTCTGTGACTCAAAAGCATGCTTTCCCTCTTCCCAGGACTGAAGAATTGCTATCAGATATACCTCAGATATACCTCCTTGTAAATTTCTCCACTGTGGGACAAATAAAGGAATATCTTATCTTATCTTATCTTATCTTATCTTATCATTCTAGTACCAGAAGCCTTCAAATGTTTCAGAACACTGCAGCAAGAATCTTAACTAAAACTAGAAAATTTGGCCATATCACACCAGTTTTAGCTGCATCACATTAGCTCCTGATTCATGTCAGATCAGAATGTAAAGTGCTTCTGATGACCTATAAAATTGTGAATGGCCTCGCTCATTATGACTCATCTGATCTAGTTAAACCAGGGGTGGGGGGATTATTTTTCCTGGGGGGAGACATGAGAAACCAAGATTGTTGCTGGGGGCCAAACAAATACTGTCAGACATAACCTCTATTTTAACACTATAGAAAACATACTGGCCACTTATTTTTCAGTATTTATTATACTGAAAATCACTCCAAAAAGCATATTATTAAGAAAATTACATTATATACGGAGTCTTTGAACCATACAGGACTGACTGTTAAGCGTAATAATGTTTCCATTAACAAAACTTAACATTTAACTTAACATTAACACTTAGGTTTAACATTTAACTTAACATTAACACTTGCATTCCCTCCTCATGCAGCTTTTTAAAAAAATCTTTACTGCTTTAATATCTTAGCTAGCAGGCTGTCCTCTCCTTCTCATCTCCAGACAGGTTTCTGGATTTTTCTGTATTTATACAGAGTACAGCCATGATTTTTGCAAACTAAGCACACAGCTTTACCACCAACCTCTGCGAAAAACTACTTAGCAGTCCATGGCTTATTAAAGACGTGCCGCTGGAGAGACTGCTGCACCTGTGGACTAGGACTGGACGTGTTTGCCCCTTGGCTGGTCCTCTGTTAAGGGGGTCCAGCACAGCACCCGCTGCTTGTTGAGAAGAGTATGAACGAAACATGCTTTCACATCTCCAAAGGTCTCCAATAACCTCAGAAAAAAAGTCTCTAGATTTGTCTCTCTCACCCCTCTCTCTCTCTCTCCTTTAAAGTAAGGAGAGAGAGAGAGAGGGGGTACTTTTACTCTGTGCTGGACCATCAGCCATGCTGTGACCTCCTTCAGCCTCTCCAGCTGGAGGTGCTTCATTCGACATCACCTGGACCTCCGTCATCCAGAACACTTGGACTATATTACAAATTACTTGAGTCCAAGGGGGCTTTTTGGCATGGGTAAGAAAATGGATAGTAAAATAGGTTTACATTACAACTGTGATTAAAAAGCATAATTCTGGTCCTTTCTCAAAGTTCCATGGTGAAGAGGAGGTCATGTTGCTTGCCTATCTGTTTGGCGTGGAGGGGAGGACGTGCTGAACTGGCTCTCTATTTTTCATGGAGAAGAGGATGTGTTGGACTGGCTCTTTCTATTTGCCGTGCTCTGGTTCTATCAATTTGACATGGAAAGGGAGGTGTGCTGCTCTGTCAGAGAAGAGTCTTGCTGCTGTTGAGAGTCTCTGTTTCGCACCCTGAGGCAAAATTGTGATTTTGGGCTGTACAAATAAAATAAAATCAATTGAACTGAAATTTCTAAATAAGAGACTGTACTTACCATGGTAAGCCTGGTACCACAGTAAGCCTAATGACAGTTAGTTCACTTTTACATGGTGTATGAACTAGCTGTCATTTATTCAACAAATTTTGATTCCGAGCTCATTTTGAAAGAAAACATGTTTTCATCAGTACACAAGCTTAAACTGCATATAGTGGTAGAAATATCAGTAGTGAACTGAAAGGTGGTTTTACACAAGAAACCATCAATAGTTGGTAAGTATTGGGTCCTTTTGTAGCACACTTTGGCGAATGCGCCCCATGTACTGAGGCTTGGTCCTTGTCGCAGTGTCCATGGGTTGAAATCCAGCCTGTGGCCCTTTGCTGCATGTTGTTCGCTCTGTCTCCCCCTTTAAGTGTTTAAAGGGGGAGACAGAGTGGACACTCACTGCAATTAAAAAAAAAAAATGGAAAAACATGGAAAAAGATATAAAAGTGGGCAAGTATAAACTAGCTGTAACTTCTTCAGCATATTATGTTTCTGAGCTCATTTTGATAGAAAACTCATGTTTGCATCACTATGCAAGCTTACACTGTCTTTTCCTAACAAAATTCAACAGAAACAAGTTTCTACACAAGACCCATCAACCATCAAAAGCGGTTAAATATGAACTTACTGTCATTTGTTCAGCAGATTTTGATTCTGAGCTCATTTTCAAGGAAAAAACTTCTTCAGTACTGCAAGTTTCCAAAACTGAACAGAAGCATGGTTTCACACAAGAAACCCAAGTATGAATTCTGCTGTGACTTCCTCAGCAGATTTTTTTTTTTCATTTCCAAATGAAAATGATACATGATTTTTGTTTTGCGTTTTTGTTTTTGTCTATTTTTTAATGGAACCGCAGTCATGTGCCACAGAAGTGAAATTGCCAAAATAAAAGTCAGGAAGAAACTGGTCATTCATAGCGTTATTTAAACAGAGATTCAGCGTAGCAGTAGAGATTATAATAAATACATAAATCAATACATAAACAGCCATAGGTAAATATTTGTTTTGTGTTGTTTTTTTCATTAACACTTTTATCCAAAAAGTGTGTGATCAATTACAGAGAAGGTTTCTACAGATGTTATACAGAACTGACACTTTTCTCCCAAACTATGCAGTGCTTTTTTATATCAGCAGGTGCAAAGCTGCTGATATAAAAATGGCTCAAGGCACACCTTACACTTCAACCTCAATCCTTACACTCCTTAAGGAAGGCTGCAGCCAAATTGTTGTAGTTCCATTTAGAGTAGAGTGTACCGTAGCCTATTTCATGTTCCCATGCTCCAGACTGGACTCCAGTTTGAGCCAGATACATAGAAGCTTCTTTAGCTGCTAAATTACTTTAGCTTATTTGATAAGAGATTATTTCATAGTAAATTAGCTATATTAGCTAGCTTATTTAAATTATTTATTATATGTTCACAGTGCTCTATGATCTTTTAGATCACAAGGTACGTAATCTTTTTTGTTACTTCTCCAGGCATGGGAAATGGCCTGGCAAATTCCAATTAAAATAATGTATTGTACTTGTAGAAATCACCTTTGTAGTCCTTTCCAGCAGAGGTTCCCACTTCATGTCAAATTATAGTTTGAGGTTTCAGAGTAGGCTTCACATTCTACAACATTATCAGGGCTAACGTTCAGTTTCATAGCTGTTGTTCATCGTTGACTACATTACATCAGCCTACACAACCTGTGGAATTTATCAGTCCTGACATTGCATAGTCAACAAATTGATCTGCTAAAGTGGTAATGATCATATTATATTGAGGGTCTGTCAGCCTTTCAATTTTATTTGGCGGGAGATTCGGTATCAATGAAGTCAGTGCATTTTAGAGTAGGCCTTTTGTGACCAGGCTGTTGAGGAGCCTAGCAGCCTGTGGGATGAAGCTGTTTGATTGTCTGGTGGTGGTAGCACAGATTCTCTGGCATCTTCTGCCAGATGGCAGAAGGGTGAATATGATATGGAAATAGTGAGTGGGGTAATTTCACAATGGTGGCTCTTTAAGTGGACCAAGCATCATGGATGTCCTGGATGGATGATAAAGCAGTTCCTGTGATCTTTCCAGCTGTCTTCACTACCTGCTGCAGGGTTTTGCATTCTGAGATCAATTCCTGTTCCAAACAGTGTTGCAGCTGGTCAGAATACTCTCCATGGCGCCTCTGTAAAATGTGGTGAGGATGGGTGGTGGAGGGGCATGCTTTTGTCATGCACTGTAAGAAATGGAGATGTTGCTGGGCCTTCTTGGAGAGTGCAGTGACATATGAGGACAAGGAGAGGTCCTCAGTTATGTGCTCTCCCAAGAACAGCTGGCTACCTTTACAATCAGATCAGGGTATGTTAATGGTTGAGCTACAGTCAATAAACAGCATCCTCACAATCAATACGTACCAGGTATTGATGGTTTCTTGTGTTTCTTGGTTTCTTGTCATTGATTAAAACTTGAGTTTTCCTACAAAATGAGCTCAGAATGAAAATATGTAGAAATTACGACAGCTTATTGATACTTACCCTCTTTTGATGGTTTCTTGTGTTGAATTAATATTGAATCAGTTGTGTTCACTTTTGGGAGAGACAGACTATTTAACCTTTTACTGTAGTTTTGAGTTTGTCAGTTTTGAACTCAGAATGAAAATCTATTGAACGTATTGTCATATGTACAGTACTGGGGGCGGCAGTAGCTCAGTCTGTAGGGAGTTGGCTTGGGAACCGGAGGGTCACCGGTTCAAGTCCCGACATGGACCAAGAACTGAGTCTGAACTGGTAGCTGGAGAGGTGCCAGTTTACCTCTTGGGCACTGCCGAGGTGCCCCTGAGCAAGGCACCAAACCCCCAACTGCTCGGGGCGCTTGTCAGGAGCAGCCCCATCACTCTGACATCTCTCCATTGTTGCATGTTTGTGCATGTGTGTGTTCGGGTCTGCATGTACCGTGTATAAGTTAACAACAGAGTGAAAAAAATGAATTTCCCCCAGTGGGACTAATAAAGGACTATCTTCTTCTTCTTCTTCTTCTACTGATACCCTGTTTTGGTGGATTTTTGTGTAGAAACTCAATTCCCATCACTTTTGTTAGAAACAGATTGTTTAAGCTTTTACATAAAAGTTTAGTCAAAACTGTAGGCATCAAAAGAGCTCAGAATGAAAATCTGCTGTACACATGACAGCTTATTGAGTTGTTGTTTTGAAGGATTCTTGTGTAAAAAGTTAATTCTGATCACTTGGTTGAAACATACTTTTGAAGCTCGTACAATGATTACAATTTAAATGTAGCCACAAGGGGGCACAAGCCAGTGTCTTATTGTGCAGGTCCCAAGCCCGGATAAATACAGAGGGTTGTGTCAGGAAGGGCATCCGACGTAAAACTTTTGCCAAACCAAACATACGAATCAAATCTATGACTTCCATACCGGATCAGTCGAGGCCCGGGTTAACAACGATGGGTGAAATTGTACTACTGTTCGTTGAAGAAGGAGAGGAGGAAGGTGTGTTTGTTGGAAGAGAGAGAAGAGGAACGCCAAGAATATTGAAGTGAGAGTAGGGACTTTGAATGTTGGAACTATGACGGGGAAAGGTAGAGAGTTGGTTGACATGAGGAGGAAGGTAGACATACTGTGTGTCCAGGAGACCAGGTGGAAAGGTAGCAAGGCTAGAAGTTTAGGAGCAAGGTTCAAGTTGTTCTATCATGTTGTAGATAGGAAGAGAAATGGAGTTGGAGTTATCTTGAAGGAGGAGTTTGATAGGAATGTCCTGAAGGTAAAAAGAGTATCAGATAGAGTAATGAATCTGAAGCTAGAAATCGAAGGTGTGATGTTCAATGTTGTTAGTGGGTATGCTCCACAGGTAGGATGTGAGTTGGAGGAGAAGGAGAAATTCTGGTTGAACCTTGATGAAGTGATGCAGAGCATCCCTAGAAGTGAGAGAGTTGTCATTGGTGCAAACTTTAATGGACATGTTGGGGCAGGAAACAGAGATGATGAGGAGGTGATGGGCAGGTTTGGGTATCCAAGAGAGGAATGCAGAAGGACAAGATGGTGGTTGACTTTGCAAAAAGGATGGAAGTGGCTATAGGGAATACTTTCTCACAGAAGATGCAGGAACATAGGATGACCTATAAGAGTGGAGGTAGGAGCACACAGGTAGACTATATCTTGTGTAGATGGTGTAATCTGAAGGAGATCAGTGACTGCAAAGTAGTGGTAGGGGAGAGTGTAGCCAGACAGCATAGGATGGTGGTGTGTAGGATGACTCTGGTGGTGAGGAAGATGAAGAGGGCAAAGGCAGAGCAGAGGATGAAATTGTGGAAGCTGAAAAAGGAAGAGTGCATGACTTTTTAGGAAGGAGTTGAGACAGACTCTGGGTGGTCAAGATGTGTTTCCAGATGACTGGACAACTACAGCTAATGTGATCAGGGAGACAGGTAGGAGAGTACTAGGTGTGTCAACTGGAAGGAAAGTAGATAAGGAGACTTTGGTGGTAGAATGAGTATGTGCAGGATTGTATACAGAGAAAGAGGTTAACTAAGAAGAAGTGGGACACTGAAAGGACTGAAGAGAGGCGACAAGAGTACAGGGAGATGCAGCATAAGGTGCAAGTAGAGGTAGCAAAGGCCAAACAAGGGGTGTACAATGACTTGTATGCTAGGTTGAACAGCAAGGCGGTTGGACAGGTTGGACAGTAAGGAGGGAGGAAGGGAGATCAGTCTCTCATCTCTGTCAGACAGAGAGACAGAGATGGGAAGGACGTGCAGCAGGTTAGGGTGATTAAGGATAGGGATGGAAGTGTATTGACAGGTGCCAGTAGTGTGATGGGAAAATGGAAAGAGTACTTTGAAGAGTTGATGAATGAGGAAAATGAGAGAGAACAAAGAGTCGAAGAGGGGACTGTTGTGGACCAGGAAGTAGCAAAGATTAGTAAGGATGCAGTGAGGAGGGCACTGAAGAGGATGAAGAGTGGAAAGCCACTCGGCTAATGATATACCTAATGATATACCTGTTGAGGTATGGAAGTGTCTAGGAGAGGTGGCAGCAGAGTTTCTGACTCGGTTGTTAAACAGGATCTTAGATAGTGAGAAGATGCCTGAGGAATGGAGGAGAAGTGTGCTGGTGCCCATTTTTAAAAACAAGGGAGATGTGCAGAGTAACTACAGAGGAATGAAGCTGATGAGCCATACAATGAAGTTATGAGAAAGATTAGTTGAAGCAGTATTTGCTTTGAGGATGTTGATAGAGAAGTACAGAGAAGGTCAGAGGGAGCTACACTGTGTCTTTGTAGACCTGGAGAAAGCTTATGACAGGGTGCCCAGAGAGGAACTGTGGTATTGTATGAGGAAGTCTGGAGTGGAAGAGAAGTATGTTAGAGTGGTGCAGGACATGTATGAGGACTGTAAGACAGTGGTGAGGTGTGCTTTAGGTGTACAGAGGAGTTCAAGGTAGATGTGGGACAGCATCAGGGATCAGCTCTGAGCCCCTTCTTGTTCGCTATGGTGATGGACAGGCTGACAGACAAGAAAAGACAGAAATCTCCATGCATTATGAAGATTCAGATGACATTGTGATCTGCAGTGAGAGCAGGGAACAGGTGGAGGAGAAGCTAGAAAGGTGGAGGTTTGCCCTGGAAAGGAGAGGAATGAAGGTTACTGCAGCAAGACATTTACATGTGTGTGAATGAGAGGGACCCCAGTGGAAGAGTGAGGTTACAGGGAGAAAAGATAAAGAAGATGGAGGATTTTAAGTACTTAGGGTCAACTGTCCAGAGCAATGGAGAGTGTGGAAAAGAGGTGAAGAAGCATGTACAGGCAGGCTGGAAGGGGCGGTGAAGTGTCAGGTGTGATAAAAGAGTTTCAGTTAAAATGAAAGGAAAGTTGTACAAAACTGTGGTAAGAGCAGTGATGTTGTTTGGTTTAGAGGCAGTGTCACTGAGGAAAAGACAGGAGGCAGAGCTGGAGGTAGCAGAGATGAAGATGCTGAGGTTCTCTTTGGGAGTGACCAGGATGGATAGATCAGGAATGAGGGCATCAGAGAGACAGTACATGTCAGAGGTTTTGGAGATAAAGTCAGAGAGGCCAGACTGAAATGGTTTGGACGTGTCCAGAGGAGAGATAGTGAATATATTGGTTGAAGGATGCTGAGTTTTGAACTGCCAGGCAGGAGGCCTAGAGGAAGACCAAAGAGGAGGTTTATGGATGTAGTGAAAAAAGGACATGAAGGTAGTTGGTGTGAGAGAAGAGGATACAGGAGACAGGATTAGATGGAGGCAACTGATTCGCTGTGGCGACCCCTGAAGGGAAAAGCTGAAAGGAGAAAAAGACAGTGATTACAATTTAAGTTTCCATTAAATGAGCTCACAATGAAAATCTGCTGTACATATGGCTTACCCTATTTAAATGGTTTCTTGTGTAGAAACTCACTTTTGTTTGAAACAAGCTGTTAAGCTTGTACAGTGATTACATTTTACTTTTCCCAACAAAGCACAAAAGTAGTCTGTATAGAAGAAATCATCAAAGTGGATAAGTATTAATACACTCATTTTTCAGCAGATTTTGATTTTGAGGTGATTTTGAAAGAAATCTCATGTTTTTATCAGTACACAAGCTTACCCCTAGCCCTCCTTGGTCATTTTTGTACATTTTTCATTGTTTTTTTTTTTTTTTATTTGGTGATTATTTTGGCTGTGTTACAGCTTTTGGTGTGAATTTTTCCAAGAACTTTTCTTTTTAATAAAATTTTGATGAAAGATGTGTTTTACTCTTGCATGTGTTTTATGTAATATAGTATAATAGTATAATATAATATAGTATACGATATAAATAATATGATGACGCGTGGCAAAGTATAGAATACTATACCAGTATCAGTTGTATTAATATATTAATATAATATCACGTATCGCAAGCATCACTTAAAATTTCTTTTTCTAGTAAAGCTCAACAGAAACACGTTTCTACACTATAAACTATCAAAACTGAACTAGCTGTCATTTATTCAGCAGATTTTGATTCTGAGCAGATTTTGATTCTGTAAAACTCACATATGCATCACTGCACAAGCTGTTCATATCTAACAAAGCTCAACAGAACAGAAGTTTCTACACAAGAAAACATAAAAAGTATATAAAGTGGATATATATATATATATATATATATATATATATATATATATATATATATATAGTATATTCATTATCCACTTTTTATGTATATATATATAAAATATATAAATGTGAGTTTTCCAGAATCAATCAATCTTAGAGGCTCAGGAACAATTTCTACTGGCACAATGCATTTATAGTATCTATTAATGATTCACGTCTGTAATTATTGAAATTCTTTTTGTGAATTAATTATTTAATAGCTCAGAATATGATTATGAAACCCAACGCTCAGGAATTATCAGCCTCACGTGACTGAGTGGAAATGACAATAAATAATGTAAAACAGAGGCCCTCCTTTTCTCTCTGACTTTAACTGTTATCCTTAATAAAAGTTAATGGGGGAAGTAACAGATCATGAAAACAAAAACTTCACCACATTGTGTGAAGGAGAGATTCTTGTTATTCAGACTAACAATTAACACAGATTTTAACTAGATGGTGAATCAGAGGACAATTATAGTATAAAATTATTAATCTGTGCTCTCTCTTCACTCCAGTTTAACTACTCCAGTGATCCTGACATAGATCAGTTTGGCCAGCAGCAGCATCCAATCAATACCTGATATTCAAGTGGTGTGTCGGTTGGAAAAAACTTCTGTGTATCCTCCCTTATGGCTACTCCAGCAAGCCTCCTCAATCCTCAATCCTCCCTGCTTGCTGTTCAAGATGCATTTTAAGAATGCACTTTTGAGTGTTTCTTGTGGAAAAAGATTTTGTTTGTTTCTGTGTGTCTGTGTTTTTTTTTTTTCTTTTTGGCTTTTATTTTGGCATGTATAATTTGATTTCCGGCTCTCTTGACTGCCGTTTTTCTAAAAAAGAAAAACGACAAAAGAAAAATGCTAAAACAAAACTTGAATCTTTATTTTATTTTATTTTGTTTTTTTTGTTATGAAATGAAAAAATCAACAGACAAAGGATTTTTTTTTGTTTCTAAAAAACACCCGTCATATTTCTGTTGTTTTGCACTGTAGTAATGCAGTAAATGTGTTTTTGTGAAGAAATTACATTTTTTTCCACAGAAATCCACTTGAGTGTTGCATTTTTATGTGGTTCTATGTGGTCTATGTGGCAAAATGATGAGAAATACAGTTGAAGTGAGTCAGAACTAAGTTTAACATGAAATTGAGCTCAGAATGAAGATCTGATGCTTGGAGGTCACCTTTTTTATTTGAAAGCTGGCAAAACTATGTTTTCTGTAATATTCATCCTGTTTTGCAAGCTACTAATGCAGTAGATGACTTTCTGTGAAGAAACTTTGTGAAAAAAATTTTCACAGAGTGTCTTGTGGAAAAATGTCTTTCGGTTTCATTTTGACGGAGAGATACAGTTTAATCAAGTTTAGGAGTCAAAACTGCACTTTTACATGAAACTGAGCTCAGAATGAAGATTTGAGGCTTGGAGGCCAGTTTTTATGTGAAAGCTGAGGTCATCATTTTTGATTTTTTGTTGTTGTTTTTAAAAAGTTCAGCAGGCAAATTCTCAATTTTGACACATTTTTTGATGAAAAGTCAAACTGATAATCATGGTCAATGATAAATGAGTATGATTTATCAGCATGTTGGCTAACCTTCAGACATCATAGTTTAAAATGATGGTTAATCAGCCTGAGTTCACTTAAAAATGATAAATTACCAACTTACAATATTCTGTTTGGTGGTTTCAATAATTTCTAGCCTGTAATTTAGGGTGAGTGGGGTAATTTCACAGGTTTCACAGGTGCACTTGAATTTCCTTCGAGTGCACCAAGCATTGTGGATATTCTGGATGGATGGGAGAACAGTCCCTGTGATCTTTTCAGCTGTCTTCACTATCTGCTGCAGGGTCTTTTTTTTAAATTTAAGGTTAACACTTATAACCTTAAATATAACCTTAATATAATTAATATACACTTATACATAAACATAACACTTACACTTAAACATAAAAAAGGAAAACATATAACAGTCTATAAAAGAGAGAAAAACAAAACAAAAAAATGTGAATAAAATGCTACTCGTTATAATAATATCATATGAATATGATATGAATTCATATTCATATTCATATCGTATATATATATATATATATATATATATATATATATATATATATATATATATATATATATATATATATATATATATATATATATATATACCCTCAGATACATATACATATATCTATGTGTGTATATCTAGCATCATTACATTGTAATGTGATTGGTCTCCAGCATTGTCATCTCGCTGCCAAGCTGAAGGTGTGGGAGTCCAGCCTCCATGAACAGCATTGTCATCGTGCTGCCCAGGGTGACCATGCTGCTGCCTCAGGGTGAGGGAGGCCAGCCACCACGCACAGCTTTGTCATCGTGCTGCCCAGCTCAGGGTGAGTGATCACCTGTTTGGAGGCCAGCCTCCACGCACAGCATTGTCATCATGCTACCCAGCTCAGGGTGAGTGTTTGGAGGCCAGCCTCCATGCAAAGCATTGTCATTGTGCTTCCCAGCTGAGAGTGGGGGAGGCCAGCCTCCATGCAGAGAATTGTCATCGTGCTGCCCAATTCAAGATGAGTTTGAAGGCCTTCAAGCAGGAGAGCCCTCACGCACAGCATTGTCATTGTTCTTCTCAGGGTGACAATGATGCTGCCTCAGGGTGAGGGAGTCCAGCCTCCATGCACAGCATTGTCATCATGATGCCCAGCTCAGGGTAAAGGTTTGCCTGTTTGGAGGTCAGCCTCCATGCACAGCATTGTTATCTCGCTGCCCAGCTCAAGGTGAGGGCTTGCATGCTTGGAGGCCAGCCTCGACACACAGCATTGGCATCATACTACCAAACTCAGGGTGAAGGAGGCCAGCCATTATGTACAGCATTATCATCGAGCTGGTCAGCTCAGGGTGAGGGCTTGCCTGCTTTTAGGACAGCCTCGATGCATAGTATTGTCATTGTGCTGCCCAGCTAAGGGTGAAGGAGGCCAGCCTCCACGCAGAGCATTGTCATTGTGCTGCCCAGCTCAGGGAGAGGGCTTGCATGCTTGAAGGCCAGCCTCCACTCACATCGTCATCCTGCTGTCCAGATCACGGTGACAGCTCGCCTGCTTGGATGCCAGCCTCCACGCACAGCATTGTCATCGTGCTGCCCAGCTCAGGGTGAGGGATTGCCTGCCTGGCGGCCAGCCTCCATGCACAGCATTGTCATTGTGTTTCTGAGCTCAGGGTGAGGGCTCAACCTGCTGGGAGGCCAGCATCCACGCACAGCATTGTCATCGTGCTGCCCATCTCAGGGTGAGGGAGGCCAGCCTCAACGCACAGCATTGTCATTATGCTCAGGGTGCCCAGCTCAGGGTGAATGATCTCCCTTTTGGACTCACCTGCCTGGAGCCAGTTGCCACACACAGCACCATTATCAGGCTGCTCAACCCGGCGTGAAGACTGTCCTGCCTGAACTGTCATCAGCCTGCTCAGCTCGGGGTGAGGAGTCCCCCGCCTGGAGTCCAGTTGCCGCTGAGTGCCGTATGTTCCCTTTTACATTTTTCTTGTTTCGTAGGGATTTTCATATTAAGTTAATGAGACTTTTATTTCAAGCCGCACAATTAAATCGTACAAAAAAAAAAAAAAAAAAACATTAAGAAGAGTAACTAATCAGAATTTGCCAGGCTCTGTCATGCCCGTGCCTGGAGAAGCATTATGTAGAGTAGTGCCTTGCGAGAGCAGTGTTACGCTCTGCTTATTAACTGTGACATATCAAATGTCAAATTTGGTCATGATATTTTTCAGAAAATCCAACACATATTTTAAGAAACATTTTGATTTGTTCTACTTCATCACAATGTGTGGAAACATCTGTTGTTTGGTTTTGAGCTGACGGGAAGTGGCCATTTCCATTTTCTTCTTAAGACACTCACACCTTTTCTTGTATTTTTCCACCTTCTGTAAAGCATCTTCAAGCTTCATAGTTGTTGCATTAAGAGCTCTGTAGACCTTTGCCCTCGTCTTTGCAACTTTTTTCCTCCCTCTTTTTTGTGTACAGTTTTTGGTTTCAGGCAGTTGAGGTGTATCAGGTGGTTGTCCCAGTGAGACATATTGCGGGTCAACACCAATGTCCTCTGGTGACAGCGGTGGTATAGTTCCAGCCATAAAACTCCTAACTTCAGCCAGTGTTTTCATTTTTTTGTGTCTGTTTTGTTGAGCTGTTCGCCATTGTCTTCTAACTTTTCTTTTCTCCCTGTGTCAATTCGGTGACAGATTTGACAACACCTTGTTCTTTTTTTCAGGTATCTTTCTCTGTCTTTTCTGAGAAACTCAGATCGCAGATCTGATTTGATCCTTTCTCTATATGCTTTTGATCTCTCTGCTGTGGTCTTGCATGCCATCTAAAAAACAGATGGTGTCACATTTAAGTATCTATTCTTTCTTGTAGTTTGTGTATATACAAAGTATGAAATAGTGTATAAAGTCTTTTGCATAATTGAATACACAGTAAGGAGTGATATAAGCCGAATAAATGCATTTATAACACTAACATTGTCATATCCATCACAACACGTCTTTTCCATCACAATACAAAAAGTGATGGAAATGACTGTTGTGGAAATGACAATATTTAACATTTCTTTTAAATCTCATGACATGCTGCATGCTCTGTTTTAGAGTTAGCATAAAATATATTCAAAATACACAAAAAAAAACCCCCAAAAAATACACAAAATTTTCTCATTATTTGTACATTCAAAGGAAATATGAGGTGTTTGGAAATGACGACCAATAAACCTACTCTTGGTTTTGCAAAACTTTACCTTGAGTTTTTTCTTGTGTCCCTTCCTTCCATGGAGCTAACACTGCTATCCTACCATGAGCTCACATGACAACTGATGTGTTTGCAAGTAAGGTTAAAAAAAAAAAAGTTAAAGTTACATTTTGTGGTGGGTGGTGGAAATTACAGTGATCCCTAGGGACAGGTGTTCTTTTTACGAAAAATAAATGAAATACTAATGTGTCTTTCAAGTACATGATATTTTTCATTAAGATAAGGAATTTCTGTCCCATTTGTCAAAAAAGTTACTGTTGAATCAAATTTAATTTCAGTCTTATGAGTCTTTTTTTGTCTCTATCTTCTACTTCTTCTTTGTGTCTAGTAAGTGCAGCATGAATAAAAAAATGACAAACGTATTTTTGTTTTTCTTATTTCTGCCTGGGACACAAATTCTTTGATAGTTGGAGAATCACCCTGTTATAATCTGTTGATTAACTGCGACATATTTCATTCAAATAATCTACAGTCGCTGTTCACGCTTTCTGTGTATCTGGTGCCAATGGGAGCATGGCATACGTAACTGGTCCTATGGTACACTCTACTGGATGACAACAAAACTACAACAACTTGCCTGCAGCTTTTCTCATGAATGATGGTGTTCGGTGCGCTTCGAGTAATCAGGAATAGGTACATGATGCGTCGCACCTGCCGAGGTAAAAAAAATGTTCCTCATGCCATTCTGTGACGACATACCGACTTTTTCACAAAAATCCAATATTGAGCGTTTCTTGTGTAAAAATGCATTTTTGTTTGGTTTTGGAGGAGACATAGTAGAAGCTAGTCCAGTGGTAAAAACTACTGTGTTACATTAAACAAAATTTAGAATGATGCTTGGAGAACAAGGTTTAATGTGAAAGCTAACAAACCTGTTTTCTGACATATTCATCCTGTTTTGGATGTTACAAATGTAATAGTGTAGAAAATATGTTAGAAAAGCTGTCTTTTTCCACTTTTCCACTTCTGAATGTTTCTTGTGGGCAATGCATTTCTATATTGTTTTGGCACGGAAACAAAGCGTAAAGTAGTTCAATGGTCAAACCTGTTCTTCTCAACTACACTTCCTTCCTGCATTTCTGTGTGCTTTTGGGAAAGAAACACAGTTAAAACTTGTTTAGTGGTGAAAATGAGTTTATAGATGTTTTATGTTTTATGAATGTGCTCAGAAAGAAGATGTGATGCTTTGAGGCCAGTTTTCACATGAAATATGATTACATGTTCCCGAACATTTTTTTTTCCTGTTTTGCAAGTTTTCAGTAGAAGAGATGTGTTTCTGGGAAGAAATGACATGTTAACAGAAATAAACTTTTGAGTTTGAAAATTAACTTTTGTTTCTTGTAGAACAATGTGTTTCTGTGTCCTTTGGAGGAGATGTAATTTTAGCTAGTGTAGTGGTGAAAAGACGGTCTTGCATCAAATTGAGAACAGAATGATTTCATGTTTGGAGGTCAGATTTAATATGAAATTTTATAAAACCATATTATCTATCTTAATCCTGTTTTGCATGTTTTCAGTGATATCGATGTGTTTCTATGAGGAAATGACATGTTTTTCACAGAAATCAACTTCTCAGTGTTTGTTGTGAAAAATCGCATTTCTTTTGGACAGAAATGTACTTCTAGGTAGTGTAATTATTAAAATTACGGTTTTACATGAACTTGAACATGAAATAAAGATTTCATGTTAGTCAGTTTTAATATAAAATTTTATAAAATCATATTATCTATCATATTAATCCTGTTTTGCATGTGATACTGATGTGTTTATGTGAGGAAAGGACATATTTTCCACAGAAATAAACATCTGAATGTTTCTTGTGGAAAATCGCATTACTGTGTGCTTTTGGACGAGAAATGCAGTTTTAGCTACTTTTGCGATGAAAGCAGCGTTTTTGCTCGAAATTGATCACAGAATAAAGACTTCATGCGGAGTGCAGTTTTAGTGGCAAATTCTATAATATTATGTTTTCTGTCATAATCATCCTGTGTAGCATATTTACAGTGATACTGATGCGTTTCTGTGAAGAAATGACATGTTTTACACAGAAATCATCTCTTGCTTTTTGACAGGAATGTAGTTTTATAAGCTAGTGTAATGATGAAAATTACGGTTTAATGAGATAAAAGATAATATGAAATTTTATAAAACCACATTCATCTATCATATTAATCCTGTTTGTGTGGAAATGACAAGTTTTTCCACAGAAATCAACTTCTCAGTGTTTCTTGTGGAAAAACGCGTTTCTGTGTGCTTTTGGACAAGAAATGCAGTTTTAGCTACTGTATCGGTTTTGCATGAACTTGAACACGAAACGAAGATTTCATGTTTGGAGGTCAGTTTTAATATGAAATTTAAAAAAAAAAAACATATTATCTATCATATTAATCCTGTTTTGCATATGTCCAGAGATATTTATGTGATTCTATGAAGAAATTACATGTTTTTCACAGAAATCCTCTTTTGAGTGTTTCTTGTGAAAATCGCATTTCTGTGTAGTTTTGGACGTGAAATGCAGTTTTAGCTACTTTATGGTGAAATCAACGGTTTTATATGAAATTGAGCATATAAAGAATATTTCATTTTGGAGTTTAGTTTTAACGTGAAATTTTATAAATTATATATATATACATTATCTGTAATATTATATATATATCCTGTTTTGCGTGTTTCCAGTGGTACTGATGTGTTTCTTTGAAGAAATGACATGTTTTTCACAGAAATCCTCTTTTGAGTGTTTCTTGTGAAAATAGCATTTCTGCGTGCTTTTGGACAAGAAATGTAGTTTAAAATAGTGTAATGATAAACATTACGGTTTTACATGAACTTGAATACGAAATGAAGATTTCATGTTTGGAGATCAGTTCTGATATGAAATTAACTTTTGAGTGTTACTTGTGGAAAATCACATTACTGTGTACTTTTAGACGAAACATGCATTTTTAAACTGCTTTAGTGGTGACAACAACGGTTTTGCTCAAAATCGATCACAGAATGAAGATTTCAGATAGTTTCAGATAGTGTAATGATGAACATTGCAGAACATGAACTTAAACACAAAATGAAGATTCCATGTTTGGACGTCAGTTTTGATATGAAATTTTATAAAACCATATTATCTGTCATATTAATCAAGTTTTTCATGTTTCAGTGACACTGATTTGTTTCTGTGTCGAAATGACATGTTTTTCACACAGAAATTAACTTTTGAGTGTTACTTGTGGAAAATCGCATTACTGTGTTTAGACGAGACATGCGTTTTTAACTGCTTTAGTGGTGAAAACAACGGTTTTGCTCGAAATCGATCACAGAATGAAGATTTCATTTGGAGGGCAGTTATAATGACCAATTCTATAAAATTATGTTTGCTGTCACACTTATCCTGTTTAGCATATGTCCAGCGATATTTATGTGATTCTGTGAAGAAATTACGTTTTTCACAGAAATCCTCTTTTGAGTGTTTCTTGTGAAAATCGCATTTCTGTGTAGTTTTGGACGTGAAATGCGGTTTTAGCTACTTTATGGTGAAATCAACGGTTTTATATGAAATTGAAAAAAAAAATATTTTTTTTTTTTTGGTTTTTTTTTTTTTTATATTTTTTTTAAACCAATTTTATTTTTTATTTTTTTTCTTTTTTTCTTTTTTCCTGTGATTTTTTTTTTTTTTTGTGATTATATTATTTTTTTTTCTTAATTTTTTTTTTTTTTTTTTTTTTTTATTTTCTTTTTTCTTTTTTTTTTTGAAAAAAATTGTTTTTTTAATGTTGTAATGTTAATTTTGAAAGGTAATTTAAAAAAAAAAATAAATATTTCTTTTTTGGAGGTCTGTTTTGTTATAAAATTTTTTAAAACCATTTTTTTTTTTTTTTTTTTCCTTTTTTTTTTTTTTTTTTATTTTTATTTTTTTTTTTTTTGAAATTAAATTTTTTTCACACAGAAATTATCTTTTGAGTGTTACTTTGGAAAATCCCCACAAACCACCAGGGACAACAACGGCCCCAAAACATGACCACGCCACCCACAAAAAACAAACCCACCAGGACAAACGCAGGGAACCGAAATTAGACAAAAACCGGAGCCACCAGCGCCGACCACCGAACCCCAGCAAGATGAACAACAACCAACCGACCACCACACCCCCCCCACAACGGCCCCCAAACCACCAGGTGACAACAACGCCTCCATTCAGGCCCCCCCCACACCACCCGCCCGGCGAACGCAGACACCCACACCCCCCCCCAACGCCCGCCCCATCAGAGGAAGAACAGCAGAACGAACACAAGACCAGCAAACCCCCCAAATTTTTTTTTTTTTTTTTTTTTTTTTTTTTTTTTTTTTTTTTTTTTTTTTTTTTTTTTTTTTTTTTTTTTTTTTTTTTTTTTTTTTTTTTTTTTTTTTTTTTTTTTTTTTTTTTTTTTTTTTTTTTTTTTTTTTTTTTTTTTTTTTTTTTTTTTTTTTTTTTTTTTTTTTTTTTTTTTTTTTTTTCTTTTTTTTTTTTTTTTTTTTTCCTTTTTTTTTTTTTTAATTTTTTTTCATCCTCTTTTTTTTATCGCCCTTCTGTGTGCTTTTGGACAAGAAATGTAGTTTCAGATAGTGTAATGATGAACATTGCGGTTTTACATGAACGTGAACACAACATGAAGATTTTATGTTTGGAGGTCAGTTTTGATATGAAGTTTATAAAACCATATTATCTGTCATATTAATCCAGTTTTACATGTTTCAGTGACAATGATTTGTTTCTGTGAGGAAAGGCCTTTTTTTATACACAGAAATTAATTTCTGAGTGTGTTACTTGTGGAAAATCACATTGCTGTGTACTTTTAGACGAGACATGCATTTTTAACTGCTTTAATGGTGAAAACAATGGTTTCGAAAACGGAAATTACATGTTTTTCACAGAAATCATCTTTTGAGTGTTTCTTGTGGAAAACCGCTTTTCTGTGTAATTTTGGAAGTCATGTGCAGTTTTACCTACTTTGGGAGTATAAACAATGGTTTTAAATGAACTTGAGCACCGAATGAGTATTTCATCTTAGGTGGTTAGTGGAATTTTATAAACCCATGTTAAGTCATATTGATCCTGTTTTGCACGCAACGCCCCAGCACTGTCATCGTGCTGCTGAGCTGAGGCTGACAACTGAAATGCTTAGAAGAAAATTTCCAGGCCCCAGAGCTGTGATTTTGAGGTTGAGCTGAGATTGAGGGCTGGGCTGCCGGGATGGACATTTCCACAATGCAGCAATGTCATTGTGCTGCTAAACTGAGGCCTGCCTGGAGTCCCCTCTCCACACCATAGGAATGTAATATTGCTGATGAGCTGAGGCTGATGGCTGGCTTGGCTGGAGACCAGTCTCACTGCCCCAGCACTCTCATCATGCTGGTGAGCTGAGGCTGAGGGTGAGCCCACTTGGGGGGTCAGTCTCCATGTCCCAGCACTGCCATCATGCTGCAGAACTGAGGCCTGGCCTATCTGGAAAAAAGTCTCCACACCCAAGAACTGTGACCATGCAGCTGTGCTGAAGCTGATGGCTAGCCTGCCTGGATGAAAGATACCATGCCCCAGCTATATCATCGTGCTGCTGAGCTAAGGCTGAGGGATGGCCTGCCTTAATGAAAGTCTCCACACCTCAGAACTGTGTTCGTGCTGCTGAGCTGAGGCTTAGGGCTGGCCTGTCTCCACGACCCAGCAGTGTAAGCTTGCTGCTGAGCGGAGGCTCACAGCTGGCCCGTCTGAAAGAAAGTTCTCACGCCCCAGAATCGTGGTCTTGCTGTCGAGATGAGTTTGAGGGCTAGCATGCCTGCACGAAAGTTTTCTCGCCACAGCATTATCATCATGCTGCTGAGACTGAAGCTGAGTGCTGGTTTGCCCAGAGGCCCGTTTCCATGCCCCAGCATGGTCATCGTCCTGCTGAGCTGAAGCTGAAGGCTAGCCCTCCTGGGGGCCAGTCTCACACGCCCCAGACCCGTCACAGTACTGCTAAGGCTGAGGGCTGGCCTGCCTGCAAGAAATTTTCTCGCCACAGCAATGCCATCCTGCTCCTGAGCTGAGGCTGAAGAATGGCCTGCCTGGATGAATGTCTCCATGCCCCAGCAATGTCATCCTGCTCCTGAGCTGAGGCTGAAGAATGGCCTGCCTGGATGAATGTCTCCACGGCCCAGCAATGTCATCATGCTGCTGAGCTGAGGGTGAGGGCTGGCCTACCTGGAAGAAATTTGCCATGCCCCTGCAATGTCATCATGCTGCTGAGTTGACGCTGAGGGCTGGCCTTCCTGGGTGAATGTCTCCATGGCCCAGCAATGTCACCCTGCTCCTGAGCTGAGGCTGAAGGATGGCCTGCCTGGATGAATGTCTCCATGGCCCAGCAATGTCATCATGCTCCTGAGCTGAGGCTGAAGGATGGCCTGCTTGGATGAATGTCTCCATGCCCCAGCAATGTCATCCTGCTCCTGAGCTGAGGCTGAGGACTGGCCTTCTTGAAGGCCAGTGTTCCCGCCCTTGCATTGTCATTGTGCTGCTGAGCTGAGGCTGAAGGCTGGTCTGCTTGGATGAAAGTCTCCACGCTGCAGCAATGTCATCATGCTGCTGAGCTGAGGGTGAGGGCTGGCCTACCTGGAAGAAATTTGCCATGCCCCTGCAATGTCATCATGCTGCTGAGTTGACGCTGAGGGCTGGCCTTCCTGGATGAATGTCTCCATGGCCCAGCAATGTCATCCTGCTCCTGAGCTGAGGCTGAAGGATGGCCTGCCTGGATGAATGTCTCCATGCCCCAGCAATGTCATCCTGCTCCTGAGCTGAGGCTGAGGGCTGGTCTGCTTGGGGGCCAGTCTTCCCGCCCTTGCATTGTCATTGTCCTGCTGAGCTGAGGCTGAGGGCTGGCCTGCTTGGATGAAAGTCTCCACGCTGCAGCAATGTCATCATGCTGCTGAGCTGAGGGTGAGGGCTGGCCTACCTAGAAGAAATTTGCCATGCCTCTGCAATGTCATCATGCTGCTGAGTTGACGCTGAGGGCTGGCCTTCCTGGATGAATGTCTCCATGGCCCAGCAATGTCATCCAGCTCCTGAGCTGAGGCTGAAGGATGGCCTGCCTGGATGAATGTCTCCATGCCCCAGCAATGTCATCCTGCTCCTGAGCTGAGGCTGAGGGCTGGCCTGCTTGGGGGCCAGTGTTCCTGCCCTTGTATTGTCATTGTCCTGCTGAGCTGAGGCTGAGGGCTGAACTGCTTGGATGAAAGTCTCCACGCTGCAGCAATGTCATCATGCTGCTGAGCTGAGGGTGAGGGCTGGCCTACTGGAAGAAATTTGCCAAGCCCCTGCAATGTCATCATGCTGCTGAGTTGACGCTGAGGGCTGGCCTTCCTGGATGAATGTCTCCATGGCCCAGCAATGTCATCCTGCTCCTGAGCTGAGGGTGAGGACTGGCCTGCTTGGGGGCCAGTCTTCCCGCCCTTTCATTGTCATTGTCCTGTTGAGCTGAGGCTGAGGGCTGGTCTGCTTGGATGAAAGTCTCCACGCTGCAGCAATGTCATCATGCTGCTGAGCTGAGGGTGAGGGCTGGCCTACCTGGAAGAAATTTGCCATGCCCCTGCAATGTCATCCTGCTCCTGAGCTGAGGCTGAGGGCTGGTCTGCTTGGGGGCCAGTCTTCCCGCCCTTGCATTGTCATTGTCCTGCTGAGCTGAGGCTGAGGGCTAGTCTGCTTGGATGAAAGTCTCCACACTGCAGCAATGTCATCATGCTGCTGAGTTGACGCTGAGGGCTGGCCTTCCTGGATGAATGTCTCCATGGCCCAGCAATGTCATCCTGCTCCTGAACTGAGGCTGAAGGATGGCCTTTGCCTGGATGAATCCCTGCCCCAGAATGCACCCAGCGCGACGCGGGGGAGCCACGCCGCCACCCCGGACGCGCCGAGGGGGCGGCCACGAGCCAGGGCGCGCGAGGAGAGAAGCAGGAGCGCCCGGCGGCAGCAGCGCCGGGGCCGCCCGGGCGGGGGCCGCCCCCCCCCCCCCCCCCCCCCCCCCCCCCCCTTTTCCCCCCCTCCCCCCCCCCCCCCCTGGATGAATGTCTCCATGGCCCAGCAATGTCATCCTGCTCCTTAGCTGAGGCTGAAGGATGGCCTGTCTGGATGAATGTCTCCATGCCCCAGCAATGTCATCCTGCTCCTTAGCTGAGGCTGAGGGCTGGCCTGCTTGGGGGCCAGTCTTCCCGCCCTTGCATTGTCATTGTCCTGCTGAGCTGAGGGTGAGGGCTGGTCTGCTTGGATGAAAGTGTCCACGCTGCAACAATGTCATCATGCTGCTGAGCTGAGGGTGAGGGCTGGCCTACCTGGAAGAAATTTGCCATGCCCCTGCAATGTCATCCTGCTCCTGAGCTGAGGCTGAGGGCTGGCCTGCTTGGGGGCCAGTCTTCCCGTCCTTGCATTGTCATTGTCCTGCTAAGCTAAGGCTGAGGGCTGGTCTGCTTGGATGAAAGTCTCCACGCTGCAGAAATGTCATCATGCTGCTGAGCTGAGGGTGAGGGCTGGCCTACCTGGAAGAAATTTGCCATGCCCCTGCAATGTCATCATGCTGCTGAGTTGACGCTGAGGGCTGGCCTTCCTGGGTGAATGTCTCCATGGCCCAGCAATGTCACCCTGCTCCTGAGCTGAGGCTGAAGGATGGCCTGCCTGGATGAATGTCTCCATGCCCCAGCAATGTCATCCTGCTCCTGAGCTGAGGCTGAGGGCTGGCCTGCTTGGGGGCCAGTCTTCCCGCCCTTGCATTGTCATTGTCCTGCTGAGCTGAGGCTGAGGGATGGTCTGCTTGGATGAAAGTCTCCACGCTGCAGCAATGTCATCATGCTGCTGAGCTGAGGGTGAGGGCTGGCCTACCTGGAAGAAATTTGCCATGCCCCTGCAATGTCATCATGCTGCTGAGTTGACGCTGAGGGCTGGCCTTCCTGGATGTATGTCTCCATGGCCCAGCAATGTCATACTGCTCCTGAGCTGAGGCTGAAGGATGGCCTGCCTGGATGAATGTCTTCATGGCCCAGAAATGTCATCCTGCTCCTGAGCAGAGGCTGAAGGATGGCCTGCCTGGATGAATGTCTCCATGCCCCAGCAATGTCATCCTGCTCCTGAGCCGAGGCTGAAGGATGGCCTGCCTGGATGAATGTCTCCATGCCCCAGCAATGTCATCCTGCTCCTGAGCTGAGGCTGAGGGCTGGCCTGCTTGGGGGCCAGTCTTCCCGCCCTTGCATTTTCATTGTCCTGCTGAGCTGAGGCTGAGGGCTGGTCTGCTTGGTTGAAAGTCTCCACGCTGCAGCAATGTCATCATGCTGCTGAGCTGAGGGTGAGGGCTGGCCTACCTGGAAGAAATTTGCCATGCCCCTGCAATGTCATCATGCTGCTGAGTTGACGCTGAGGGCTGGCCTTCCTGGATGTATGTCTCCACGGCCCAGCAATGTCATCCTGCTCCTGAGCTGAGGCTGAAGGATGGCCTGCCTGGATGAATGTGTTCACGGCCCAGCAATGTCATCCTGCTCCTGAGCTGAGGCTGAAGGATGACCTGCCTGGATGAATGTCTCCACGGCCCAGCAATGTCATCCTGCTCCTGAGCTGAGGCTGAAGGATGGCCTGCCTGGATGAATGTCTCCATGCCCCAGCAATGTCATCCTGCTCCTGAGCTGAGGCTGAGGACTGGCCTGCTTTGGGGCTGCTGGTGCGTGGTTGAAAGTTTCCACGCCCCAGACCTGTGACCATGCTGCCTGCCTTAATGAAAGTCTCCACACCTCAGAACTGTGTTCGTGCTGCTGAGCTGAGGCTTAGGGCTGGCCTGTCTCCACGACCCAGCAGTGTAAGCTTGCTGCTGAGCGAAGGCTCACAGCTGGCCCGTCTGAAAGAAAGTTCTCACGCCCCAGAATCGTGGTCTTGCTGTCGAGATGAGTTTGAGGGCTAGCATGCCTGCACGAAAGTTTTCTCGCCACAGCATTATCATCATGCTGCTGAGACTGAAGCTGAGTGCTGGTTTGCCCAGAGGCCCGTTTCCATGCCCTAGCATGGTCATCGTCCTGCTGAGCTGAGGCTGAAGGATAGCCCTCCTGGGGGCCAGTCTCACACGCCCCAGACCCGTCACAGTACTGCTAAGGCTGAGGGCTGGCCTGCCTGGAAGAAAATTGCCACACCCTAGAACTGGGATTGTGCTGCTGAGCTGAGGTTTTTGAGGGCTGGCCTGCTTGGATGAAAGTCTCCATGCCCAAGCATTGTAATCATGCTGCTGAGATGAGGCTAAAAGACTGCCTGCCTGGTTGCCAGTCTCTAAGTCCCAGTAGTGTCATTATACTTTTGAACTGAGGCTGAGGGATGCCCTGCCTGGAAGAAAATTGCCACACCCTAGAACTGGGATTGTGCTGCTGAGCTGAGGTTTTTGAGGGCTGGCCTCCTTGGATGAAAGTCTCCACGCCCAAGCATTGTAATCATGCTGCTGAGATGAGGCTGAAAGACTGCCTGCCTGGTTGCCAGTCTCTAAGTCCCAGTAGTGTCATTATACTTTTGAACTGAGGCTGAGGGATGCCCTGCCTGGCTCAAAGTCTCCACTCCCAAGAACTGTGAACATGCTGCCGAGCTGAGGCTGAGGGCTTGCCTGCCTGTATCAACGTCTCCATGCTCCAGAACTGTGATTGTGCTGCTGAGCTGAGGTCGAGGGCTGGCCTGCCTGGAGGCCTGTCTCCACACCCCAGCAATGTCATCGTGCTTTTGAGTCTGAGGCTGAGTGCTGGCTTTCATGGAGGCCAATCTCCACTCCCCAGGACTGTTATCATGCTGCTCAGCTGAGGCTGAGCAGTGGCCTTGCTGGAAGAAAGTTGCGATGCTCCAGAACTGGGATTTTGCTGTGGAGCTGAGTTTGAGGGCTGGCCTGCCTGCAAGAAATTTTCTCGCCACAGCAATGCCATCATGCTGCTGAGTTGACGCTGAGGGCTGGCCTTCCTGGATGAATGTCTCCATGGCCCAGCAATGTCATCCTGCTCCTGAGCTGAGGCTGAAGGATGGCTTGCCTGGATGAATGTCTCCATGGACAAGCAATGTCATCCTGCTCCTTAGCTGAGGCTGAAGGATGGCCTGCCTGGATGAATGTCTCCATGCCCCAGCAATGTCATCCTCCCAGCAGCAGGCGGCCTGCTGGGGCCATCCCCCCTATTCTTGTCCTCTAGCTGAGCTAGGGCTGACGCAAGCCCACGCGCAGCTGCATCACCACGAGGGGAGGCGGCCACAGCACCCCTCCTCTGAGCTGAGGGTGAGGGCTGGCCACCTGGAAGAACCATGCCCCTCAATTCATCCTCTCCTAGCTGAGCTGAGGGCTGGCCGCTTGGGGCCAGTCTCCCCCCTCATTCATTTCCTCTACTAGCTGAGGGCAGCTGCGAAAAGCTCCCGCTCAGCAATCCATCCACTGAGGCTGAGGGCTGGCGCTGGTAAGCCCACCCCAACATCAAACTGCGAGCGACCCCCCTACCGCCCCCTCACAATGCATCTCCGAGCAGGGGGGGCTGGGTGGTTGAATTTTTCCACCCCCCACCCCTTTCTCCATCCTTCTGGGTTGGGTCTGAGTACTCTGGGGCTGAGTGCTGGCTTTTCTGGAGGCCCGTCTCCATGTCCCAGCACCGTCAATCTTGCTGCTGAGCTGAGGTTGAATGCTGGCCTGCCTGGAAGCCAGTCTCCACATCCAGAACTGTGATCGAGTTGATGAACTGAGGCTTAGGGCTGGCCTGCCTGGAGACCAGTCTTCACGCCCCAGACCTGTGATCCTGCTGCTGAGCTGAGACTGAAAGCTTGCTTTCCTGGGACGAAAATCTCCCCACTCCTGCAATGTCGTCATGCTTTTGAGCTGACGCTGACAACTGGCAGGCCTGGAGACCAGTCTTCTTGCCCCAGCACTGTCATAGTGCTGCTAAGCCAAGGCTAAGGGCTGCCTTGCCTGGAGGCCAGTCTCCACGGCCCAGCACCGTCATCATACTGCTGAGCTGACGCTGAGGGATGGCCTGCGTGGTTGAAAGTTTCCAAGCCCCAGACCTGTGACCATGCTCCTGAGCTGAGATTGAGGACTGGCCTGCCCGGATGAAAGTTTCCATGTCCCAGAAATATTATTGTCCTGCTGAGCTGAAGCTGAGGTTTGGCCTGCTTGACGGCAAGTCTCCCCACTCCAGCACTGTCATCATGCTGCTGAGCTGAAGCTGAGGGCTGGCCTGCTTGGGGTCCAGTCTCCCCGCCCTTGAACTGTCATGGTCCTGCTGAGCTGAGGCTGTGGGCTGGTCTGCTTGAACCAAAGTCTCCATGCTCCAGAAGTGTGATAGTGCTGCTGAGTTGTTGTTGAGGGCTGGCCAGCCTGGAAGAAAGTCTCTACGCCCAAGCAATATAATGGTGCTGCTGAGCTGAGGCTGAGCACTTGCCTGTCTGGATGATAGTCTCCATGCCCCATAACTGTGAAAGCATTGCTGTGCTGCTGAGGCTGAGGGTCGGCCTGCTTGGATGAATGTCTCCACCCCCAAGCAATGTCATCATGCTGCTGAGCTACTGCTGAGGGCTGGCCTGCCTGGATAAAAGTCTCCAAGTTCCAAAACTGTGATAAATAAGATATGATAAGATAAGATAAGATAAGATATTCCTTTATTAGTCCCACAGTGGGGAAATTCACAAATGCTGCTAAGCTGATGTTGAGGGCTGGCCTTCCTGTAAGAGACATTCCATGCCCTAGCAATGTCATCGTGCTACTGACTTGAGCCTACGTGGAGGACCGTGTCCACGCCCCAGCACCCTCAAAATGCTGCTGAGCTGAGGCTGACAGCTAGCCTGCATGGAGGCGAGTGTCCAAGCCCTAGCAATGTCATCATGCTGCTGAGCTGAAGGTGATGGCTGGCCTGCCCGGGAAGAAAATCTCCATGCCCCAGCTATGTCATTGTTTTTTTGAGCTGATGCTGGGGGCTGGTCTGCCAGGAAACCAGTCTCTACGCCCCAGTACCATCATAGTGCTGCTGAGCTGAGGCTGAGGGCTTGCCTACCTGGACGAAAGTCTCTGTGCCCCATAACTGTGATTGTGCTGCCGAGCTGTGTTTTAAGGCTGGCCTGCCTGGAGGTAAGTCTCCATGCCCCAGCACCGTCATCATGCTGCTGAGGCTGAGGGCCGGCTTACTTGACGGCCAGTCTCCATGCTCCAGCACTGTTATTGTGCCGCTGAAGCTGAGAGCTGGCTTGTCTCCATGCCCCAGCAATGTCATCGTGCTTTTGAGTCTGAGGCTGTGTGCTGGCTTTCCTGAAGGCCAATCTCCACTCCCCAGCACCGTTATCATACTGCTGAGCTGAGATTGAGGGTTGGCTTATCTGAATGAAGGTTTCCATGGCCCAGAACTGTGATTGTGCTCCTGAGTTGAGCCTGAGGGTAGGCCTGCATGGATGAAAGTCTGCACGCCCCAGAACTGTGATCGTGCTGCTGAGCTGAGGTTGAGGGCTGGCTTGCCTGGATTAAAGTCTCCACGCCCTAGCAATGTCATCGTGTTGCTGAGCTGAGGCTAATGCCTGGCCTACCTTGACAGTAGTCTCCCGCCGCAGCAATATAACCGTGATGCAGAGCTTAGGCTGCCCTGCAGGGAGGCCAGTCGCCACGTAACAACCTCGTCATTGTGCTTTAGCCAGGTCGTCGTGCTGGTGAGTTGAGGCTCAGGGCTGGCATGCCTGGATGCTCGCCCCCATGCTTCAGCAATGTCATCATGCTGCTGAGTCTCAGGGCTGGCCTGCTTGGAAGAAAGTCTCCCAACACAACAATAAAATCGTGATGCAGAGCATAGGCTGCCCAGCTTGGAGGCCAGCCGCCACGCAACATCCTTGTCATTGTGCTGCACAGCTAAAGGTGATGACTCAGCTGCTGGGAGGCCAGCCGTCATGCAACAGCCTTGTCATCGTGCTGCCCAGCTGAAGGTGGTGGCTTGTCTCCTTAGATTCCAGCCACCACCCAACAGCGTTGGTGAGAGCTCGCCTGCTGGGAGGCCAGCTGCTACACAAAAGCATTGTCCTCCCTCTGCCTGAGTGTGAAGGCTCGCCTGCTTGGAAATCAGGTGCCATGCAACAGCCTTGTCATCTTGCTGCCCACCTGAGGGTGAGGGCTCGCCTAGTTAGAGGCCAGCCGCCACTCTACAGCCTTGTCATCGTGCTGCCCAGCTGAGGGTGAGGGCTTGCCTGCTGGGAGACAAGCCGCCACACAACATCCTTGTCATTGTGCTGCCCAGCAGAAGGTGGGAGCTCCCCTGCTTCGAGGCTCGCTGTCATAAAACAGCCTTGTCATTGTTCTGACCAACAGTAGGTGAGGGCTCGCCTTCTTAGAGACAAGCCACCATGCAACAGAGTTGTCATAGTGCTGCCCTCCGCAGGGTTAAAGCTCCCGAATTTTATACAAAAATTTTCCCCTTAACTCCTGCTGGCAGGCCAGCCTTGTCATTGTGCTTCTCAGCTAAGGGTGTGGGCTTACCTGTTTGAATGCCAGCCACCACGCAACAGCCTTGTCATCATGCTGCCCAGCTGGGTGTGAAGGCTCGCCTACTTTGAGGCCAAACACCATGCTACAGCCTTGTCATAGTGCTAACCAGCTGAGGGTGAAAGCTTGCCTGCTGGGAGGCCAGCAGCCATGCTACAGCGTTGTCATCGTGCTACCCAGCAGAGGGTGGGAGCTCCCCTGCTTCGAGGCTAGCTGTCATGAAACAGCCTTGTCATTGTTCTGACCAGCAGTAGGTGAGGGCTCGCCTTCTTAGAGACTAGCCACCATGCAACAGAGTTGTCATAGTGCTGCTCACCGCAGGGTTAAAGCTCACCTGCTGGGAGGCCAGGCTTTTTATTGTGCTTCTCAGCTAAGGGTGTGGGCTTGCCTGTTTGGATTCCAGCCACCACGCAAAAGCCTTGTCATCATGATGCCCAGATAAGGGTGAAGACTTGCCTGCTTGGATTCCAGCCGCCACCCAACAGCATTATCCTCCTGCTGCCCAGCTGAGGGTGATGACTCGCCTGCTTGGAGGCCAGCCGACATGCAACAACCTTGTCATTGTGCTTAACAGCTGAGGGTGAGGGCTCGCATCCTTGGAAACCAGCCAGCACACAACAGCCTTGTCATTGCACCCTCAGTTGCTGCCCAACTGAGGGTGCGGAGTCGCCTGCTGGATGGCCTACCCCCACACAACAGCCTTGTCATTGTGCTGCCCAGCAGTAGGTGAGGGCTCGTCTTCTTAGAAACTATTCACCATGCAACAGAGTTGTCATAGTGCTGCCCACCGCAGGGTTAATGCGCGCCTGCTTGGAGGCCAGCCTTGTCGTTGTGCCTCCCAGCCAAGGGTGTGGGCTTGCCTGTTTGGATGCCAGCCAGCACGCAACCGCCTTGTCATCATGCTGCCCAGCTGGGTGTGAAGGCTCGCCTATTTTGAGGCCAAATGCCACGCTACAGCCTTGTCATAGTGCTAACCAGCTGATGGTGAAAGCTTGCCCGCTCCGCTGGGAGGCCAGCAGCCATGCTACAGCGTTGTCATTGTGCTGCCCAGCAGAAGGTGGGAGCTCCCCTGCTTCGAGGCTAGCTGTCATGAAACAGCCTTGTCGTTGTTCTGACCAGCAGTAGGTGAGGGCTCGCCTTCTTAGAGACTAGCCACCATGCAACAGAGTTGTCATAGTGCTGCTTTTCAGCTAAGGGTTAAAGCTCGCCTGCTGGCAGGCCAGCCTTGTCATTGTGCTTCCTAGCTGAAGATGAGGGCTCACCTGCTGTGAGGCCAGCTGCCACGCAAAAGCATTGGAAGCCAGCCGATATGCAACAGCCTTTTCATAGTGCTTACCAGCTGAGGGTGAAGACTTGCCTACTGGGAGGCCAGCAGCCACGCAACAGCATTGTCCTCCCGCTGCCCAGCTGAGGGTGAGGGCTCGCCTACTTGGAGGCCAGCCGACATGCAACTGCATTGTCCACCCGCTGCCCAGCTGAGGGTGATAGTACGCCTCCTTGGAGGCCAGCTGCCGCACAACTTTGTCCTTGTGCTTTACTGCTGAGGGTGAGGGCTCTCCTGCTTGGAGGCCAGCTGCTATGCAAAATTGTCCTCACCTTACTCTTCTGAGGGTGAGGCAAGCTGACACACAACCAAAGCATTCTCCTGCCTCTGCCGAGATGAGGGTAAGGGCTCAGCTGCTTGGAGGCCAGCCGCCACGCAACAGCCTTTTCATTGTGCTGACCAGCTGACAGTGAGATCTCGCATGGCCAGCCGCCATCTAACAGCGTTGTCATTGTGCTGTCCAACTGAAAGTATGGGCTCGCCTGTTTGGAGGCCATACCCCATGCAACAGCCTTGTTTGGGGAGCCAATCTCTATACTCTTTCATCACGCTGCCCAGCTGAGGGTGAGAGCTCATCTGCTAGGAGTCCTGCTGCCCCACAACAGCATTGTCCTCCACTGCCCAGCTGAAGGTGAGGGCTCCTCTGCTTAGAGATAGGCCCCCACGGTACAGCCTTGTCATAGTTCTTCCCAGCTGAGGCTTGCATTCTGGGAGGCCAGCAACCACACAACAGCCATGTTATTGTGCTGCCCAGCAGAGGGTGAGACCTCGCCTGCTTAGAGGCCAGCCGCCATGCAACAGCCTTTTCATTGTGTTGATCAGCTGACAGTGAGAGCTTGTATGTATAGGGGCCAGCCGCCATCCAACAGCGATGTCATTGTGCTGTCCAACTGAAAGTATGGGCTCGCCTGTTTGGAGGTCATACCCCATGCAACAGCCTTGTAATCACACTTTCCAGGTGAGGGTGAAGACTCGCGTGTTTGGAAGACAGCCACCACGCAACAGCATTGTCCGCCCACCTGCTGGAGGCCAGCTGCAACCCTACAACAACACAATGTTGTCATAGTGCTGCCCTGCTGAGGGTGAGGGATCGCCTTCTTGGAAGCCATCCACCATGCAACAGGGAAGGGTGAGGCTCACCTGCTTAGAGGGTAAATGTCATGCTACAACCTTGTCATCAGGCTGCCTAGCTGAAGCTCGATTGCAAACAGCAGTCACAGTCGCAGCAGCACAGCACAGCACTCCCCTGGCATTCGCATGAATGATGGTGTCTGGTCTAACTCAAGGAATCAGGAATTGGTATATAAATGCGTTGCGCCTGCCGATTTAGAAAAAAATGTTACTCGTTATTCTGTGACGACATACCGTCTTTTTCACAAAAACCCGCTACTGAGTGTTTCTTGTGCAAAAATGCATTTTTGTTTGGTTTTGGTAGAAACATAGAGTTTAAGCTAGTTCAGTGATCAAAACTACAGTTTTACATTAAACTGAGATTAGAATGAAGATTTGATGCTTAGAGACCAAGTTTTTATTGAAAGCTGACAAAACTGTTTTCTGTCATATACATCCTGTTTTGGATGTTACGAATGTAAGAGTATGGGAAATGGGTGTGGAAAAGCTGTCTTTTTCAGAAATATTCATTTTTAAATATTTCTTGTGGAACAGTGCATTTCTATATTATATTGTCTTTTGTGTGCTTTGGGACGTGAAATGCAGTTTTAGCTAGTTTAGTGGTGAAAACAATAGTTTTACATGAAACTGAACACTGAATGAAGACTTCATCTGGAGGTTTAGCTTCAATGAGAAATTTTATAAACACAACTTATGTGTCATATTAATCCTCGCCTTTTTTCAGTGATCCTGATGTGTTTATGTGTAGAAATGACATGTTTTTTTTCACCAGAAATGAACTTTTGAGGGTTTCTTGTGGATAACACACTTTCTTTGTGTGCTTTTGGATGAGAAATGAAATGTTAGCTAGAGTAATGATCTACGATTTTGTATGAAATTGAACATAGAATAAAGATTTCATGCCTAGAGGACAGTTTAGACATAAAATTTGCTCAGACTGTGTTTTCCAATTTAGCCATCCTGTATTGGATATTTCATGTGATACTGAGGTGTTCCTGTGAAGAAATGCATACAAACGCATTTCTGCGTGCTTTTGGACAAGAAACGTAGTTTAAGATAGTGTAATGATGAACAATGTGGTTTTACATGAACTTGAACACAAAATGAAGATTTCATGTTTGGAGGTCAGTTTTGATATGAAATTTTATAAAACCATATTATCTGTCATATTAAATCGATCACAGAATGAAGATTTCATTTGGCCGGCAGGTATAATGACCAATTCTATAAAATTATGTTTGCTGTCATACTCATCCTGTTTTGCATATGTCCAGTGATATTTATGTGATTCTGTGAAGAAATTACATGTTTTTTCACAGAAATCCTCTTTTGAGTGTTTCTTGTGAAAATCGCATTTCTGTGTAGTTTTGGACGTGAAACGCAGTTTTAGCGACTTTATGGTGAAATCAACGGTTTTTATATGAAATTGAGTACATAAAGAACATTTCGTTCTTGGAGGTTAGTTTTCATCTAAAATTTTATAAACCCAAGTTATCTGTAATATTAATCCTGTTTTACATATGTCCAGAGATATTTATGTGATTCTGTTTAGAAATTACATGTTTTTCACAGAAATCCTCTTTTGAGTGTTCCTTGTGAAAATCGCATTTCTGCGTGCTTTTGGAGAAGAAATGTAGTTTCAAATAGTGTAATGATGAACATTGCAGAGCATGAACTTGAACACAAAATGAAGATTTCATGTTTGGAGGTCAGTTTTGATATGAAATTTTATAAAACCATATTATCTGTCATATTAATCTAGTTTTACATGTTTCAGTGACACTGATTTGTTTGTGTGCCGAAATGACATGTTTTTCACACAGAAATTAACTTTTGAGTGTTACTTGTGGAAAATCACATAACTGTGTACTTTTAGACGAAACATGCATTTTAACTGCTTTAGTGGTGACAACAACGGTTTTGCTAAAAATCGATCACAGCATGAAGATTTCATTTGGAGGCATGACCAATTCTATAAAATTATGTTTGCTGTCATACTCATCCTATTTTGCATATGTCCAGTGATATTTATGTGATTCTGTGAAGAAATTACATGTTTTTCACAGAAATCCTCTTTTGAGTGTTTCTTGTGAAAATCGCATTTCTGTGTAGTTTTGGACGTGAAACGCAGTTTTAGCTTACTTTATGGTGAAATCAACGGTTTTATATGAAACTGAGCACATAAAGAATATTTCGTTCTTGGAGGTTAGTTTTCATCTGAAATTTTATAAACCCATGTTATCTGTAGTATTAATCCTGTTTTGCCTGTTTGCAGTGGTACTGATGTGTTTCTTTGAAGATATGACATGTTTTTCACAGAAATCCTCTTTTGAGTGTTCCTTGTGAAAATCGCATTTCTGTGTAGTTTTGGACGTGAAACGCAGTTTTAGCTACTTTATGGTGAAATCAACGGTTTTATATGATTGAGACATAAAGAATATTTCGTTCTTGGAGGTGTTTTCATCTAAAATTTTAAAACATTATCTGTAATTTATCCTTTTTTTCTTTTCCGTGATTTTTTTTTGTTTCTGTGAAGAATTTACATTTTTTCACAGAATTCCTCTTTTGAGCTTCCTTGTAAATTCCATTTCTCGTGCTTTTGGAGAAGAAATGTAGTTTCAAATACTGTAATTATGAACATTGCGGATTTACATGAACGTGAACACAAAATGAAGATTTCATGTTTGGAGGTCAGTTTTGATCTGAAATTCTATAAAACCATATTATCTGTCATATTAATCCAGTTTTACATGTTTCAGTGACACTGATTTGTTTCTGTGAGGAAAGGCCTTTTTTTATACACAGAAATTAATTTTTGAGTGTTACTTGTGGAAAATCACATAACTGTGTACTTTTAGACGAGACATGCATTTTTAACTGCTTTAGTGGTGACAACAACGGTTTTACTCGAAATCGATCACAGAATGAAGATTTCATTTGGAGGGCAGTTACAATGACCAATTCTATAAAATTATGTTTGCTATCATACTCATCCTATTTTGCATATGTCCAGTGATATTTATGTGATTCTGTGAAGAAATTACATGTTTTTCACAGAAATCCTCTTTTGAGTGTTTCTTGTGAAAATCGCATTTCTGTGTAGTTTTGGACGTGAAACGCAGTTTTAGCGACTTTATGGTGAAATCAACGGTTTTTATATGAAATTGAGCACATAAAGAATATTTCGTTCTTGGAGGTTAGTTTTCATCTAAAATTTTATAAACCCAAGTTATCTGTAATATTAATCCTGTTTTACATATGTCCAGAGGTATTTATGTGATTCTGTTTAAGAAATTACATGTTTTTCACAGAAATCCTCTTTTGAGTGTTCCTTGTGAAAATCGCATTTCTGCGTGCAGTTTTGGAGAAGAAATGTAGTTTCAAATACTGTAATGATGAACATTGCAGAGCTATGAACTTGAACACAAAATGAAGATTTCATGTTTGGAGGTCAGTTTTGATATGAAATTTTATAAAACCAAATTATCTGTCATATTAATCAGTTTTACATGTTTCAGTGCCTGATTTGTTTTGTGCCGACTGTTTTTCACCAAACTTTGGACTTGACACAATGTGACTTTTAACAAACAGCATTTTAACTCTTTATGTGACACAACGGTTTTCTAAAATCACCAATATTTCATTTAGGCATGACCAATTCTATAAAATTATGTTTCTGTCATACTCATCCTATTTTACATATGTCCAGTGATATTTATGTGATTCTGTGAAGAAATTACATGTTTTTCACAGAAATCCTCTTTTGAGTGTTTCTTGTGAAAATCGCATTTCTGTGTAGTTTTGGACGTGAAACGCAGTTTTAGCTACTTTATGGTGAAATCAACGGTTTTTATATGAAACTGAGCACATAAAGAACATTTCGTTCTTGGAGGTTAGTTTTCATCTGAAATTTTATAAACCCATGTTATCTGTAGTATTAATCCTGTTTTGCCTGTTTGCAGTGGTACTGATGTGTTTCTTTGAAGAAATGACATGTTTTTCACAGAAATCCTCTTTTGAGTGTTCCTTGTGAAAATCGCATTTCTGCGTGCTTTTGGAGAAGAAATGTAGTTTCAAATACTGTAATTATGAACATTGCGGTTTTACATGAACTTGAACACAAAATGAAGATTTCATGTTTGGAGGTCAGTTTTGATCTGAAATTTATAAAACCATATTATCTGTCATATTAATCCAGTTTTACATGTTTCAGTGACACTGATTTGTTTCTGTGAGGAACGGCCTTTTTTTATACACAGAAATTAATTTTTGAGTGTTACTTGTGGAAAATCACATTACTGTGTACTTTTAGACGAGACATGCATTTTTAACTGCTTTAATGGTGACAACAACGGTTTTACTCGAAATCGATCACAGAATGAAGATTTCATTTGGAGGGCAGTTACAATGACCAATTCTATAAAATTATGTTTGCTGTCATACTCATCCTATTTTGCATATGTCCAGTGATATTTATGTGATTCTGTGAAGAAATTACATGTTTTTCACAGAAATCCTCTTTTGAGTGTTTCTTGTGAAAATCGCATTTCTGTGTAGTTTTGGACGTGAAACGCAGTTTTAGGTACTTTATGATGAAATCAACGGTTTTGTATGAAATTGAGCACATAGAGAATATTTCGTTCTTGGAGGTTAATTTTCATCTGAAATTTTATAAAGCCATGTTATCTGTAGTATTAATCCTGTTTTGCCTGTTTGCAGTGGTACTGATGTGTTTCTTTGAAGATATGACATGTTTTTCACAGAATCCTCTTTTGAGTGTTTCTTGTGAAAATCGCATTTCTGTGTAGTTTGGGACGTGAAACGCAGTTTTAGCGACTTTATGGTGAAATCAACGGTTTTTATATGAAATTGAGCACATAAAGAACATTTCGTTCTTGGAGGTTAGTTTTCATCTAAAATTTTATAAACCCAAGTTATCTGTAATATTAATCCTGTTTTACATATGTCCAGTGATATTTATGTGATTCTGTGAAGAAATTACATGTTTTTCACAGAAATCCTCTTTTGAGTGTTCCTTGTGAAAATCGCATTTCTGCGTGCTTTTGGAGAAGAAATGTAGTTTCAAATACTGTAATTATGAACATTGCGGTTTTACATGAGCGTGAACACAAAATGAAGATTTCATGTTTGGAGGTCAGTTTTGATCTGAAATTTATAAAACCATATTATCTGTCATATTAATCCAGTTTTACATGTTTCAGTGACACTGATTTGTTTCTGTGAGGAATGGCCTTTTTTTATACACAGAAATTAATTTTTGAGTGTTACTTGTGGAAAATCACATTACTGTGTACTTTTAGACGAGACATGCATTTTTAACTGCTTTAGTGGTGACAACAACGGTTTTACTCGAAATCGATCACAGAATGAAGATTTCATTTGGAGGGCAGTTACAATGACCAATTCTATAAAATTATGTTTGCTGTCATACTCATCCTATTTTGCATATGTCCAGTGATATTTATGTGATTCTGTGAAGAAATTACATGTTTTTCACAGAAATCCTCTTTTGAGTGTTTCTTGTGAAAATCGCATTTCTGTGTAGTTTTGGACGTGAAACGCAGTTTTAGCTTACTTTATGGTGAAATCAACGGTTTTATATGAAACTGAGCACATAAAGAATATTTCGTTCTTGGAGGTTAGTTTTCATCTGAAATTTTATAAAGCCATGTTATCTGTAGTATTAATCCTGTTTTGCCTGTTTGCAGTGGTACTGATGTGTTTCTTTGAAGATATGACATGTTTTTCACAGAAATCCTCTTTTGAGTGTTTCTTGTGAAAATCGCATTTCTGTGTGCTTTTGGACAAGAAATGTAGTTTCAGATAGTGTCATTATGAACATTGCGCTTTTACATGAGCGTGAACACAAAATGAAGATTTCATGTTTGGAGGTCAGTTTTGATCTGAAATTTATAAAACCATATTATCTGTCATATTAATCCAGTTTTACATGTTTCAGTGACACTGATTTGTTTCTGTGAGGAAAGGCCTTTTTTTATACACAGAAATTAATTTTTGAGTGTTACTTGTGGAAAATCACATTACTGTGTACTTTTAGACGAGACATGCATTTTTAACTGCTTTAGTGGTGACAACAACGGTTTTACTCGAAATCGATCACAGAATGAAGATTTCATTGGGAGGGCAGTTACAATGACCAATTCTATAAAATTATGTTTGCTGTCATACTCATCCTATTTTGCATATGTCCAGTGATATTTATGTGATTCTGTGAAGAAATTACATGTTTTTCACAGAAATCCTCTTTTGAGTGTTTCTCGTGAAAATCGCATTTCTGTGTAGTTTTGGACGTGAAACGCAGTTTTAGTGACTTTATGGTGAAATCAACGGTTTTTATATGAAATTGAGCACATAAAGAATATTTCGTTCTTGGAGGTTAGTTTTCATCTGAAATTTTATAAACCCATGTTTGTATTATAATCCTGTTTTGCCTGTTTGCAGTGGTACTGATGTGTTTCTTTGAAGATATGACATGTAGTTTCACAATTCTTTTTTTAGTGTTCCTTGTGAAAATCCATTTTTCGTACTTTTGGAGAAGAAATGTAGTTTCAGATAGTGTCATTATGAACATTGCAGATTTACATGAACGTGAACACAAAATGAAGATTTCATGTTTGGAGGTCAGTTTTGATCTGAAATCTATAAAACCATATTATCTGTCATATTAATCCAGTTTTACATGTTTCAGTGACACTGATTTGTTTCTGTGCGGAACGGCCTTTTTTTATACACAGAAATTAATTTTTGAGTGTTACTTGTGGAAAATCACATTGCTGTGTACTTTTAGACGAGACATGCATTTTTAACTGCTTTAATGGTGACAACAACGGTTTTACTCGAAATCGATCACAGAATGAAGATTTCATTTGGAGGGCAGTTACAATGACCAATTCTATAAAATTATGTTTGCTGTCATACTCATCCTATTTTGCATATGTCCAGCGATATTTATGTGATTCTGTGAAGAAATTACATGTTTTTCACAGAAATCCTCTTTTGAGTGTTTCTTGTGAAAATCGCATTTCTGTGTAGTTTTGGACGTGAAACGCAGTTTTAGCTACTTTATGTTGAAATCAACGGTTTTTATATGAAATTGAGCACATAAAGAACATTTCGTTTTGGAGGTTAGTTTTCATCTAAAATTTTATAAACCCCAGTTATCTGTAATATTAATCCTGTTTTACATATGTCAAGTGATATTTATGTGATTCTGTGAAGAAATTACATGTTTTTCACAGAAATCCTCTTTTGAGTGTTCCTTGTGAAAATCGCATTTCTGCGTGCTTTTGGAGAAGAAATGTAGTTTCAAATAGTGTAATGATGAACATTGCAGAGCATGAACTTGAACACAAAATGAAGATTTCATGTTTGGAGGTCAGTTTTGATATGAAATTTTATAAAACCATATTATCTGTCATATTAATCTAGTATTACATGTTTCAGTGACACTGATTTGTTTGTGTGCCGAAATGACATGTTTTTCACACAGAAATTAACTTTTGAGTGTTACTTGTGGAAAATCACATAACTGTGTACTTTTAGACGAAACATGCATTTTTAACTGCTTTAGTGGTGACAACAACGGTTTTGCTCAAAATCGATCACAGCATGAAGATTTCATTTGGAGGCATGACCAATTCTATAAAATTATGTTTGCTGTCATACTCATCCTATTTTGCATATGTCCAGTGATATTTATGTGATTCTGTGAAGAAATTACATGTTTTTCACAGAAATCCTCTTTTGAGTGTTTCTTGTGAAAATCGCATTTCTGTGTAGTTTGGGACGTGAAACGCAGTTTTAGCGACTTTATGGTGAAATCAACGGTTTTTATATGAAATTGAGCACATAAAGAACATTTCGTTCTTGGAGGTGAGTTTTCATCTAAAATTTTATAAACCCAAGTTATCTGTAATATTAATCCTGTTTTACATATGTCCAGTGATATTTATGTGATTCTGTGAAGAAATTACATGTTTTTCACAGAAATCCTCTTTTGAGTGTTTCTTGTGAAAATCGCATTTCTGTGTAGTTTTGGACGTGAAACGCAGTTTTAGTGACTTTATGGTGAAATCAACGGTTTTATATGAAATTGAGCACATAAAGAATATTTCGTTCTTGGAGGTTAGTTTTCATCTGAAATTTTATAAACCCATGTTGTATTAAATCCTGTTTTGCCTGTTTGCAGTGGTACTGATGTGTTTCTTTGAAGATATGACATGTAGTTTCACATAGTTTCAGATAGTGTCATTATGAACATTGCAGAACATGAACTTGAACACAAAATGAAGATTTCATGTTTGGAGGTCAGTTTTGATCTGAAATTTATAAAACCATATTATCTGTCATATTAATCCAGTTTTACATGTTTCAGTGACACTGATTTGTTTCTGTGCGGAACGGCCTTTTTTTATACACAGAAATTAATTTTTGAGTGTGTTACTTGTGGAAAATCACATTGCTGTGTACTTTTAGACGAGACATGCATTTTTAACTGCTTTAATGGTGAAAACAATGGTTTCGAAAATGGAAATTACATGTTTTTCACAGAAATCATCTTTTGAGTTTTTCTTGTAGAAAACCGCTTTTCTGTGTAGTTTTGGAAGTCATGTGCAGTTTTACCTACTTTGGGAGTATAAACAATGGTTTTAAATGAACTTGAGCACCGAATGAGTATTTCATCTTAGGTGGTTAGTGGAATTTTATAAACCCATGTTATGTCATATTGATCCTGTTTTGCACGCAACGCCCCAGCACTGTCATCGTGCTGCTGAGCTGAGGCTGAGAACTGAAATGCTTAGAAGAAAATTTCCAGGCCCCAGAGCTGTGATTTTGCTGTTGAGCTGAGATTGAGGGCTGGGCTGCCGGGATGGACATTTCCACAATGCAGCAATGTCATTGTGCTGCTAAACTGAGGCCTGCCTGGAGTCCCCTCTCCACACCATAGGAATGTAATATTGCTGATGAGCTGAGGCTGATGGCTGGCTTGGCTGGAGACCAGTCTCACTGCCCCAGCACTCGTCACTCACATGCACTCGTCACTCATCATGCTGGTGAGCTGAGGCTGAGGGTGATTCCGCTTGGGGGGTCAGTCTCCATGTCCCAGCGCTGCCATCATGCTGCAGAACTGAGGCCTGGCCTATCTGGAAAAAAGTCTCCACACCCAAGAAATGTGACCATGCAGCTGTGCTGAAGCTGATGGCTAGCTTGCCTGGATGAAAGATACCATGCCCCAGCTATATCATCGTGCTGCTGAGCTAAGGCTGAGGGATGGCCTGCCTTAATGAAAGTCTCCACACCTCAGAACTGTGTTCGTGCTGCTGAGCTGAGGCTGAGGGCTGGCCTGTCTCCACGCCCCAGCAGTGTAAGCTTGCTGCTGAGCTGAGGCTCACAGCTGGCCCGTCTGAAAGAAAGTTTCCACGCCCCAGAATCGTGGTCTTGCTGTCGAGATGAGTTTGAGGGCTAGCATGCCTGCACGAAAGTTTTCTCGCCACAGCATTATCATCATGCTGCTGAGACTGAAGCTGAGTGCTGGTTTGCCCAGTGGCCCGTTTCCATGCCCCAGCATGGTCATCGTCCTGCTGAGCTGAGGCTGAAGGCGAGCCCTCCTGGGGGCCAGTCTCACACGCCCCAGACCCGTCACAGTACTGCTAAGGCTGAGGGCTGGCCTGCCTGCAAGAAATTTTCTCGCCACAGCAATGCCATCCTGCTCCTGAGCTGAGGCTGAAGGATGGCCTACCTGGATGAATGTCTCCATGCCCCAGCAATGTCATCCTGCTCCTGAGCTGAGGCTGAAGGATGGCCTGCCTGGATGAATGTCTCCATGCCCCAGCAATGTCATCCTGCTCCTGAGCTGAGGCTGAAGGATGGCCTGCCTGGATGAATGTCTCCATGCCCCAGCAATGTCATCCTGCTCCTGAGCTGAGGCTGAGGGCTGGTCTGCTTGGGGGCCAGTCTTCCTGCCCTTGCATTGTCATTGTCCTGCTGGACTGAGGCTGAGGGCTGGTCTGCTTGGATGAAAGTCTCCACGCTGCAGCAATGTCATCACGCTGCTGAGCTGAGGGTGAGGGCTGGCCTACCTGGAAGAAATTTGACATGCCCCTGCAATGTCATCATGCTGCTGAGTTGACGCTGAGGGCTGGCCTTCCTGGGTGAATGTCTCCATGGCCCAGCAATGTCACCCTGCTCCTGAGCTGAGGCTGAAGGATGGCCTGCCTGGATGAATGTCTCCATGGCCCAGCAATGTCATCCTGCTCCTGAGCTGAGGCTGAAGGATGGCCTGCCCGGATTAATGTCTCCATGCCCCAGCAATGTCATCCTGCTCCTGAGCTGAGGCTGAGGGCTGGCCTGCTTGGGGGCCAGTCTTCCCACCCTTGCATTGTCATTGTCCTGCTGAGCTGAGGCTGATGGCTGGTCTGTTTGGATGAAAGTCTCCACGCTGCAGCAATGTCATCATGCTGCTGAGCTGAGGGTGAGGGCTGGCCTACCTGGAAGAAATTTGCCATGCCCCTGCAATGTCATCATGCTGCTGAGTTGACGCTGAGGGCTGGCCTTCCTGGATGAATGTCTCCATGGCCCAGCAATTTCATCCTGCTCCTGAGCTGAGGGTGAAGGGCTGGCCTACCTGGAAGAAATTTGCCATGCCCCTGCAATGTCATCCTCCTCCTGAGCTGAGGCTAAGGGCTGGCCTGCTTGGGGGTCAGTCTTCCCGCCCTTGCATTGTCATTGTCCTGCTGAGCTGAGGCTGAGGGCTAGTCTGCTTGGATGAAAGTCTCCACGCTGCAGCAATATCATCGTGCTGCTGAGCTGAGGGTGAGGGCTGGCTTACCTGGAAGAAATTTGCCATGCCCCTGCAATGTCATCATGCTGCTGAGTTGACGCTGAGGGCTGGCCTTCCTGGATGAATGTCTCCATGGCCCAGCAATGTCATCCTGCTCCTGAGCTGAGGCTGAAGGATGGCCTGCCTGGATGACTGTCTCCATGCCCCAGCAATTTCATCCTGCTCCTGAGCTGAGGGTGAATGCTGGCTACCTGGAAGAAATTTGCCATGCCCCAGCAATGTCATCCTGCTCCTGAGCTGAGGCTGAAGGATGGCCTGCCTGGGGGCCAGTCTTCCCGCCCTTGCATTGTCATTGTCCTGCTGAGCTGAGGCTGAGGGCTAGTCTGCTTGGATGAAAGTCTCCACGCTGCAGCAATGTCATCCTGCTGCTGAGCTGAGGGTGAGGGCTGGCCTACCTGGAAGAAATTTGCCATGCTCCTGCAATGTCATCTGCTGCTACTCGCTAGGGCTGGCCTCCTGATGAATGTCTCCATGGCCCAGCAATGTCATCCTGCTCCTGAGCTGAGGCTGAGGGCTGGCCTGCTTGGGGGCCAGTCTTCCCGCCCTTGCATTGTCATTGTCCTGCGGAGCTGAGGCTGAGGGCTGGTCTGCTTGGATGAAAGTCTCCACGCTGCAGCAATGTCTTCATGCTGCTGAGCTGAGGGTGAGGGCTGGCCTACCTGGAAGAAATTTGCCATGCCCCAGCAATGTCATCCTGCTCCTGAGCTGAGGCTGAGGGCTGGCCTGCTTGGGGGCCAGTCTTCCCGCCCTTGCATTGTCATTGTCCTGCTGAGCTGAGTCTGAGGGCTGGTCTGCTTGGATGAAAGTCTCCACGCTGCAGCAATGTCATCATGCTGCTGAGCTGAGGGTGAGGGCTGGCCTACCTGGAAGAAATTTGCCATGCCCCTGCAATGTCATCATGCTGCTGAGTTGATGCTAAGGGCTGGCCTTCCTGGATGAATGTCTCCATGGCCCAGCAATGTCATCCTGCTCCTGAGCTGAGGCTGAAGGATGGCCTGCCTGGATGAATGTCTCCATGGCCCAGCAATGTCATCCTGCTCCTGAGCTGAGGCTGAAGGATGGCCTGCCTGGATGAATGTCTCCATGCCCCAGCAATGTCATCCTGCTCCTGAGCTGAGGCTGAGGACTGGGCTGCTTGGGGGCCAGTCTTCCCGCCCTTGCATTGTCATTGTCCTGCTAAGCTGAGGCTGAGGGCTGGTCTGCTTGGATGAAAGTCTCCACGCTGCAGCAATGTCATCATGCTGCTGAGCTGAGGGTGAGGGCTGGCCTACCTGGAAGAAATTTGCCATGCCCCTGCGATGTCATCATGCTGCTGAGTTGACGCTGAGGGCTGGCCTTCCTGGATGAATGTCTCCATGGCCCAGCAATGTCATCCTGCTCCTGAGCTGAGGCTGAAGGATGGCCTGCCTGGATGAATGTCTCCATGCCCCAGCAATGTCATCCTGCTCCTCAGCTGAGGCTGAAGGCTGACCTGCCTGGAGAAGCTTGCCCCACAATGTCATCCTCTCCTGAGCTGAGGCTGAGGACTGGGCTGCTTGGGGGCCAGTCTTCCCGCCCTTGCATTTTCATTGTCCTGCTGAGCTGAGGCTGAGGGCTGGTCTGCTTGGATGAAAGTCTCCACGCTGCAGCAATGTCATCATGCTGCTGAGCTGAGGGTGAGGGCTGGCCTACCTGGAAGAAATTTGCCATGCCCCTGCAATGTCATCATGCTGCTGAGTTGACGCTGAGGGCTGGCCTTCCTGGATGTATGTCTCCATGGCCCAGCAATGTCATCCTGCTCCTGAGCTGAGGCTGAAGGATGGCCTGCCTGGATGAATGTCTCCATGCCCCAGCAATGTCATCCTGCTCCTGAGCTGAGGCTGAAGGATGGCCTGCCTGGATGAATGTCTCCATGCCCCAGCAATGTCATCCTGCTCCTGAGCTGAGGCTGAACGATGGCCTGCCTGGATGAATGTCTCCATGCCCCAGCAATGTCATCCTGCTCCTGAGCTGAGGCTGAGGCTGGCCTGCTTGGGCCATCTTCCCCCATTTCTTCCTGGTCTGCTTGGAGAAAGCCCACGTCCCAGCAATGTCATCCTGCTCCTGAGCTGAGGCTGAGGGATGGCCTGCCTGGATGAACGTCTCCATGGCCCAGCAATGTCATCCTGCTCCTGAGCTGAGGCTGAAGGATGGCCTGCCTGGATGAATGTCTCCATGCCCCAGCAATGTCATCCTGCTCCTGAGCTGAGGCTGAAGGATGGCCTGCCTGGATGAATGTCTCCATGCCCCAGCAATGTCATCCTGCTCCTGAGCTGAGGCTGAGGACTGGCCTGCTTGGGGGCCAGTCTTCCCGCCCTTGCATTGTCATTGTCCTGCTGAGCTGAGGCTGAGGGCTGGTCTGCTTGGATGAAAGTCTCCACGCCCAAGCATTGTCATAATGCTGCTGATCTGAGATCGAAAGCTGGCCTGCCTGGAGGCCAGTCTCCATGCTGCAGCAATGTCATCGTGCTGCTGAGCTGAGGCTGAGGGCTGGCCTGCCTGGAGGCCAGTCCTTATGCCCCAGCACCGTCATCATACTGCTGAGCTGATGCTGAGGGAAGGTCTGCGTGGTTGAAAGTTTCCACGCCCCAGACCTGTGACCATGCTTCCTGCCTTAATGAAAGTCTCCACACCTCAGAACTGTGTTCGTGCTGCTGAGCTGAGGCTGAGGGCTGGCCTGTCTCCACGCCCCAGCAGTGTAAGCTTGCTGCTGAGCGGAGGCTCACAGCTGGCCCGTCTGAAAGAAAGTTCTCACGCCCCAGAATCGTGGTCTTGCTGTCGAGATGAGTTTGAGGGCTAGCATGCCTGCACGAAAGTTTTCTCGCCACAGCATTATCATCATGCTGCTGAGACTGAAGCTGAGTGCTGGTTTGCCCAGAGGCCCGTTTCCATGCCCCAGCATGGTCATCGGCCTGCTGAGCTGAGGCTGAAGGCTAGCCCTGCTGGGGGCCAGTCTCACACGCCCCAGACCCGTCACAGTACTGCTAAGGCTGAGGGCTGGCCTGCCTGGAAGAAAATTACCACACCCTAGAACTGGGATTGTGCTGCTGAGCTGAGGTTTTTGAGGGCTGGCCTGCTTGGATGAAAGTCTCCACGCCCAAGCATTGTAATCATGCTGCTGAGATGAGGCTGAAAGACTGCCTGCCTGGTTGCCAGTCTCTAAGTCCCAGTAGTGTCATTATACTTTTGAACTGAGGCTGAGGGATGCCCTGCCTGGCTCAAAGTCTCCAGTCCCAAGAACTGTGAACATGCTACTGAGCTGAAGTTGAGGGCTTGCCTTCCTGAAGTCTCCACGTCCCAGCAATGTAATCCTGCTGCCGAGCTGAGGCTGAGGGCTTGCCTGCCTGTATCAACGTCTCCATGCTCCAGAACTGTGATTGTGCTGCTGAGCTGATGTCGAGGGCTGGCCTGCCTGGAGGCCTGTCTCCACACCCCAGCAATGTCATCGTGCTTTTGAGTCTGAGGCTGAGTGCTGGCTTTCATGGAGGCCAATCTCCACTCCCCAGCACCGTTATCATGCTGCTCAGCTGAGGCTGAGCACTGGCCTTGCTGGAAGAAAGTTGCGATGCTCCAGAACTGGGATTTTGCTGTGGAGCTGAGTTTGAGGGCTGGCCTGCCTGCAAGAAATTTTCTCGCCACAGCAATGCCATCATGCTGCTGAGTTGACGCTGAGGGCTGGCCTTCCTGGATGAATGTCTCCATGGCCCAGCAATGTCATCCTGCTCCTGAGCTGAGGCTGAAGGATGGCCTGCCTGGATGAATGTCTCCATGCCCCAGCAATGTCATCCTGGTCCTGAGCTGAGGCTGAGGGCTGGCCTGCTTGGGGGCCAGTGTTCACGCCCTTGCATTGTCATTGTCCAGCTGAGCTGAGGCTGAGGGCTGGTCTGCTTGGATGAAAGTCTCCACGCTGCAGCAATGTCATCATGCTGCTGAGCTGAGGGTGAGGGCTGGCCTACCTGGAAGAAATTTGCCATGCCCCTGCAATGTCATCATGCTGCTGAGTTGACGCTGATGGCTGGCCTTCCTGGATGAATGTCTCCACGGCCCAGCAATGTCAACCAGCTCCTGAGCTGACGCTGAAGGATGGCCTGCCTGGATGAATGTCTCCATGCCCCAGCAATGTCATCCTGCTCCTGAGCTGAGGCTGAGGACTGGGCTGCTTGGGGGCCAGTCTTCCCGCCCTTGCATTGTCATTGTCCTGCTGAGCGAGGCGAGGGCTGGTCTGCTTGGATGAAAGTCTTCACGCTGCAGCAATGTCATCCTGCTCCTGAGCTGAGGCTGAAGGATGGCCTGCCTGGATGAATGTCTCCATGCCCCAGCAATGTCATCCTGCTCCTGAGCTGAGGCTGAAGGATGGCCTTCCTGGATGAATGTCTCCACGGCCCAGCAATGTCATCCTGCTCCTGAGCTGAGGCTGAAGGATGGCCTGCCTGGATGAATGTCTCCATGCCCCACAATGTCATCCTGCTCCTGAGCTGACTAGGACTGCTGTCCACGACGAGGGCTGGCCTGCCTGGATCGCGGCCCCAGAAGTCTCCACACCCCAGCAATGTCATCCTGCTCCTGAGCTGAGGCTGAGGGCTGGCCTTCCTGGAGGCCAATCCCCACTCCCCAGCACCGTCATCATACTGCTAGCTGATGCTAGCTGAATTAAAACTCAGCCAACCACCCCCCAAACCCCCACTGGCCCGTCTGAAAGAAAGTTCCCACGCCCCAAACCGTGATCTTGCTTCGAGCTGAGTTTGAGGGCTGCCTCCTCAAAAAATTTCTCGCCACAGCAATACCATCATGCTGCTGAGATGACGCTGAGTGCTGGCCTTCCCAGATGAACGTCTCCATGCCCCAGCAATGTCATCCTGGCTCCTGAGCTGAGGCTGAGGGCTGGCCCTGCTGGGGGCCAGTCTCCACGCCCCAACCCTCACATTATTCCCCCGGATTGTCCTGCTGAGCTGAGGCTTGAGGGCTGGCCTGCTTGGATGAAAGTCTCCACGCCCAAGCAATGTCATCATGCTGCTACCCCACCACCCAACACAACTGAGGCTGAGGGATGCCCTACCTGGCTCAAAGTCTCCAGTCCCAAGAACTGTGAACATGCTACTGAGCTGACGCTGAGGGCTGCCTTCCTGAAGTCTCCACGGCCCAGCAATGTCATCCTGCTCCCGAGCTGAGGCTGAGGGCTGGCCTGCCTGGATCAACGTCTCCATGCCCCAGAACTGTCATCCTGCTCCTGAGCTGAGGCCGAGGACTGGCCTGCCTGGGGGCCTGTCTCCCCACCCCAGCATTCATCGTCCTTTTGAGTCTGAGGCTGAGGGCTGGCCTTCTTGGAGGCCAATCTCCACTCCCCAGCACCTCATCATGCTGCTCAGCTGAGGCTGAGCGCAGCCCACGCGAGCGAGTTGAGGGCTGGCCTGCCTGCAAGAAATTTTCCTCGCCCCTGCAATGCCATCATGCTGCTGAGTTGACGCTGAGGGCTGGCCTTCCTGGATGAATGTCTCCATGGCCCAGCAATGTCATCCTGCTCCTGAGCTGAGGCTGAAGGATGGCCTGCCTGGATGAATGTCTCCACCCCAGCGCACCTCCCTACTCCCCCTCCACCCACCCGCGCCGAAACAAATGTCATCCTGCTCCTGAGCTGAGGCTGAAGGATGGCCTGCCTGGATGAACGTCTCCATCCCCAGCAATGTCATCCTGCTCCTGAGCTGAGGCTGAAGGATGGCCTGCCTGGATGAATGTCTCCACGGCCCAGCAATGTCATCCTGCTCCTGAGCTGAGGCTGAAGGATGGCCTGCCTGGATGAATGTCTCCATGCCCCAGCAATGTCATCCTGCTCCTGAGCTGAGGCTGAGGACTGGCCTGCTTGGGGGCCAGTCTTCCCGCCCTTGCATTGTCATTGTCCTGCTGAGCTGAGGCTGAGGGCTGGTCTGCTTGGATGAAAGTCTCCACGCCCAAGCATTGTCATAATGCTGCTGATCTGAGATCGAAAGCTGGCCTGCCTGGAGGCCAGTCTCCATGCTGCAGCAATGTCATCCTGCTCCTGAGCTGAGGCTGAGGGCTGGCCTGCCTGGAGGCCAGTCCTTATGCCCCAGCACCGTCATCATACTGCTGAGCTGATGCTGAGGGAAGGTCTGCGTGGTTGAAAGTTTCCACGCCTCAGAACTGTGTTCGTGCTGCTGAGCTGAGGCTGAGGGCTGGCCTGTCTCCACGCCCCAGCAGTGTAAGCTTGCTGCTGAGCGGAGGCTCACAGCTGGCCCGTCTGAAAGAAAGTTCTCACGCCCCAGAATCGTGGTCTTGCTGTCGAGATGAGTTTGAGGGCTAGCATGCCTGCACGAAAGTTTTCTCGCCACAGCATTATCATCATGCTGCTGAGACTGAAGCTGAGTGCTGGTTTGCCCAGAGGCCCGTTTCCATGCCCCAGCATGGTCATCGGCCTGCTGAGCTGAGGCTGAAGGCTAGCCCTGCTGGGGGCCAGTCTCACACGCCCCAGACCCGTCACAGTACTGCTAAGGCTGAGGGCTGGCCTGCCTGGAAGAAAATTACCACACCCTAGAACTGGGATTGTGCTGCTGAGCTGAGGTTTTTGAGGGCTGGCCTGCTTGGATGAAAGTCTCCACGCCCAAGCATTGTAATCATGCTGCTGAGATGAGGCTGAAAGACTGCCTGCCTGGTTGCCAGTCTCTAAGTCCCAGTAGTGTCATTATACTTTTGAACTGAGGCTGAGGGATGCCCTGCCTGGCTCAAAGTCTCCAGTCCCAAGAACTGTGAACATGCTACTGAGCTGAAGTTGAGGGCTTGCCTTCCTGAAGTCTCCACGTCCCAGCAATGTAATCCTGCTGCCGAGCTGAGGCTGAGGGCTTGCCTGCCTGTATCAACGTCTCCATGCTCCAGAACTGTGATTGTGCTGCTGAGCTGATGTCGAGGGCTGGCCTGCCTGGAGGCCTGTCTCCACACCCCAGCAATGTCATCGTGCTTTTGAGTCTGAGGCTGAGTGCTGGCTTTCATGGAGGCCAATCTCCACTCCCCAGCACCGTTATCATGCTGCTCAGCTGAGGCTGAGCACTGGCCTTGCTGGAAGAAAGTTGCGATGCTCCAGAACTGGGATTTTGCAGTGGAGCTGAGTTTGAGGGCTGGCCTGCCTGCAAGAAATTTTCTCGCCACAGCAATGCCATCATGCTGCTGAGTTGACGCTGAGGGCTGGCCTTCCTGGATGAATGTCTCCATGGCCCAGCAATGTCATCCTGCTCCTGAGCTGAGGCTGAAGGATGGCCTGCCTGGATGAATGTCTCCATGCCCCAGCAATGTCATCCTGCTCCTGAGCTGAGGCTGAGGGCTGGCCTGCTTGGGGGCAGTCCCCTGTCCCCCCAGTGTCATCATGCTGCGAGCGAGGTGAGGGCTGGCCTGCTTGGGGCCATCTTCCCCCCTTATTGTCATTGTCCAGCTGAGCTGAGGCTGAGGGCTGGTCTGCTTGGATGAAAGTCTCCACGCTGCAGCAATATCATCATGCTGCTGAGCTGAGGGTGAGGGCTGGCCTACCTGGAAGAAATTTGCCATGCCCCTGCAATGTCATCATGCTGCTGAGTTGACGCTGAGGGCTGGCCTTCCTGGATGAATGTCTCCATGGCCCAGCAATGTCATCCTGCTCCTGAGCTGAGGCTGAAGGATGGCCTGCCTGGATGAATGTCTCCATGCCCCAGCAATGTCATCCTGCTCCTGAGCTGAGGCTGAGGGCTGGCCTGCTTGGGGGCCAGTCTTCCCGCCCTTGCATTGTCATTGTCCTGCTGAGCTGAGGCTGAGGGCTGGTCTGCTTGGATGAAAGTCTTCACGCTGCAGCAATGTCATCCTGCTCCTGAGCTGAGGCTGAAGGATGGCCTGCCTGGATGAATGTCCCACCAAGCCCCCCAGCGACGGGGGCCCCGAGAACGTCTCCACGCCCCAGCAATGTCATCCTGCTCCTGAGCTGAGGCTGAAGGATGGCCTGCCTGGATGAATGTCTCCACAGCCCAGCAATGTCATCCTGCTCCTGAGCTGAGGCTGAAGGATGGCCTGCCTGGATGAACGTCTCCACTGCCCCAGCAATGTCATCCTGCTCCTGAGCTGAGGCTAAGGACTGGCCTGCTTGGGGGCCAGTCTTCCCGCCCTTGCATTGTCATTGTCCTGCTGAGCTGAGGCTGAGGGCTGGTCCGCTTGGATGAAAGTCTCCACGCCCACATTTCATAATGCTCTATCTAGATCGAAAGCTGGCCTGCCTGGAGGCCAGTCTCCATGCTGCAGCAATGTCATCCTGCTCCTGAGCTGAGGCTGAGGGCTGGCCTGCCTGGAGGCCAGTCCTTATGCCCCAGCACCGTCATCATACTGCTGAGCTGATGCTGAGGGAAGGTCTGCGTGGTTGAAAGTTTCCACGCCCCAGACCTGTGACCATGCTTCCTGCCTTAATGAAAGTCTCCACACCTCAGAACTGAGTTCGTGCTGCTGAGCTGAGGCTGAGGGCTGGCCTGTCTCCACGCCCCAGCAGTGTAAGCTTGCTGCTGAGCGGAGGCTCACAGCTGGCCCGTCTGAAAGAAAGTTCTCACGCCCCAAATCGTGGTCTTGCTGTCGAGATGAGTTTGAGGGCAAGCATGCCTGCACGAAAGTTTTCTCGCCACAGCATTATCATCATGCTGCTGAGACTGAAGCTGAGTGCTGGTTTGCCCAGAGGCCCGTTTCCATGCCCCAGCATGGTCATCGGCCTGCTGAGCTGAGGCTGAAGGCTAGCCCTGCTGGGGGCCAGTCTCACACGCCCCAGACCCGTCACAATACTGCTAAGCTCGCCCCTGAAAAAATTACCACACCCTAGAACTGGGATTGTGCTGCTGAGCTGAGGTTTTTGAGGGCTGGCCTGCTTGGATGAAAGTCTCCACGCCCAAGCATTGTAATCATGCTGCTGAGATGAGGCTGAAAGACTGCCTGCCTGGTTGCCAGTCTCTAAGTCCCAGTAGTGTCATTATACTTTTGAACTGAGGCTGAGGGAGCCCTGCCTGGCCAAATCTCCACCCACTGTAACTCTACTAGCAAGTAGGGCTTCCTTCCTAAGTCTCCACGCCCAGCAATGAACCTCTCCAGCTAGGCGAGGGCTTGCCTGCCTGTATCAACGTCTCCATGCTCCAGAACTGTGATTGTGCTGCTGAGCTGATGTCGAGGGCTGGCCTGCCTGGAGGCCTGTCTCCACACCCCAGCAATGTCATCGTGCTTTTGAGTCTGAGGCTGAGTGCTGGCTTTCATGGAGGCCAATCTCCACTCCCCAGCACCGTTATCATGCTGCTCAGCTGAGGCTGAGCACTGGCCTTGCTGGAAGAAAGTTGCGATGCTCCAGAACTGGGATTTTGCTGTGGAGCTGAGTTTGAGGGCTGGCCTGCCTGCAAGAAATTTTCTCGCCACAGCAATGCCATCATGCTGCTGAGTTGACGCTGAGGGCTGGCCTTCCTGGATGAATGTCTCCATGGCCCAGCAATGTCATCCTGCTCCTGAGCTGAGGCTGAAGGATGGCCTGCCTGGATGAATGTCTCCATGCCCCAGCAATGTCATCCTGCTCCTGAGCTGAGGCTGAGGGCTGGCCTGCTTGGGGGCCAGTCTTCCCGCCCTTGCATTGTCATTGTCCTGCTGAGCTGAGTCTGAGGGCTGGTCTGCTTGGATGAAAGTCTCCACGCAGCAGCAATGTCATCATGCTGCTGAGCTGAGGGTGAGGGCTGGCCTTCCTGGATGAATGTCTCCATGGCCCAGCAATGTCATCGGCCCAGCAAGCACCTGCTCCTGAGCTGAGGCTGAAGGATGGCCTGCCTGGATGAATGTCTCCACGGCCCAGCAATGTCATCCTGCTCCTGAGCTGAGGCTGAGGACGGCGCGGGGGCCGCCCCCCCCACGCCCCGCGGGCCCGCCCCCACCCCCCCCACCGGAAGATCCACCCCCAACCCCCCCGCCCGCCCCCCCCCCCCTGCCCCCCTAAACCCCCAGACAAGCCAACAAAATGTCATCCTGCTCCTGAGCTAGGCTGAAGGATGGCCTGCCTGGATGAATGTCTCCATGCCCCAGCAATGTCATCCTGCTCCTGAGCTGAGGCTAAGGACTGGCCTGCTTGGGGGCCAGTCTTCCCGCCCTTGCATTGTCATTGTCCTGCTGAGCTGAGGCTGAGGGCTGGTCTGCTTGGATGAAAGTCTCCACGCCCAAGCATTGTCATAATGCTGCTGATCTGAGATCGAAAGCTGGCCTGCCTGGAGGCCAGTCTCCATGCTGCAGCAATGTCATCCTGCTCCTGAGCTGAGGCTGAGGGCTGGCCTGCCTGGAGGCCAGTCCTTATGCCCCAGCACCGTCATCATACTGCTGAGCTGATGCTGAGGGAAGGTCTGCGTGGTTGAAAGTTTCCACGCCCCAGACCTGTGACCATGCTTCCTGCCTTAATGAAAGTCTCCACACCTCAGAACTGTGTTCGTGCTGCTGAGCTGAGGCTGAGGGCTGGCCTGTCTCCACGCCCCAGCAGTGTAAGCTTGCTGCTGAGCGGAGGCTCACAGCTGGCCCGTCTGAAAGAAAGTTCTCACGCCCCAGAATCGTGGTCTTGCTGTCGAGATGAGTTTGAGGGCAAGCATGCCTGCACGAAAGTTTTCTCGCCACAGCATTATCATCATGCTGCTGAGACTGAAGCTGAGTGCTGGTTTGCCCAGAGGCCCGTTTCCATGCCCCAGCATGGTCATCGGCCTGCTGAGCTGAGGCTGAAGGCTAGCCCTGCTGGGGGCCAGTCTCACACGCCCCAGACCCGTCACAGTACTGCTAAGGCTGAGGGCTGGCCTGCCTGGAACAAAATTACCACACCCTAGAACTGGGATTGTGCTGCTGAGCTGAGGTTTTTGAGGGCTGGCCTGCTTGGATGAAAGTCTCCACGCCCAAGCATTGTAATCATGCTGCTGAGATGAGGCTGAAAGACTGCCTGCCTGGTTGCCAGTCTCTAAGTCCCAGTAGTGTCATTATACTTTTGAACTGAGGCTGAGGGATGCCCTGCCTGGCTCAAAGTCTCCAGTCCCAAGAACTGTGAACATGCTACTGAGCTGAAGTTGAGGGCTTGCCTTCCTGAAGTCTCCACGTCCCAGCAATGTAATCCTGCTGCCGAGCTGAGGCTGAGGGCTTGCCTGCCTGTATCAACGTCTCCATGCTCCAGAACTGTGATTGTGCTGCTGAGCTGATGTCGAGGGCTGGCCTGCCTGGAGGCCTGTCTCCACACCCCAGCAATGTCATCGTGCTTTTGAGTCTGAGGCTGAGTGCTGGCTTTCATGGAGGCCAATCTCCACTCCCCAGCACCGTTATCATGCTGCTCAGCTGAGGCTGAGCACTGGCCTTGCTGGAAGAAAGTTGCGATGCTCCAGAACTGGGATTTTGCTGTGGAGCTGAGTTTGAGGGCTGGCCTGCCTGCAAGAAATTTTCTCGCCACAGCAATGCCATCATGCTGCTGAGTTGACGCTGAGGGCTGGCCTTCCTGGATGAATGTCTCCATGGCCCAGCAATGTCATCCTGCTCCTGAGCTGAGGCTGAAGGATGGCCTGCCTGGATGAATGTCTCCATGCCCCAGCAATGTCATCCTGCTCCTGAGCTGAGGCTGAGGGCTGGCCTGCTTGGGGGCCAGTCTTCCCGCCCTTGCATTGTCATTGTCCTGCTGAGCTGAGTCTGAGGGCTGGTCTGCTTGGATGAAAGTCTCCACGCAGCAGCAATGTCATCATGCTGCTGAGCTGAGGGTGAGGGCTGGCCTTCCTGGATGAATGTCTCCATGGCCCAGCAATGTCATCCTGCTCCAGAGCTGAGGCTGAAGGATGGCCTGCCTGGATGAATGTCTCCATGGCCCAGCAATGTCATCCTGCTCCTGAGCTGAGGCTGAAGGATGGCCTGCCTGGATGAATGTCTCCATGCCCCAGCAATGTCATCCTGCTCCTGAGCTGAGGCTGAGGACTGGGCTGCTTGGGGGCCAGTCTTCCCGCCCTTGCATTGTCATTGTCCTGCTGAGCTGAGGCTGAGGGCTGGTCTGCTTGGATGAAAGTCTTCACGCTGCAGCAATATCATCATGCTGCTGAGCTGAGGGTGAGGGCTGGCCTACCTGGAAGAAATTTGCCATGCCCCTGCAATGTCATCATGCTGCTGAGTTGACGCTGAGGGCTGGCCTTTCTGGATGAATGTCTCCATGGCCCAGCAATGTCATCCTGCTCCTGAGCTGAGGCTGAAGGATGGCCTGCCTGGATGAATGTCTCCATGGCCCGCCGACCGGGCGGCCCACAAAAAGCGAGGGCGCCCACCCCAGCAATGTCATCCTGCTCCTGAGCTGAGGCTAAGGACTGGCCTGCTTGGGGGCCAGTCTTCCCGCCCTTGCATTGTCATTGTCCTGCTGAGCTGAGGCTGAGGGCTGGTCTGCTTGGATGAAAGTCTTCACGCTGCAGCAATATCATCATGCTTCTGAGCTGAGGGTGAGGGCTGGCCTACCTGGAAGAAATTTGCCATGCCCCTCAATGTCATCATGCTGCTGAGTTGACGCTGAGGGCTGGCCTGTCTGGATGAATGTCTCCACGGCCCAGCAATGTCATCCTGCTCCTGAGCTGAGGCTGAAGGATGGCCTGCCTTGATGAATGTCTCCATGCCCCAGCAATGTCATCCTGCTCCTGAGCTGAGGCTGAGGGCTGGCCTGCTTGGGGGCCAGTCTTCCCGCCCTTGCATTTTCATTGTCCTGTTGAGCTGAGGCTGAGGACTGGTCTGCTTGGATGAAAGTCTCCACGCTGCAGCAATGTCATCCTGCTCCTGAGCTGAGGCTGAAGGATGGCCTTCCTGGATGAATGTCTTCACAGCCCAGAAATGTCATCCTGCTCCTGAGCTGAGGCTGAAGGATGGCCTGCCTGGATGAATGTCTCCATGCCCCAGCAATGTCATCCTGCTCCTGAGCTGAGGCTGAAGGATGGCCTGCCTGGATGAATGTCTCCACGGCCCAGCAATGTCATCCTGCTCCTGAGCTGAGGCTGAAGGATGGCCTGCCTGGATGAATGTCTCCATGCCCCAGCAATGTCATCCTGCTCCTGAGCTGAGGCTGAGGACTGGCCTGCTTGGGGGCCAGTCTTCCCGCCCTTGCATTGTCATTGTCCTGCTGAGCTGAGGCTGAGGGCTGGTCTGCTTGGATGAAAGTCTCCACGCCCAAGCATTGTCAATCTGCTGATCTGAGATCCTGGCCTGCCTGGAGCCAGTCTCCATCTGCAGCAATTCATCCCCGCCTCCTGGAGGCCAGTCCTTATGCCCCAGCACCGTCATCATACTGCTGAGCTGATGCTGAGGGAAGGTCTGCGTGGTTGAAAGTTTCCACGCCCCAGACCTGTGACCATGCTTCCTGCCTTAATGAAAGTCTCCACACCTCAGAACTGTGTTCGTGCTGCTGAGCTGAGGCTGAGGGCTGGCCTGTCTCCACGCCCCAGCAGTGTAAGCTTGCTGCTGAGCGGAGGCTCACAGCTGGCCCGTCTGAAAGAAAGTTCTCACGCCCCAGAATCCTGGTCTTGCTGTCGAGATGAGTTTGAGGGCTAGCATGCCTGCACGAAAGTTTTCTCGCCACAGCATTATCATCATGCTGCTGAGACTGAAGCTGAGTGCTGGTTAGCCCAGAGGCCCGTTTCCATGCCCCAGCATGGTCATCGGCCTCCTGAGCTGAGGCTGAAGGCTAGCCCTGCTGGGGGCCAGTCTCACACGCCCCAGACCCGTCACAATACTGCTAAGGCTGAGGGCTGGCCTGCCTGGAACAAAATTACCACACCCTAGAACTGGGATTGTGCTGCTGAGCTGAGGTTTTTGAGGGCTGGCCTGCTTGGATGAAAGTCTCCACGCCCAAGCATTGTAATCATGCTGCTGAGATGAGGCTGAAAGACTGCCTGCCTGGTTGCCAGTCTCTAAGTCCCAGTAGTGTCATTATACTTTTGAACTGAGGCTGAGGGATGCCCTGCCTGGCTCAAAGTCTCCAGTCCCAAGAACTGTGAACATGCTACTGAGCAGAAGTTGAGGGCTTGCCTTCCTGAAGTCTCCACGTCCCAGCAATGTAATCCTGCTGCCGAGCTGAGGCTGAGGGCTTGCCTGCCTGTATCAACGTCTCCATGCTCCAGAACTGTGATTGTGCTGCTGAGCTGATGTCGAGGGCTGGCCAACCTGGAGGCCTGTCTCCACACCCCAGCAATGTCATCGTGCTTTTGAGTCTGAGGCTGAGTGCTGGCTTTCATGGAGGCCAATCTCCACTCCCCAGCACCGTTATCATGCTGCTCGGCTGAGGCTGAGCACTGGCCTTGCTGGAAGAAAGTTGCGATGCTCCAGAACTGGGATTTTGCTGTGGAGCTGAGTTTGAGGGCTGGCCTGCCTGCAAGAAATTTTCTCGCCACAGCAATGCCATCATGCTGCTGAGTTGACGCTGAGGGCTGGCCTTCCTGGATGAATGTCTCCATGGCCCAGCAATGTCATCCTGCTCCTGAGCTGAGGCTGAAGGATGGCCTGCCTGGATGAATGTCTCCATGCCCCAGCAATGTCATCCTGGTCCTGAGCTGAGGCTGAGGGCTGGCCTGCTTGGGGGCCAGTGTTCACGCCCTTGCATTGTCATTGTCCTGCTGAGCTGAGGCTGAGGGCTGGTCTGCTTGGATGAAAGTCTCCACGCTGCAGCAATGTCATCATGCTGCTGAGCTGAGGGTGAGGGCTGGCCTACCTGGAAGAAATTTGCCATGCCCCTGCAATGTCATCATGCTGCTGAGTTGACGCTGAGGGCTGGCCTTCCTGGATGAATGTCTCCATGGCCCAGCAATGTCATCCTGCTCCTGAGCTGAGGCTGAAGGATGGCCTGCCTGGATGAATGTCTCCATGCCCCAGCAATGTCATCCTGCTCCTGAGCTGAGGCTGAGGACTGGCCTGCTTGGGGGCCAGTCTTCCCCCCCTTTCATTGTCATTGTCCTGCTGAGCTGAGGCTGAGGGCTGGTCTGCTTGGATGAAAGTCTCCACGCTGCAGCAATGTCATCATGCTGCTGAGCTGAGGGTGAGGGCTGGCCTACCTGGAAGAAATTTGCCATGCCCCTGCAATGTCATCCTGCTCCTGAGCTGAGGCTGAGGGCTGGCCTGCTTGGGGGCCAGTCTTCCCGCCCTTGCATTGTCATTGTCCTGCTTAGCTGAGGCTGAGGGCTAGTCTGCTTGGATGAAAGTCTCCACGCTGCAGCAATGTCATCATGCTGCTGAGTTGACGCTGAGGGCTGGCCTTCCTGGATGAATGTCTCCATGGCCCAGCAATGTCATCCTGCTCCTGAGCTGAGGCTGAGGGCTGGCCTGCTTGGGGGCCAGTCTTCCCGCCCTTGCATTGTCATTGTCCTGCTGAGCTGAGGCTGAGGGCTGGTCTGCTTGGATGAAAGTCTCCACGCCCAAGCATTGTCATAATGCTGCTGAGCTGAGATCGAAAGCTGGCCTGCCTGGAGGCCTGTCTCCACACTGCAGCAATGTCATCATGCTGCTGAGCTGAGGCCGAGGGCTGGGCTGCCTGGAGGCCAGTCCTTACGCCCCAGCACCGTCATCATACTGCTGAGCTGATGCTGAGGGAAGGCCTGCGTGGTTGAAAGTTTCCAAGCCCCAGACCTTTGACCATGCTGCTGAGCTGAGACTGAGGACTCTGAGGCTGAGTGCTGGCTTGTCTGGAGGCCCGTCTCCATGTCCCAGCACCGTCAATCTTGCTGCTGAGCTGAGGTTGAATGCTGGCCTGCCTGGAAGCCAGTCTCCACATCCAGAACTGTGATCGAGTTGATGAACTGAGGCTTAGGGCTGGACTGCCTGGAGGCCAGTCTTCACGCCCCAGACCTGTGATCCTGCTGCTGAGCTGAGACTGAAAGCTTGCTTTCCTGGGACGAAAATCTCCCCACTCCTGCAATGTCGTCATGCTTTTGAGCTGACGCTGACAACTGGCAGGCCTGGAGACCAGTCTTCTTGCCCCAGCACTGTCATAGTGCTGCTAAGCCAAGGCTGAGGGCTGCCCTGCCTGGAGGCCAGTCTCCACGGCCCAGCACCGTCATCATACTGCTGAGCTGACGCTGAGGGATGGCCTGCGTGGTTGAAAGTTTCCAAGCCCCAGACCTGTGACCATGCTCCTGAGCTGAGATTGAGGACTGGCCTGCCCGGATGAAAGTCTCCATGTCCCAGAAATATTATTGTCCTGCTGAGCTGAAGCTGAGGTTTGGCCTGCTTGACGGCAAGTCTCCCTACTCCAGCACTGTCATCATGCTGCTGAGCTGAAGCTGAGGGCTGGCCTGCTTGGGGTCCAGTCTCCCCGCCCTTGAACTGTCATGGTCCTGCTGAGCTGAGGCTGTGGGCTGGTCTGCTTGAACCAAAGTCTCCATGCTCCAGAAGTGTGATAGTGCTGCTGAGTTGTTGTTGAGGGCTGGCCAGCCTGGAAGAAAGTCTCTACGCCCAAGCAATATAATGGTGCTGCTGAGCTGAGGCTGAGCACTTGCCTGTCTGGATGATAGTCTCCATGCCCCATAACTGTGAAAGCATTGCTGTGCTGCTGAGGCTGAGGGTCGGCCTGCTTGGATGAATGTCTCCACGCCCAAGCAATGTCATCATGCTGCTGAGCTACTGCTGAGGGCTGGCCTGCCTGGATGAAAGTCTCCAAGTTCCAGAAATGTGATAATTAAGATAAGATAAGATAAGATAAGATAAGATAAGATATTCCTTTATTAGTCCCACAGTGGGGAAATTCACAAATGCTGCTAAGCTGATGTGAGGGCTGGCCTTCCTGAAAACTCCACCCCACTCCCCCCCCACCCAACCAACCCCACACCCCCAACCCACCCCCACCCAAAACCACCACCAACCCAAAAAAAAAAAAAAAAAAAAAATCCTTTATTAGCCCACAGTGGGAAACACAAACCAACTAGGGCTGGCCTTCCTGTAAGAGACATTCCACGCCCTAGCAATGTCATCGTGCTACTGACTTGAGCCTACGTGGAGGACCGTGTCCACGCCCCAGCACCCTCAAAATGCTGCTGAGCTGAGGCTGACAGCTGGCCTGCATGGAGGCGAGTGTCCAAGCCCTAGCAATGTCATCATGCTGCTGAGCTGAAGGTGATGGCTGGCCTGCCCGGGAAGAAAATCTCCATGCCCCAGCTATGTCATTGTTTTTTTGAGCTGATGCTGGGGGCTGGCCTGCCAGGAAACCAGTCTCTACGCCCCAGTACCATCATAGTGCTGCTGATGAGGCTGAGGGCTTGCCTGCCTGGACGAAAGTCTCTGTGCCCCATAACTGTGATTGTGCTGCCGAGCTATGTTTTAAGGCTGGCCTGCCTGGAGGTAAGTCTCCATGCCCCAGCACCGTCATCATGCTGCTGAGGCTGAGGGCCGGCTTACTTGACGGCCAGTCTCCATGCTCCAGCACTGTTATTGTGCCGCTGAAGCTGAGAGCTGAGAGCTGGCTTGTCTCCATGCCCCAGCAATGTCATCGTGCTTTTGAGTCTGAGGCTGGGTGCTGGCTTTCCTGAAGGCCAATCTCCACTCCCCAGCACCGTTATCATGCTGCTGAGCTGAGGCTGAGCGGTGATCTTGCTGGAGGCCCATCTCACCGCCCTAGAACTGTCATCATACTGCTGAGCTGAGGTTGAAGGTTGGCTTATCTGAATGAAGGTTTCCATGGCCCAGAACTGTGATTGTGCTCCTGAGTTGAGCCTGAGGGTAGGCCTGCATGGATGAAAGTCTGCACGCCCCAGAACTGTGATCGTGCTGCTGAGCTGAGGTTGAGGGCTGGCTTGCCTGGATTAAAGTCTTCACGCCCTAGCAATGTCATCATGTTGCTGAGCTGAGGCTAATGCCTGGCCTACCTTGACAGTAGTCTCCCGCCGCAGCAATATAACCGTGATGCAGAGCTTAGGCTGCCCTGCTGGGAGGCCAGTCCCCACGCAACAACCTCGTCATTGTGCTTTAGCCAGGTAGTCGTGCTGGTGAGTTGGGGCTCAGGGCTGGCATGCCTGGATGCTCGCCCCCATGCTTCAGCAATGTCATCATGCTGCTGAGTCTAAGGGCTGGCCTGCCTGGAAGAAAGTCTCCCAACACAGCAATAAAATCGTGATGCAGAGCTTAGGCTGCCCAGCTTGGAGGCCAGCCGCCACGCAACATCCTTGTCATTGTGCTGCACAGCTAAAGGTGATGACTCAGCTGCTGGGAGGCCAGCCGTCATGCAACAGCCTTGTCATCGTGCTGCCCAGCTGAAGGTGGTGGCTTGTCTCCTTAGATTCCAGCCACCACCCAACAGCGCTTTAATTGTGCTGCCCAGCGGAGGGTGAGAGCTCGCCTGCTGGGAGGCCAGCTTCTACACAAAAGCATTGTCCTCCCTCTGCCTGAGTGTGAAGGCTCGCCTGCTTGGAAATCAGGTGCCATGCAACAGCCTTGGCATCTTGCTGCCCACCTGAGGGTGAGGGCTCGCCTAGTTAGAGGCCAGCCGCCACTCTACAGCCTTGTCATCGTGCTGCCCAGCTGAGGGTGAGGGCTTGCCTGCTGGGAGACAAGCCGCCACACAACATCCTTGTCATTGTGCTGCCCAGCAGAAGGTGGGAGCTCCCCTGCTTCGAGGCTAGCTGTCATAAAACAGCCTTGTCATTGTTCTGACCGACAGTAGGTGAGGGCTCGTCTTCTTAGAGACTAGCCACCATGCAAAAGAGTTGTCATAGTGCTGCCCTCCGCAGGGTTAAAGCTCGCCTGCTGGCAGGCCAGCCTTGTCATTGTGCTTCTCAGCTAAGGGTGTGAGCTTACCTGTTTGAATGCCAGCCACCACGCAACAGCCTTGTCATCACGCTGCCCAGCTGCTTGTGCTTCTGCTTGGATTCCAGCCGCCACCCAACAGCATTATCCTCCTGCTGCCCAGCTGAGGGTGAGGGCTCGCATCCTTGGAAACCAGCCAGCACACAGCAGCCTTGTCATTGTGCTTCCTAGCTGAAGATGAGGGCTCACCTGCTGTGAGGCCAGCTGCCACGCAAAAGCATTGGAAGCCAGCCGATATGCAACAGCCTTTTCATAGTGCTAACCAGCTGAGGGTGAAGACTTGCCTACTGGGAGGCCAGCAGCCACGCAACAGCATTGTCCTCCCGCTGCCCAGCTGAGGGTGAGGGCTCGCCTACTTGGAGGCCAGCCGACATGCAACTGCATTGTCCACCCGCTGCCCAGCTGAGGGTGATAGTACGCCTCCTTGGAGGCCAGCTGCCACGCAACTTTGTCCTTGTGCTTTACTGCTGAGGGTGAGGGCTCTCCTGCTTGGAGGCCAGCTGCTATGCAAAATTGTCCTCACCTTACTCTTCTGAGGGTTAGGCTCCCCTGCTTGGAGGCAAGCTGACACACAACCAAAGCATTCTCCTGCCTCTGCCAAGATGAGGGTAAGGGCTCAGCTGCTTGGAGGCCAGCCGCCACGCAACAGCCTTTTCATTGTGCTGACCAGCTGACAGTGAGATCTCGCATGTATAGGGCCAGTCGCCATCTAACAGCGTTGTCATTGTGCTGTCCAACTGAAAGTATGGGCTCGCCTGTTTGGAGGTCATACCCCATCACATAATCATTTTCCAGGTGAGGGTGAGGACTCGCGTGTTTGGAAGACAGCCGCAACGCAACAGCATTGTCTGCCCACCTGCTGGAGGCCAGCTGCAACCCTACAACAACAACACAATGTTGTCATAGTGCTGCCCTGCTGAGGGTGAGGGATCGCCTTCTTGGAAGCCATCCACCATGCAACAGGGAAGGGTGAGGCTCACCTGCTTAGAGGGTAAATGCCATGCTACAACCTTGTCGTCAGGCTGCCTAGCTGAAGCTCGCTTGCAAACAGCAGTCACAGTCGCTGCATACAGCACAGCACTCCCCTGGCATTCGCATGAATGATGGTGTCTGGTCTACCTCAAGGAATCAGGAATTGGTATATAAATGCGTTGTGCCTGCCGATTTAGAAAAAAATGTTACTCATGTTATTCTGTGACGACATACCGTCTTTTTCACAAAAACCCGCGACTGAGTGTTTCTTGTGCAAAAATGCATTTTTGTTTGGTTTTGGTAGAAACATAGAGCTTAAGCTAGTTCAGTGATCAAAACTACAGTTTTACATTAAACTGAGATTAGAATGAAGATTTGATGCTTAGAGACCAAGTTTTTATTGAAAGCTGACAAAACTGTTTTCTGTCATATACATCCTGTTTTGGATGTTACGAATGTAAGAGTATGGAAAATGGGTGTGGAAAAGCTGTCTTTTTAGGAAATATCCATTTTTAAATATTTCTTGTGGAACAGTGCATTTCTATATATTGTCTTTTGTGTGCTTTGGGACGTGAAATGCAGTTTTAGCTAGTTTAGTGGTGAAAACAATAGTTTTACATGAAACTGAACACTGAATGAAGACTTCATCTGGAGGTTTAGCTTCAATGAGAAATTTTATAAACACAACTTATGTGTCATATTAATCCTCGCCTTTTTTCAGTGATCCTGATGTGTTTATGTGTAGAAATGACATGTTTTTTTTTCTCCAGAAATGAACTTTTGAGGGTTTCTTGTGGAAAACACACTTTCTTTGTGTGCTTTTGGATGAGAAATGAAATGTTAGCTAGAGTAATGATCTACGATTTTGTATAAAATTGAACATAGAATAAAGATTTCATGCTTAGAGGACAGTTTAAACTTAAAATTTGCTTAGACTGTGTTTTCCAATTTAGCCATCCTGTATTGGATATTTTATGTGATACTGAGGTGTTCCTGTGAAGAAATGCAGTGCATTTCTGCGTGATTTTGACATTGGAGGCATGACCAATTCTATAAAATTATGTTTGCTGTCATACTCATCCTGTTTTGCATATGTCCAGTGATATTTATGTAATTCTGTGAAGAAATTACATGTTTTTCACAGAAATCCTCTTTTGAGTGTTTCTTGTGAAAATCGCATTTCTGTGTAGTTTTGGACGTGAAACGCAGTTTTAGGTACTTTATGATGAAATCAACGGTTTTATATGAAATTGAGCACATAGAGAATATTTCGTTCTTGGAGGTTAATTTTCATCTGAAATTTTATAAAGCCATGTTATCTGTAGTATTAATCCTGTTTTGCCTGTTTGCAGTGGTACTGATGTGTTTCTTTGAAGATATGACATGTTTTTCACAGAATCCTCTTTTGAGTGTTTCTTGTGAAAATCGCATTTCTGTGTGCTTTTGGACAAGAAATGTAGTTTCAGATAGTGTAATGATGAACATTGCGGTTTTACATGAACGTGAACACAAAATGAAGATTTCATGTTTGGAGGTCAGTTTTGATATGAAATTTTATAAAACCATATTATCTGTCATATTAATCCAGTTTTACATGTTTCAGTGACACTGATCTGTTTCTGTGTCGAAATGACATGTTTTTCACACAGAAATTAACTTTTGAGTGTTACTTGTGGAAAATCACATTACTGTGTACTTTTAGACGAGGCATGCATTTTTAACTGCTTTAGTGGTGAAAACAACGGTTTTTCTCGAAATCGATCACAGAATGAAGATTTCACTTGGCGGGCAGGTATAATGACCAATTCTATAAAATTATGTTTGCTGTCATACTCATCCTGTTTTGCATATGTCCAGTGATATTTATGTAATTCTGTGAAGAAATTACATGTTTTTCACAGAAATCCTCTTTTGAGTGTTTCTTGTGAAAATCGCATTTCTGTGTAGTTTTGGACGTGAAACGCAGTTTTAGGTACTTTATGATGAAATCAACGGTTTTATATGAAATTGAGCACACAGAGAATATTTCGTTCTTGGAGGTTAATTTTCATCTGAAATTTTATAAAGCCATGTTATCTGTAGTATTAATCCTGTTTTGCCTGTTTGCAGTGGTACTGATGTGTTTCTTTGAAGATATGACATGTTTTTCACAGAAATCCTCTTTTGAGTGTTTCTTGTGAAAATCGCATTTCTGTGTGCTTTTGGACAAGAAATGTAGTTTCAGATAGTGTAATGATGAACATTGCGGTTTTACATGAGCGTGAACACAAAATGAAGATTTCATGTTTGGAGGTCAGTTTTGATCTGAAATTTATAAAACCATATTATCTGTCATATTAATCCAGTTTTACATGTTTCAGTGACACTGATTTGTTTCTGTGAGGAAAGGACATGTTTTCACACAGAAATTAACTTTTGAGTGTTACTTGTGGAAAATCACATTACTGTGTACTTTTAGACGAGACATGCATTTTTAACTGCTTTATGGTGACAACAACGGTTTTGCTCGAAATCGATCACAGAATGAAGATTTCATTTGGAGGGCAGTTACAATGACCAATTCTATAAAATTATGTTTGCTGTCATACTCATCCTGTTTTGCATATGTCCAGTGATATTTATGTGATTCTTGAAGAAATTACATGTTTTTCACAGAAACCTCTTTAGTTCTAATCATTCTGAGTACACATAAAATAACCACCCCCCCCCCGCGAAAGAGTTTCAAATAGTGTAATGATGAACATTGCAGAACAGAACTGAAACAAATAAGTTTCATGTTGGAGTCAGCTTTATATGAAATTTTATAAAACCATATTATCTGTCATATTAATCTAGTTTTACATGTTTCAGTGACACTGATTTGTTTTGTGCCGAAATGACATGTTTTTCACACAGAAATTAACTTTTAGTGTTACTTGTGGAAAATCACATAACTGTGTACTTTTAGACGAAACATGCATTTTTAACTGCTTTAGTGGTGACAACAACGGTTTTGCTCAAAATCGACACAGAGAATTTCATTTGGAGGCATGACCAATTCTATAATATTATGTTTCTGTCATACTCATCCTATTTTGCATATGTCCAGTGATATTTATGTGATTCTGTGAGGAAATTACATGTTTTTCACAGAAATCCTCTTTTGAGTGTTTCTTGTGAAAATCGCATTTCTGTGTAGTTTTGGACGTGAAACGCAGTTTTAGCTACTTTATGGTGAAATCAACGGTTTTATATGAAACTGAGCACATAAAGAATATTTCGTTCTTGGAGGTTAGTTTTCATCTGAAATTTTATAAACCCATGTTATCTGTAGTATTAATCCTGTTTTGCCTGTTTGCAGTGGTACTGATGTGTTTCTTTGAAGATATGACATGTTTTTCACAGAAATCCTCTTTTGAGTTTTTCTTGTGAAAATCGCATTTCTGTGTGCTTTTGGACAAGAAATGTAGTTTCAGATAGTGTCATTATGAACATTGCAGCTTTTACATGAACGTGAACACAAAATGAAGATTTCATGTTTGGAGGTCAGTTTTGATCTGAAATTTTATAAAACCATATTATCTGTCATATTAATCCAGTTTTACATGTTTCAGTGACACTGATTTGTTTCTGTGCAGAACGGCCTTTTTTATACACAGAAATTAATTTTTGAGTGTTACTTGTGGAAAATCACATTGCTGTGTACTTTTAGACGAGACATGCATTTTTAACTGCTTTAATGGTGAAAACAATGGTTTCGAAAATGGAAATTACATGTTTTTCACAGAAATCATCTTTTGAGTTTTTCTTGTAGAAAACCGCTTTTCTGTGTAGTTTTGGAAGTCATGTGCAGTTTTACCTACTTTGGGAGTATAAACAATGGTTTTAAATGAACTTGAGCACCGAATGAGTATTTCATCTTAGGTGGTTAGTGGAATTTTATAAACCCATGTTATGTCATATTGATCCTGTTTTGCACGCAACGCCCAGCACTGTCATCGTGCTGCTGAGCTGAGGCTGACAACTGAAATGCTTAGAAGAAAATTTCCAGGCCCCAGAGCTGTGATTTTGCTGTTGAGCTGAGATTGAGGGCTGGGCTGCCGGAATGGACATTTCCACAATGCAGCAATGTCATTGTGCTGCTAAACTGAGGCCTGTCTGGAGTCCCCTCTCCACACCATAGGAATGTAATATTGCTGATGAGCTGAGGCTGATGGCTGGCTTGGCTGGAGACCAGTCTCATTGCCCCAGAACTCTCATCATGCTGGTGAGCTGAGGCTGAGGGTGATTCCACTTGGGGGGTCAGTCTCCATGTCCCAGCGCTGCCATCATGCTGCAGAACTGAGGCCTGGCCTATCTGGAAAAAAGTCTCCACACCCAAGAAATGTGACCATGCAGCTGTGCTGAAGCTGATGGCTAGCTTGCCTGGATGAAAGATACCATGCCCCAGCTATATCATCGTGCTGCTGAGCTAAGGCTGAGGGATGGCCTGCCTTAATGAAAGTCTCCACACCTCAGAACTGTGTTCGTGCTGCTGAGCTGAGGCTGAGGGCTGGCCTGTCTCCACGCCCCAGCAGTGTAAGCTTGCTGCTGAGCTGAGGCTCACAGCTGGCCCGTCTGAAAGAAAGTTTCCACGCCCCAGAATCGTGGTCTTGCTGTCGAGATGAGTTTGAGGGCTAGCATGCCTGCAAGTTTTCTCGCCACAGCATTATCATCATGCTGCTGAGACTGAAGCTGAGTGCTGGTTTGCCCAGAGGCCCGTTTCCATCCCAGCATGTCATCATCCTGCTGCTGAGACTGAAGCAAAAATACCTAAGGCTGAGGCGCCTGGCTCAAAAAATTTTCTCCCACAGCAATGCCATCCTGCCCTGAGCTAGCGCCCCCCACCGCCCCCCCCCGGGGGCCAGTCTTCCACCCCAGCATGTCATCGTCCTGCTGAGCTGAGGCTGAGGGCTGGCCTCTGGAGACAGTCTCCACGCTCAGCAACGTCACAAGCTGCTGAGCTGAGGCTGAGGGCTGGCCTGCCTGGAAGAAATTTTCTCCAGCCCCAGCAATGCCATCCTGCTCCTGAGCTGAGGCTGAAGGATGGCCTGCCTGGATGAATGTCTCCATGCCCCAGCAATGTCATCCTGCTCCTGAGCTGAGGCTGAAGGATGGCCTTCCTGGATGAATGTCTCCATGCCCCAGCATGCCCTAGCTGACGGCGCCCCAGATTACGCCAACACACTCTACCGCCCCCACCCACCCCAATTCACCCTACTCCTGAGCTGAGGCTGAAGGATGGCCTGCCTGGATGAATGTCTCCATGGCCCAGCAATGTCATCCTGCTCCTGAGCTGAGGCTGAAGGATGGCCTGCCTGGATGAATGTCTCCATGCCCCAGCAATGTCATCCTGCTCCTGAGCTGAGGCTGAGGACTGGGCTGCTTGGGGGCCAGTCTTCCCGCCCTTGCATTGTCATTGTCCTGCTGAGCTCAGGCTGAGGGCTGGTCTGCTTGGATGAAAGTCTTCACGCTGCAGCAATATCATCATGCTGCTGAGCTGAGGGTGAGGGCTGGCCTACCTGGAAGAAATTTGCCATGCCCCTGCAATGTCATCATGCTGCTGAGTTGACGCTGAGGGCTGGCCTTACTGGGTGAATGTCTCCATGGCCCAGCAATGTCACCCTACTCCTGAGCTGAGGCTGATGGATGGTCTTTCTGGATGAATGTCTCCACGGCCCAGCAATGTCATCCTGCTCCTGAGCTGAGGCTGAAGGATGGCCTGCCTGGATGAATGTCTCCACGGCCCAGCAATGTCATCCTGCTCCTGAGCTGAGGCTGAAGGATGGCCTGCCTGGATGAATGTCTCCACGGCCCAGCAATGTCATCCTGCTCCTGAGCTAGGCTAGGCTGGCCTGCCTGGATGAATGTCTCCATGCCCCAGCAATGTCATCCTGCTCCTGAGCTGAGGCTGAGGGCTGGCCTGCTTGGGGGCCAGTCTTCCCGCCCTTGCATTGTCATTGTCCTGCTGAGCTGAGTCTGAGGGCTGGTCTGCTTGGATGAAAGTCTCCACGCAGCAGCAATGTCATCATGCTGCTGAGCTGAGGGTGAGGGCTGGCCTTCCTGGATGAATGTCTCCATGGTCCAGCAATGTCATCCTGCTCCTGAGCTGAGGCTGAAGGATGGCCTGCCTGGATGAATGTCTCCACGGCCCAGCAATGTCATCCTGCTCCTGAGCTGAGGCTGAAGGATGGCCTGCCTGGATGAATGTCTCCATGCCCCAGCAATGTCATCCTGCTCCTGAGCTGAGGCTGAGGACTGGGCTGCTTGGGGGCCAGTCTTCCCGCCCTTGCATTGTCATTGTCCTGCTGAGCTCAGGCTGAGGGCTGGTCTGCTTGGATGAAAGTCTTCACGCTGCAGCAATATCATCATGCTGCTGAGCTGAGGGTGAGGGCTGGCCTACCTGGAAGAAATTCTCCATGCCCCAGCAATGTCATCATGCTGCTGAGCTGACGCTGAGGGCTGGCCTTCCTGGATGAAAGTCTCCATGGCCCAGCAATGTCATCATGCTGCTGAGCTGAGCTGAGCTGACCCCTCCCCCCACCTACACACCCCTGAGACCCCCACCAACTAGCCTTCCTGGATGAAAGTCTCCATGGCCCAGCAATGTCATCCTGCTCCTGAGCTGAGGCTGAAGGATGGCCTGCCTTGATGTATGTCTCCATGCCCCAGCAATGTCATCGGCCTGCTGAGCTGAGGCTGAAGGCTAGCCCTGCTGGGGGCCAGTCTCACACGCCCCAGACCCGTCACAGTACTGCTAAGGCTGAGGGCTGGCCTGCCTGGAACAAAATTACCACACCCTCAGAACTGGGATTGTGCTGCTGAGCTGAGGTTTTTGAGGGCTGGCCTGCTTGGATGAAAGTCTCCACGCCCCGCATGTCACTCTCTATGCCCCTCCTTTCTCCCCATTCTTCTACTCTTCCCTCCTCTTCTCCCCCATTCTCCTACTACTCCCCAATCTCCACCCCCCTCATCTCTCAGACAGGCTCCCCTTCGCTCCATCCCTTATCCTCATGCCCCTTCTCCACCCAACTCTCTAGCTACTAAGGCTGGCCTTCCTGGATGAATGCTCCATCCCCAGCAATTCATCCTGCTCCTACTGAGGCTGAAGGATGGCCTGCCTGGATGAATGTCTCCATGCCCCAGCAATGTCATCCTGCTCCTGAGCTGAGGCTGAGGGCTGGCCTGCTTGGGGGCCAGTCTTCCCGCCCTTGCATTGTCATTGTCCTGCTGAGCTGAGTCTGAGGGCTGGTCTGCTTGGATGAAAGTCTCCACGCAGCAGCAATGTCATCATGCTGCTGAGCTGAGGGTGAGGGCTGGCCTTCCTGGATGAATGTCTCCATGGCCCAGCAATGTCATCCTGCTCCTGAGCTGAGGCTGAAGGATGGCCTGCCTGGATGAATGTCTCCATGGCCCAGCAATGTCATCCTGCTCCTGAGCTGAGGCTGAAGGATGGCCTGCCTGGATGAATGTCTCCATGCCCCAGCAATGTCATCCTGCTCCTGAGCTGAGGCTGAGGACTGGGCTGCTTGGGGGCCAGTCTTCCCGCCCTTGCATTGTCATTGTCCTGCTGAGCTGAGGCTGAGGGCTGGTCTGCTTGGATGAAAGTCTTCACGCTGCAGCAATATCATCATGCTGCTGAGCTGAGGGTGAGGGCTGGCCTACCTGGAAGAAATTTGCCATGCCCCTGCAATGTCATCATGCTGCTAAGTTGACGCTGAGGGCTGGCCTTCCTGGATGTATGTCTCCATGGCCCAGCAATGTCATCCTGCTCCTGAGCTGAGGCTGAAGGATGGCCTGCCTGGATGAATGTCTCCATGCCCCAGCAATGTCATCCTGCTCCTGAGCTGAGGCTGAGGGCTGGCCTGCCTGGGGCGTCTCCGCCCGCATTCATCCTCCTAGCTGGCGGCTCGAGAACTCGCAATGCATCTCCTACTGAGCTGAGGCGGCCCCTGGATGAATGTCTCCATCCCCCCCCCCCGGCCCCAAATCCACAGCCCAGAAATGTCATCCTGCTCCTGAGCTGAGGCTGAAGGATGGCCTGCCTGGATGAATGTCTCCATGCCCCAGCAATGTCATCCTGCTCCTGAGCTGAGGCTGAGGACTGGCCTGCTTGGGGGCCAGTCTTCCCGCCCTTGCATTGTCATTGTCCTGATGAGCTGAGGCTGAGGGCTGGTCTGCTTGGATGAAAGTCTCCACGCCCAAGCATTGTCATAATGCTGCTGATCTGAGATCGAAAGCTGGCCTGCCTGGAGGCCAGTCTCCATGCTGCAGCAATGTCATCCTGCTCCTGAGCTGAGGCTGAGGGCTGGCCTGCCTGGAGGCCAGTCCTTATGCCCCAGCACCGTCATCATACTGCTGAGCTGATGCTGAGGGAAGGTCTGCGTGGATTGAAAGTTTCCACGCCCCAGACCTGTGACCATGCTTCCTGCCTTAATGAAAGTCTCCACACCTCAGAACTGTGTTCGTGCTGCTGAGCTGAGGCTGAGGGCTGGCCTGTCTCCACGCCCCAGCAGTGTAAGCTTGCTGCTGAGCGGAGGCTCACAGCTGGCCCGTCTGAAAGAAAGTTCTCACGCCCCAGAATCGTGGTCTTGCTGTCGAGATGAGTTTGAGGGCTAGCATGCCTGCACGAAAGTTTTCTCGCCACAGCATTATCATCATGCTGCTGAGACTGAAGCTGAGTGCTGGTTTGCCCAGAGGCCCGTTTCCATGCCCCAGCATGGTCATCGGCCTGCTGAGCTGAGGCTGAAGGCTAGCCCTGCTGGGGGCCAGTCTCACACGCCCCAGACCCGTCACAGTACTGCTAAGGCTGAGGGCTGGCCTGCCTGGAAGAAAATTACCACACCCTAGAACTGGGATTGTGCTGCTGAGCTGAGGTTTTTGAGGGCTGGCCTGCTTGGATGAAAGTCTCCACGCCCAAGCATTGTAATCATGCTGCTGAGATGAGGCTGAAAGACTGCCTGCCTGGTTGCCAGTCTCTAAGTCCCAGTAGTGTCATTATACTTTTGAACTGAGGCTGAGGGATGCCCTGCCTGGCTCAAAGTCTCCAGTCCCAAGAACTGTGAACATGCTACTGAGCTGAAGTTGAGGGCTTGCCTTCCTGAAGTCTCCACGTCCCAGCAATGTAATCCTGCTGCCGAGCTGAGGCTGAGGGCTTGCCTGCCTGTATCAACGTCTCCATGCTCCAGAACTGTGATTGTGCTGCTGAGCTGATGTCGAGGGCTGGCCTGCCTGGAGGCCTGTCTCCACACCCCAGCAATGTCATCGTGCTTTTGAGTCTGAGGCTGAGTGCTGGCTTTCATGGAGGCCAATCTCCACTCCCCAGCACCGTTATCATGCTGCTCAGCTGAGGCTGAGCACTGGCCTTGCTGGAAGAAAGTTGCGATGCTCCAGAACTGGGATTTTGCTGTGGAGCTGAGTTTGAGGGCTGGCCTGCCTGCAAGAAATTTTCTCGCCACAGCAATGCCATCATGCTGCTGAGTTGACGCTGAGGGCTGGCCTTCCTGGATGAATGTCTCCATGGCCCAGCAATGTCATCCTGCTCCTGAGCTGAGGCTGAAGGATGGCCTGCCTGGATGAATGTCTCCATGCCCCAGCAATGTCATCCTGCTCCTGAGCTGAGGCTGAGGGCTGGCCTGCTTGGGGGCCAGTGTTCACGCCCTTGCATTGTCATTGTCCTGCTGAGCTGAGGCTGAGGGCTGGTCTGCTTGGATGAAAGTCTCCACGCTGCAGCAATGTCATCATGCTGCTGAGCTGAGGGTGAGGGCTGGCCTTCCTGGATGAATGTCCCAGCCCAGCACCCCCCCCAGAGGCGGCCACCTGGAAGAAATTTGCCATGCCCCTGCAATGTCATCATGCTGCTGAGTTGACGCTGAGGGCTGGCCTTCCTGGATGAATGTCTCCACGGCCCAGCAATGTCAACCTGCTCCTGAGCTGAGGCTGAAGGATGGCCTGCCTGGATGAATGTCTCCATGCCCCAGCAATGTCATCCTGCTCCTGAGCTGAGGCTGAGGACTGGGCTGCTTGGGGGCCAGTCTTCCCGCCCTTGCATTGTCATTGTCCTGCTGAGCTGAGGCTGAGGGCTGGTCTGCTTGGATGAAAGTCTCCACGCTGCAGCAATGTCATCATGCTGCTGAGCTGAGGGTGAGGGCTGGCCTACCTGGAAGAAATTTGCCATTCCCCTGCAATGTCATCATGCTGCTGAGTTGACGCTGAGGGCTGGCCTTCCTGGATGAATGTCTCCATGGCCCAGCAATGTCATCCTGCTCCTGAGCTGAGGCTGAAGGATGGCCTGCCTGGATGAATGTCTCCATGGCCCCCCAGCAATGTCACCCTACTCCTGAGCTGAGGCTGAAGGACTGGCCTGCTTGGAGGACATGTCTCCCCGCCCCTGCAATGTCATTGTCCTGCTGAGCTGAGGCTGAGGGCTGGTCTGCTTGGATGAAAGTCTCCACGCTCCAGCAATGTCATCATGCTGCTGAGCTGAGGCTGAGGGCTGGCCTACCTGGAAGAAATTTTCCATGCCCCAGCAATGTCATCATGCTCCTGAGTTGACGCTGAGGGCTGGCCTTCCTGGATGAATGTCTCCATGGCCCAGCAATGTCATCCTGCTCCTGAGCTGAGGCTGAAGGATGGCCTGCCTGGATGAATGTCTCCATGCCCCAGCAATGTCATCCTGCTCCTGAGCTGAGGCTGAGGGCTGGCCTGCTTGGGGGCCAGTCTTCCCGCCCTTGCATTGTCATTGTCCTGCCGAGCTGAGGCTGAGGGCTGGTCTGCTTGGATGAAAGTCTCCACGCAGCAGCAATGTCATCATGCTGCTAGCTGAGGCGAGGGTGCCAAGGTGAAGGATGGCCTGCCTGGATGAATGTCTCCATGGCCCAGCAATGTCATCCTGCTCCTGAGCTGAGGCTGAAGGATGGCCTGCCTGGATGAATGTCTCCACGGCCCAGCAATGTCATCCTGCTCCTGAGCTGAGGCTGAAGGATGGCCTGCCTGGATGAATGTCTCCATGCCCCAGCAATGTCATCCTGCTCCTGAGCTGAGGCTGAGGACTGGCCTGCTTGGGGGCCAGTCTTCCCGCCCTTGCATTGTCATTGTCCTGCTGAGCTGAGGCTGAGGGCTGGTCTGCTTGGATGAAAGTCTCCACGCCCAAGCATTGTCATAATGCTGCTGATCTGAGATCGAAAGCTGGCCTGCCTGGAGGCCAGTCTCCATGCTGCAGCAATGTCATCCTGCTCCTGAGCTGAGGCTGAGGGCTGGCCTGCCTGGAGGCCAGTCCTTATGCCCCAGCACTGTCATCATACTGCTGAGCTGATGCTGAGGGAAGGTCTGCGTGGTTGAAAGTTTCCACGCCCCAGACCTGTGACCATGCTTCCTGCCTTAATGAAAGTCTCCACACCTCAGAACTGTGTTCGTGCTGCTGAGCTGAGGCTGAGGGCTGGCTTGTCTCCACGCCCCAGCAGTGTAAGCTTGCTGCTGAGCGGAGGCTCACAGCTGGCCCGTCTGAAAGAAAGTTCTCACGCCCCAGAATCGTGGTCTTGCTGTCGAGATGAGTTTGAGGGCAAGCATGCCTGCACGAAAGTTTTCTCGCCACAGCATTATCATCATGCTGCTGAGACTGAAGCTGAGTGCTGGTTTGCCCAGAGGCCCGTTTCCATGCCCCAGCAAGGTCATCGGCCTGCTGAGCTGAGGCTGAAGGCTAGCCCTGCTGGGGGCCAGTCTCACACGCCCCAGACCCGTCACAGTACTGCTAAGGCTGAGGGCTGGCCTGCCTGGAACAAAATTACCACACCCTAGAACTGGGATTGTGCTGCTGAGCTGAGGTTTTTGAGGGCTGGCCTGCTTGGATGAAAGTCTCCACGCCCAAGCATTGTAATCATGCTGCTGAGATGAGGCTGAAAGACTGCCTGCCTGGTTGCCAGTCTCTAAGTCCCAGTAGTGTCATTATACTTTTGAACTGAGGCTGAGGGATGCCCTGCCTGGCTCAAAGTCTCCAGTCCCAAGAACTGTGAACATGCTACTGAGCAGAAGTTGAGGGCTTGCCTTCCTGAAGTCTCCACGTCCCAGCAATGTAATCCTGCTGCCGAGCTGAGGCTGAGGGCTTGCCTGCCTGTATCAACGTCTCCATGCTCCAGAACTGTGATTGTGCTGCTGAGCTGATGTCGAGGGCTGGCCTGCCTGGAGGCCTGTCTCCACACCCCAGCAATGTCATCGTGCTTTTGAGTCTGAGGCTGAGTGCTGGCTTTCATGGAGGCCAATCTCCACTCCCCAGCACCGTTATCATGCTGCTCAGCTGAGGCTGAGCACTGGCCTTGCTGGAAGAAAGTTGCGATGCTCCAGAACTGGGATTTTGCTGTGGAGCTGAGTTTGAGGGCTGGCCTGCCTGCAAGAAATTTTCTCGCCACAGCAATGCCATCATGCTGCTGAGTTGACGCTGAGGGCTGGCCTTCCTGGATGAATGTCTCCATGGCCCAGCAATGTCATCCTGCTCCTGAGCTGAGGCTGAAGGATGGCCTGCCTGGATGAATGTCTCCATGCCCCAGCAATGTCATCCTGCTCCTGAGCTGAGGCTGAGGGCTGGCCTGCTTGGGGGCCAGTCTTCCCGCCCTTGCATTGTCATTGTCCTGCTGAGCTGAGTCTGAGGGCTGGTCTGCTTGGATGAAAGTCTCCACGCAGCAGCAATGTCATCATGCTGCTGAGCTGAGGGTGAGGGCTGGCCTTCCTGGATGAATGTCTCCATGGCCCAGCAATGTCATCCTGCTCCAGAGCTGAGGCTGAAGGATGGCCTTCCTTGATGAATGTCTCCATGCCCCAGCAATGTCATCCTGCTCCTGAGCTGAGGCTGAAGGATGGCCTGCCTGGATGAATGTCTCCATGCCCCAGCAATGTCATCCTGCTCCTGAGCTGAGGCTGAGGACTGGGCTGCTTGGGGGCCAGTCTTCCCGCCCTTGCATTGTCATTGTCCTGCTGAGCTGAGGCTGAGGGCTGGTCTGCTTGGATGAAAGTCTTCACGCTGCAGCAATATCATCATGCTGCTGAGCTGAGGGTGAGGGCTGGCCTACCTGGAAGAAATTTGCCATGCCCCTGCAATGTCATCATGCTGCTGAGTTGACGCTGAGGGCTGGCCTTTCTGGATGAATGTCTCCATGGCCCAGCAATGTCATCCTGCTCCTGAGCTGAGGCTGAAGGATGGCCTTCCTTGATGAATGTCTCCATGCCCCAGCAATGTCATCCTGCTCCTGAGCTGAGGCTGAGGGCTGGCCTGCTTGGGGGCCAGTCTTCCCGCCCTTGCATTTTCATTGTCCTGTTGAGCTGAGGCTGAGGACTGGTCTGCTTGGATGAAAGTCTCCACGCTGCAGCAATGTCATCCTGCTCCTGAGCTGAGGCTGAAGGATGGCCTTCCTGGATGAATGTCTTCACAGCCCAGAAATGTCATCCTGCTCCTGAGCTGAGGCTGAAGGATGGCCTGCCTGGATGAATGTCTCCATGCCCCAGCAATGTCATCCTGCTCCTGAGCTGAGGCTGAAGGATGGCCTGCCTGGATGAATGTCTCCACGGCCCAGCAATGTCATCCTGCTCCTGAGCTGAGGCTGAAGGATGGCCTGCCTGGATGAATGTCTCCATGCCCCAGCAATGTCATCCTGCTCCTGAGCTGAGGCTGAGGACTGGCCTGCTTGGGGGCCAGTCTTCCCGCCCTTGCATTGTCATTGTCCTGCTGAGCTGAGGCTGAGGGCTGGTCTGCTTGGATGAAAGTCTCCACGCCCAAGCATTGTCATAATGCTGCTGATCTGAGATCGAAAGCTGGCCTGCCTGGAGGCCAGTCTCCATGCTGCAGCAATGTCATCATACTGCTGAGCTGATGCTGAGGGAAGGCTGCGTGGTTGAAAGTTTCCACGCCCCAGACCTGGACCATGCTTCCTGCCTTAATGAAAGCCCACACCCAGAACCCCACGACGAGCCCTTCTCCCCCCCACAAACCCGACGCACACCCCCGAGAAAGTTCACCCCCAAAATCGTGTTCTTGCTGTCGAGATGAGTTTCACACAAGCCATCATGCTGCTGAGTTGACGCTGAGGGCTGGCCTTCCTGGATGAATGTCTCCATGCCCAGCAATGTCATCCTGCTCCTAGCTGAGGCTGAAGGATGGCCTGCCTGGATGAATGTCTCCATGCCCCAGCAATGTCATCCTGGTCCTGAGCTGAGGCTGAGGGCTGGCCTGCTTGGGGGCCAGTGTTCCCGCCCTTGCATTGTCATTGTCCTGCTGAGCTGAGGCTGAGGGCTGGTCTGCTTGGATGAAAGTCTCCACGCTGCAGCAATGTCATCATGCTGCTGAGCTGAGGGTGAGGGCTGGCCTACCTGGAAGAAATTTGCCATGCCCCTCAATGTCATCATGCTCTAGACGCTGAGGGCGGCCTTCCTGGATGAATGTCTCCATGGCCCAGCAATGTCACCTGCTCCTGAGCTGAGGCTGAAGGATGGCCTGCCTGGATGAATGTCTCCATGCCCCAGCAATTCATCCTGCTCCTGAGCTGAGGCTGAGGACTGGCCTGCTTGGGGGCCAGTCTTCCCCCCCTTTCATTGTCATTGTCCTGCTGAGCTGAGGCTGAGGGCTGGTCTGCTTGGATGAAAGTCTCCACGCTGCAGCAATGTCATCATGCTGCTGAGCTGAGGGTGAGGGCTGGCCTACCTGGAAAAATTTCCATCCCCTCAATTCATCCTCCCTAGCGAGGCGAAGGAGCCTCCTGGATGAATGTCTCCATGGCCCAGCAATGTCATCCTGCTCCTGAGCTGAGGCTGAGGGCTGGCCTGCTTGGGGGCCAGTCTTCCCGCCCTTGCATTGTCATTGTCCTGCTGAGCTGAGGCTGAGGGCTGGTCTGCTTGGATGAAAGTCTCCACGCCCAAGCATTGTCATAATGCTGCTGAGCTGAGATCGAAAGCTGGCCTGCCTGGAGGCCTGTCTCCACACTGCAGCAATGTCATCATGCTGCTGAGCTGAGGCCGAGGGCTGGGCTGCCTGGAGGCCAGTCCTTACGCCCCAGCACCGTCATCATACTGCTGAGCTGATGCTGAGGGAAGGCCTGCGTGGTTGAAAGTTTCCAAGCCCCAGACCTTTGACCATGCTGCTGAGCTGAGACTGAGGACTCTGAGGCTGAGTGCTGGCTTGTCTGGAGGCCCGTCTCCATGTCCCAGCACCGTCAATCTTGCTGCTGAGCTGAGGTTGAATGCTGGCCTGCCTGGAAGCCAGTCTCCACATCCAGAACTGTGATCGAGTTGATGAACTGAGGCTTAGGGCTGGACTGCCTGGAGGCCAGTCTTCACGCCCCAGACCTGTGATCCTGCTGCTGAGCTGAGACTGAAAGATTGCTTTCCTGGGACGAAAATCTTCCCACTCCTGCAATGTCGTCATGCTTTTGAGCTGACGCTGACAACTGGCAGGCCTGGAGACCAGTCTTCTTGCCCCAGCACTGTCATAGTGCTGCTAAGCCAAGGCTGAGGGCTGCCCTGCCTGGAGGCCAGTCTCCACGCCCACACCGTCATCATACTGCTGAGATGACGCGGGGCCGCGGGCCCCCCCCCCTCCTCTTCCCTCCCCCCTTACTCTCCTACCTGCTGGCTGCCCCCCATGCCTGGCGCCACCTCCCCCGCCTCCCACTCCCCACCCCGCACTCTCGGCCCGCCCCCCCACCCCCGCCCCCCGCCCCCCCTCCACCCCCCACCCCCCCACCCCCTACCCCCCCCCCCCCCCCCCCCCCCCCCCCCCCCCCCCCCACCCCCCCACCCCCCCCCACCCCCCCCCCCCCCCCCCCACCCCCCCCCCCCCCCCCCCCCCCCTCACCCCCCCTCCCCCGCCCACCTCCCCCCCCCACCCTCCCCCCCCCACCCACCACCCCCCCCCACCCGCCTACTTGGAGGCCGCCGACATGCACTCATTTCCACCCGCTCCCACATACCCTCCGCCACCCCCCTCCTGCACTCTGGGCCTCCTCTTGCCACCTCAAAATCTTATTTCTGTAGGCTCCCCTCGCACCACACACCCTCCCTAGGGCCACCGCCCCCCCCCCCTTTTTTGCTACCAGCTCCTAGGGCCCGCCACCAGCTTCTTTGCTCCCTTAGGCCGCCGGGGCACCCCCAATACAACCCTAACCACAACTCCCACCTCTACCACCAACCCACCAACAAACAATTTTCATATGCTCCCTCTAACGCCCTTCCCCACCTCGAACCACCCTAGGGAACCACAAACCTCGCCCTCTCCCTCCCCCCCCACACCCCCCCGCCACCCAAAATCCCCCAACTATTATTCTTACCACCCCCCCACATTCCATTTTCACTACACACAACTCCAAATTCTCCTTCACTTCAGATCCATAAATTTTTTCTTTTCCACACAAAACATAACCACAACCCACAAATAAAACTAAATCCCCCCCCTCCTTTTTCTGCCCAATAGCCAAACAAACCCCACCATACCCCCCACTACCATTCCCATCCTTCTTACTCTATTTACTCTTTCCTCGCTTCTTTAGCTCGCCCTTTGTCTTTACTTTCTTGCTTTTGGACAAAGCAGGAGCATCGACACGAACACAAAAGAAGACATTTTGACAGTTTTATATATTTTATAAAATATTATCATAACCAACTTTCAGCCTTCTTCTTTCACATCCACAGAACTATACTTTGAAACACAATTACTTAGCCACATTTCTAACTCTTTTAAAACAACTCAAATCGACACAGAAAAGACACCCAAAACCAATTTATAAATATATTTCTCTACTATCCTTTTCAATTCCAGGATATTCTAACTTTTTCCAGATCCTCTTTTCTTAATCCTTTCTTTATTGACGAACCATTTTATACTTTATGCTATATATTAGCCAGTATTTCTTCTTGTTAATTTTCTCTATTTTATGCCTTTGTATCCTTCCTTTTCGGGTGTTTTTCTAGTTGCTGTTCCGCCCTTTTGGCTAATTTCTTCTGACGAGGAGAACATCGCAACGACACAAAAGATTTCATTTTGAGGCAGTTGATATGAAATTTTATAAAACCATATTATCTTCATATTAATCATTTTACATTTTCAGTGACACTATCCTTTTTCCGAAGCATTTTTCACACAGAAATTAACTTTTATGACTTTAAAATCACATACTACTTTTAGCAACAGCATCTAACCTAGAAACAACGTTTTCTCAAATCGACACAGAGAAGATTTCATTTGGCACCAATTCTAAAATTATTTGCCAACTCTCCTATTTTCATATCCAGGATATTTATTGATTCTGTGAGAAATTACATTTTTTCCAGACCCTTTTTTCTTGATCGCATTTCTTAGTTTGACGCCATTTACACAGGACCATAGAACGACACAAAGAATTCCTCATCTAAATTTTAAACCATACAAACCCCCACCTTTACTTCACACCTTTTTCTGACCTTCTCTTCAAACAGACATAAACATCCTTTACATACAACACAAAAAAATTCACAAATTAAACATATTATCTATACAACTCACCTTTTCTCCCCTTTTATACACAAATAATTTTTAACTGAAACCATTCCAACGGACACATTTTTAACCTAACATCAAAATGATACATTTTCACAAAATCATCTTATCTTAAAACCCCTTCCACCACTTTAAAAACAATAAAAACAACACCACTCTAAATTTATAACCCATATTCATATTACCTTTTTCACCAACCCCACACCACCCACACACACTAAATCTAGAAGAAATTTCCACCCCAACATTCTTACCCCCAAACATTTCCACAATCCAATCATTTCTCTAAACTACCTGCTACCCCCCCACACCAGAAATATTCACCACCTCTAACCACCATCCCCAAACCCACACACCACCCTTGGCAGCCCACCCACCCCACACCACCCCCCTAACCCACACCCAAAAAACCATCCCAACACACTCCAAAAACCACCCCACAACACCCACCACCCCTAAAACCCACACCCACCCCACCCCCCCCACCCCCACACTCCACCCACACCCCCTAAACCACCCCCACCTCTCAAATCACACCCACAATTCCCCACCAACACACCCAACCCCCCCCCCCCCCACACCCCCCCCCCCCCCCCTCACACCCCCCCCCCACCTCTGCTGCCCCCAAAATTTTCCGCCACACAACCACCTCTCCTAGCGCCCGCCGAAACCCACCCCACAACCCCCCCCCCCCCCCCCCCCCCATCCCCCTAGGGCTGCTGCTTGGATGAAAGTCTCCACGCACAAATCTCCCACGGGAGCCCCGAAATCTCCATGCCCCAGCAATGTCATCACTTGCCTCTCCCCCCCCTTCATCACCCACCCACCCGAGCCACCCACCAAGCCCAATCATCCCCCCCCCCCCCCCCCCCCCCCCGCCTCTCCCCCCCACACAAACCCCCCCCACATAGCTTTCGCCTGCCCCTCCCCCCATCTCTCCCTCCCCCCTCTCCCCCCCCCCCCCCCCATTGTCATATCGCTGCTGATCTGACTCCCCCCCCCCCCCCCTCCTGAGTCCCATCCACACCCCCCACACAACCCCCCACCCCCCTAGCTGACTGAAAGCTGGCCTGCCTGGATGAATGTCTCCATGCCCCAGCAATGTCATCCTGCTCCTAGCTGAGCTACCACCCTTCCCCCCCCTACCCCCCCCCCCCCCCCCCCTACGCTGCCTCCCCCCCACCCCCCCCCCCCCCCCCCCCCCACCCCATCAACTGCTACTATGCTAAACCACCACCCCCCCCCTCCCCCTCCACACCTCAAACTGTGTTCGTGCTGCTACTAGGCTAGGGCTGCCTTCTCCACCCCCAGCAGTGTAGCTTGCTCTGCAGGCTCACAGCTGCCCGTCTAAAGAAAGTTCTCACCCCCAGAATCGTGGTCTTGCTTCAATGAGTTTGAGGGCTAGCATGCCTGCACGAAAGTTTTCTCCCACAGCATTATCATCATGCTGCTGAGACTAAGCTGAGTGCTGGTTTGCCCAGAGGCCCGTTTCCATGCCCCAGCATGGTCATCGGCCTGCTGAGCTGAGGCTGAAGGCTAGCCCTGCTGGGGGCCAGTCTCACACGCCCCAGACCCGTCACAGTACTGCTAAGGCTGAGGGCTGGCCTGCCTGGAAGAAAATTACCACACCCTAGAACTGGGATTGTGCTGCTGAGCTGAGGTTTTTGAGGGCTGGCCTGCTTGGATGAAAGTCTCCACGCCCAAGCATTGTAATCATGCTGCTGAGATGAGGCTGAAAGACTGCCTGCCTGGTTGCCAGTCTCTAAGTCCCAGTAGTGTCATTATACTTTTGAACTGAGGCTGAGGGATGCCCTGCCTGGCTCAAAGTCTCCAGTCCCAAGAACTGTGAACATGCTACTGAGCTGAAGTTGAGGGCTTGCCTTCCTGAAGTCTCCACGTCCCAGCAATGTAATCCTGCTGCCGAGCTGAGGCTGAGGGCTTGCCTGCCTGTATCAACGTCTCCATGCTCCAGAACTGTGATTGTGCTGCTGAGCTGATGTCGAGGGCTGGCCTGCCTGGAGGCCTGTCTCCACACCCCAGCAATGTCATCGTGCTTTTGAGTCTGAGGCTGAGTGCTGGCTTTCATGGAGGCCAATCTCCACTCCCCAGCACCGTTATCATGCTGCTCAGCTGAGGCTGAGCACTGGCCTTGCTGGAAGAAAGTTGCGATGCTCCAGAACTGGGATTTTGCTGTGGAGCTGAGTTTGAGGGCTGGCCTGCCTGCAAAAAAATTTCTCGCCACAGCAATGCCATCATGCTGCTGAGTTGACGCTGAGGGCTGGCCTTCCTGGATGAATGTCTCCATGGCCCAGCAATGTCATCCTGCTCCTGAGCTGAGGCTGAAGGATGGCCTGCCTGGATGAATGTCTCCATGCCCCAGCAATGTCATCCTGGTCCTGAGCTGAGGCTGAGGGCTGGCCTGCTTGGGGGCCAGTGTTCACGCCCTTGCATTGTCATTGTCCTGCTGAGCTGAGGCTGAGGGCTGGTCTGCTTGGATGAAAGTCTCCACGCTGCAGCAATGTCATCATGCTGCTGAGCTGAGGGTGAGGGCTGGCCTACCTGGAAGAAATTTGCAATTCCCCTGCAATGTCATCATGCTGCTGAGTTGACGCTGAGGGCTGGCCTTCCTGGATGAATGTCTCCACGGCCCAGCAATGTCAACCTGCTCCTGAGCTGAGGCTGAAGGATGGCCTGCCTGGATGAATGTCTCCATGCCCCAGCAATGTCATCCTGCTCCTGAGCTGAGGCTGAGGACTGGGCTGCTTGGGGGCCAGTCTTCCCGCCCTTGCATTGTCATTGTCCTGCTGAGCTGAGGCTGAGGGCTGGTCTGCTTGGATGAAAGTCTCCACGCTGCAGCAATGTCATCATGCTGCTGAGCTGAGGGTGAGGGCTGGCCTACCTGGAAGAAATTTGCCATTCCCCTGCAATGTCATCATGCTGCTGAGTTGATGCTGATGGCTGGCCTTCCTGGATGAATGTCTCCATGGCCCAGCAATGTCATGCTGCTCCTGAGCTGAGGCTGAAGGATGGCCTGCCTGGATGAATGTCTCCATGGCCCAGCAATGTCACCCTACTCCTGAGCTGAGGCTGAAGGATGGTCTTTCTGGATGAATGTCTCCATGCCCCAGCAATGTCATCCTGCTCCTGAGCTGAGGCTGAGGGCTGGCCTACCTGGAAGAAATTTGCCATGCCCCTGCAATGTCATCATGCTGCTAAGTTGACGCTGAGGGCTGGCCTTCCTGGGTGAATGTCTCCATGGCCCAGCAATGTCACCCTACTCCTGAGCTGAGGCTGAAGGATGGCCTGCCTGGATGAATGTCTCCACGGCCCAGCAATGTCATCCTGCTCCTGAGCTGAGGCTGAAGGATGGCCTGCCTGGATGAATGTCTCCATGCCCCAGCAATGTCATCCTGCTCCTGAGCTGAGGCTGAGGGCTGGCCTGCTTGGGGGCCAGTCTTCCCGCCCTTGCATTGTCATTGTCCTCCGAGCTAGTCTCATGTCCGAGCAGCTGAGGGCTGGTCTGCTTGGATGAAAGTCTCCACGCAGCAGCAATGTCATCATGCTGCTGAGCTGAGGGTGAGGGCTGGCCTTCCTGGATGAATGTCTCCATGGTCCAGCAATGTCATCCTGCTCCTGAGCTGAGGCTGAAGGATGGCCTGCCTGGATGAATGTCTCCACGGCCCAGCAATGTCATCCTGCTCCTGAGCTGAGGCTGAAGGATGGCCTGCCTGGATGAATGTCTCCATGCCCCAGCAATGTCATCCTGCTCCTGAGCTGAGGCTGAGGACTGGGCTGCTTGGGGGCCAGTCTTCCCGCCCTTGCATTGTCATTGTCCTGCTGAGCTCAGGCTGAGGGCTGGTCTGCTTGGATGAAAGTCTTCACGCTGCAGCAATATCATCATGCTGCTGAGCTGAGGGTGAGGGCTGGCCTACCTGGAAGAAATTTGCCATGCCCCTGCAATGTCATCATGCTGCTGAGTTGACGCTGAGGGCTGGCCTTTCTGGATGAAAGTCTCCATGGCCCAGCAATGTCATCCTGCTCCTGAGCTGAGGCTGAAGGATGGCCTGCCTTGATGTATGTCTCCATGCCCCAGCAATGTCATCGGCCTGCTGAGCTGAGGCTGAAGGCTAGCCCTGCTGGGGGCCAGTCTCACACGCCCCAGACCCGTCACAGTACTGCTAAGGCTGAGGGCTGGCCTGCCTGGAACAAAATTACCACACCCTAGAACTGGGATTGTGCTGCTGAGCTGAGGTTTTTGAGGGCTGGCCTGCTTGGATGAAAGTCTCCACGCCCAAGCATTGTAATCATGCTGCTGAGATGAGGCTGAAAGACTGCCTGCCTGGTTGCCAGTCTCTAAGTCCCAGTAGTGTCATTATACTTTTGAACTGAGGCTGAGGGATGCCCTGCCTGGCTCAAAGTCTCCAGTCCCAAGAACTGTGAACATGCTACTGAGCAGAAGTTGAGGGCTTGCCTTCCTGAAGTCTCCACGTCCCAGCAATGTAATCCTGCTGCCGAGCTGAGGCTGAGGGCTTGCCTGCCTGTATCAACGTCTCCATGCTCCAGAACTGTGATTGTGCTGCTGAGCTGATGTCGAGGGCTGGCCTGCCTGGAGGCCTGTCTCCACACCCCAGCAATGTCATCGTGCTTTTGAGTCTGAGGCTGAGTGCTGGCTTTCATGGAGGCCAATCTCCACTCCCCAGCACCGTTATCATGCTGCTCAGCTGAGGCTGAGCACTGGCCTTGCTGGAAGAAAGTTGCGATGCTCCAGAACTGGGATTTTGCTGTGGAGCTGAGTTTGAGGGCTGGCCTGCCTGCAAGAAATTTTCTCGCCACAGCAATGCCATCATGCTGCTGAGTTGACGCTGAGGGCTGGCCTTCCTGGATGAATGTCTCCATGGCCCAGCAATGTCATCCTGCTCCTGAGCTGAGGCTGAAGGATGGCCTGCCTGGATGAATGTCTCCATGCCCCAGCAATGTCATCCTGCTCCTGAGCTGAGGCTGAGGACTGGCCTGCTTGGGGGCCAGTCTTCCCCCCCTTGCATTGTCATTGTCCTGCTGAGCTGAGGCTGAGGGCTGGTCTGCTTGGATGAAAGTCTCCACGCTGCAGCAATGTCATCATGCTGCTGAGCTGAGGGTGAGGGCTGGCCTACCTGGATAGAATGTCTCCATGCCCCAGCAATGTCATCCTCCCGAGCTGAGGCTGAAGGATGGCCTGCCTGGATGAATGTCTCCATGGCCCAGCAATGTCATCCTGCTCCTACGGCAGGAGGCCTCCTAAATTCTCCATCCCCAGCAATGTCATCCTCCCTCAGCGAGGCGGGCGCGCCGCTCCCCCCCATCATGCCCAGCAGCGCGGCCTGGATAAAGTCTTCACGCTGCAGCAACCAGCCAGCGGGCGGCCCGAAACCATCCACAGGCCCCCCCAACCCCCCCCCCCGGCCCCCCCCCCACCCCCCCACCCCCCCCCCCTTCACACCAGAGCATCCTGCTCCGAGCAGGCGAGGGCCGCCTGAAATGCTCCATCCCCAGCAATGTCATCCTGCTCCTAGCTAGCTAAGAGCCTGCCTGAGAATGTCTCCACGCCCAGCAATGTCATCCTGCTCCTGAGCTAGCTAGGATGGCCTGCCTGAGAATGTCTCCATCCCCCAATGTCATCCTCTCCTACTAGCTCCCTCTTGCCAGCTCCCCCCTTCATTTCATTGTCCTCTACTACTACTGCTCTTGATAAATCTCCACCCAGCATCATCATCTCTACTACGAGCTGGCCTCCTGGCCCATCCGCATGCACCCACTACCCCCCTTCCCCTAAATCACGAGGTAACTCCTTAATACTTCACACAATCCATCATGCTGCTGAGTTGACGCTGAGGGCTGGCCTTCCTGGATGAATGTCTCCATGGCCCAGCAATGTCATCCTGCTCCTGAGCTGAGGCTGAAGGATGGCCTGCCTGGATGAATGTCTCCATGCCCCAGCAATGTCATCCTGCTCCTGAGCTGAGGCTGAGGGCTGGCCTGCTTGGGGGCCAGTATTCCCCCCTTTCATTGTCATTGTCCTGCTGAGCTGAGGCTGAGGGCTGGTCTGCTTGGATGAAAGTCTCCACGCTGCAGCAATGTCATCATGCTGCTGAGCTGAGGGTGAGGGCTGGCCTACCTGGAAGAAATTTGCCATGCCCCTGCAATGTCATCATCTCTACCCTCCTCCTAATTCTCCATCCCACAATCACCTCTCCTAGCTACTAATGGCCTCCTATAATGCTCCATCCCCACAATGTCATCCTGCTCCTGAGCTGAGGCTGAGGACTGGCCTGCTTGGGGGCCAGTCTTCCCCCCTTTCATTGTCATTGTCCTGCTGAGCTGAGGCTGAGGGCTGGTCTGCTTGGATGAAAGTCTCCACGCTGCAGCAATGTCATCATGCTGCTGAGTACAACACCCCCTGAGCTGAGGCTGAGGGCTGGCCTTCCTGGATGAATGTCTCCATGGCCCAGCAATGTCATCCTGCTCCTGAGCTGAGGCTGAGGGCTGGCCTGCTTGGGGGCCAGTCTTCCCGCCCTTGCATTGTCATTGTCCTGCTGAGCTGAGGCTGAGGGCTGGTCTGCTTGGATGAAAGTCTCCACGCCCAAGCATTGTCATAATGCTGCTGAGCTGAGATCGAAAGCTGGCCTGCCTGGAGGCCTGTCTCCACACTGCAGCAATGTCATCATGCTGCTGAGCTGAGGCCGAGGGCTGGGCTGCCTGGAGGCCAGTCCTTACGCCCCAGCACCGTCATCATACTGCTGAGCTGATGCTGAGGGAAGGCCTGCGTGGTTGAAAGTTTCCAAGCCCCAGACCTTTGACCATGCTGCTGAGCTGAGACTGAGGACTCTGAGGCTGAGTGCTGGCTTGTCTGGAGGCCCGTCTCCATGTCCCAGCACCGTCAATCTTGCTGCTGAGCTGAGGTTGAATGCTGGCCTGCCTGGAAGCCAGTCTCCACATCCAGAACTGTGATCGAGTTGATGAACTGAGGCTTAGGGCTGGACTGCCTGGAGGCCAGTCTTCACGCCCCAGACCTGTGATCCTGCTGCTGAGCTGAGACTGAAAGATTGCTTTCCTGGGACGAAAATCTTCCCACTCCTGCAATGTCGTCATGCTTTTGAGCTGACGCTGACAACTGGCAGGCCTGGAGACCAGTCTTCTTGCCCCAGCACTGTCATAGTGCTGCTAAGCCAAGGCTGAGGGCTGCCCTGCCTGGAGGCCAGTCTCCACGCCCAGCACCGTCATCATACTCTAGATACGCTGAGGGAGGCCTGCGTGGTTGACAGTTTCCAAGCCCCAGACCTGTGACCATGCTCCTGAGCTGAGATTGAGGACGGCCTGCCCGGATGAAAGCTCCATGTCCCAAAATTATTTCCTGCTAGCTAAGCTAGGTTGGCCTGCTTGACGGCAAGTCTCCCCACTCCAGCACTTCTCATGCTGCTGAGCTGAAGCTGAGGGCTGGCCTCTTGGGGTCCAGTCTCCCCGCCCTTAACTGTCATGGTCCTGCTAGCTAGGCTGTGGGCTGGTCTGCTTGAACCAAAGTCTCCATCCCAAGTGTGATAGTGCTGCTGAGTTGTTGTTGAGGGCTGGCCACCTGGAAGAAAGTCTCTACGCCCACATATAATGGTGCTGCTGAGCTGAGGCTGAGCACTTGCCTTCTGGATGATAGTCTCCATGCCCCATACTGAAGCATTGCTGTGCTGCTAGGCGAGGGGCCCCGAGAACCCACCGAACCCCCCCCGCCTCCCCCCACCCCACCCCCACCCCCACTCCCCCCCCGCCCCCCCCCCGGCCCCCACCCCCCCCCCCCCCCCCCCCTCCCCCCCACCCACCGCACCCCCACCCCCCAACCGCCCGCCACCCATCCCACCCGAGCCCACCACCCGGCGCACCCAGCCCCCGCCCAACCCCCCCCCCCACGCTCCTCACCCACCCCCCACCACCCCCCCCCCCCCCCACCACAGCCCCCCCCCCCCCCCACCCCCCCCCTCCACACCCCCACACCCCCCCACACCACACACCCCCACCCACCCCACCCCCGCCCCTACCACCACCCCCCAACCCCACCCCCCCAGCCACTCCCCCCCCCCCCCCCACCCACCTACCTCACCACCCCCCCCCCAACCCCCCCACCCCACCCCCCCCCCCTCACCCACCCCCCACCCCACCCCACACAACTCCACCCCACCCAACACACCACCCACCCAGCCACCCCCCACCCCAACCAACACCACAACCCCCACCACCAACACATCCTCCCCCCCACCCCCCCCCCGCCACCACCCCCCCCCACCCCCCCCCCCCCCCCAACCCCCCCCACACCCCAGCACCCCCCCGCCACCCCCCCCCCCCCCACACCCCCCCCCCGCCCCCCCCCCCCCCCCCACCCAACCACCCACTCACACACCCCCACCCCCCCCCCCCCCTACCCAGCCCACCCCCCCACCCTCCAACACCCCCCCCCCCACCCCCCCCACCCCCCCACCTGTATTTTCTCCTCTCCCAACCCCCCCCATTATGTTTGCTTCATACTCATCCTGTTTTCATATCCAGGATATTATTATTCTGTAAGAAAACATTTTTTCCAGAATCCTCTTTTGTTCTTTACGCATTCTTGTAGTTTTGACGCGCAGTTTTAGGTACTTTATGATAAACAACGTTATATAAATTGACACATAGAGATATTTCTTCTTGATTAATTTCATCTAAATTTTAAACCATTATCTTAGTATTAATCCTTTTTCCTTCATACTATTTTCTTTAAGATAGACATGTTTTTCACAGAATTTAGGTGAAACCATTTCTGGCTTGACAGAGTCAGAGAGACACTACAGACGGAACACAAAAGAAGATTTCATGTTTGGAGCATTTTATAGAATTTAAAAACCAATACCAATAACCATTACATTTCAGGACACGACTTTCCGAGACTTCACACAGAAAACTTAACAACCAACACACCACCAACCCCCAACCAACCAAACATCAATTAATTCCCTGTTTTGCATACCAGATATTAATCACTTTCCGATCCTCTTTGAGTCTTCGCCGTTTGGGCCAGTTTTAACTACGTTTAAGAAGAACCCCACCCCCCCCCGTGTATGAGACATCAGACAACACAAATAAATTCACAAATATAAAATTATTCTTCAACTACACCGCACCAATAACAAATACACACGCAAACCTAACACACCCAAACAAAAAATTACAACAATAAAATATCCACCCTATCCAATTACTAGAAATACATCCATTCTCACAACACAGCAAACACACAAAAATATCCTAAAACCCATATATAATCCTTTCCTTCATGACATTTAAGACATTATCACACCCTCCCTAGTTTCAATATCATTATAACATTCGAACAGAACTCACAAAAAAATTATGTTAGCAGATATAAATTTATACATATTATTCTATTAATCCAACATTTTCATCACATTCTTCCCCTTTATACACATAATTTTTTACTTCATTCTTACTTTACCGCATTTTTAACCTTATAAAACCTCCATTATTTGCCTTACACACCTCTAAACCCCTATATCCACATCCTTCACCAACCCCACACTCATCTCTCTACTACTACAACAGCTTAGAAAAATTTCCAGCCCCAACTATTGCTTTACTAAAGGGCTGGGCTCCGAAACATCCAAATCACAATCATTTCTCTACGCCTCTCCCCTCCCACACCATAGAATAATATTGCTAGACCTAGGCTGCTGCTAACCAGCTCATTCCCCAAACCTCACATCTGACCTAGGATCCACTTGGGGCAGTCTCCATTCCCAGCCTCCATCATCTCAAACTAGGCCTGGCCTATCTAAAAAAGTCTCCACACCCAAAAATACCATCAGCTTCTAACTACTAGCTCCTAAACCACCCCACTATATCATCTCTCTACTAACAGGCCTGCCTTAATGAAAGTCTCCACACCTCAAACTGTGTTCGTGCTGCTGAGCTGAGGCTGAGGGCGCCTGTCTCCACCCCCACAGAACTTCTCTACCTCACACTCCCCTAAAGAAAGTCCACGCCCCAAACTTCTCTCAAAGTTTGAGGGCACACCTCACAAATTCTCCCACACATTATCATCACCTAACTGAACTAGCTTTTCCCAAGCCCGTTTCCATCCCCACACATCCCTCTACTAGCTACTACCCTCCTGGCCAGTCTCACACCCCCAACCCCACATACTCTAAGGCTGAGGGCTGCCTGCCTGCAAGAAATTTTCTCGCCACAGCAATCCATCCTCTCCTGACTGAGGCTAAGGAGCCTCCTGAAATTCTCCATCCCCACAATTCATCCTCTCCTACTACTGAAGGAGGCCTCCTGGAGAAGTCTCCATCCCCAGCAAGTCATCCTCTCCTGAGCTAGCTGAGGACTGGCCTGCTTGGGGGCCAGTCTTCCCGCCCTTGCATTGTCATTGTCCTGCTGAGCTGAGGCTGAGGGCTGGTCTGCTTGGATGAAAGTCTCCACGCCCCCCCTCAGCAATTCATCCTGCTCCTAGCTGAGGCTGAGGGCTGGCCTGCCTGGAGGCCATCCTTATCCCCACACCCATCACCACACAGCCAACCACCCCCACCACCACTCCCCTAATCCCACACCACCCCACCCCCCCCACCCCCACACCTCACCCACACCCCCAAAAAGCCACCCCCACGCCCAAACCCCCCTCCCCCACAACACCCCCCCCCCCCCCACCCCCCCCCCCCACCCTCTGGCCACCACCCCAACTCCTACCCCCCCCCCGCCTCTTAGGGCTGGCCTGCTTGGATGAAAGTCTCCACGCCCAAGCATTGTAATCATGCTGCTGAGATGAGGCTGAAAGACTGCCTGCCTGGTTGCCAGTCTCTAAGTCCCAGTAGTGTCATTATACTTTTGAACTGAGGCTGAGGGATGCCCTGCCTGGCTCAAAGTCTCCAGTCCCAAGAACTGTGAACATGCTACTGAGCTGAAGTTGAGGGCTTGCCTTCCTGAAGTCTCCACGTCCCAGCAATGTAATCCTGCTGCCGAGCTGAGGCTGAGGGCTTGCCTGCCTGTATCAACGTCTCCATGCTCCAGAACTGTGATTGTGCTGCTGAGCTGATGTCGAGGGCTGGCCTGCCTGGAGGCCTGTCTCCACACCCCAGCAATGTCATCGTGCTTTTGAGTCTGAGGCTGAGTGCTGGCTTTCATGGAGGCCAATCTCCACTCCCCAGCACCGTTATCATGCTGCTCAGCTGAGGCTGAGCACTGGCCTTGCTGGAAGAAAGTTGCGATGCTCCAGAACTGGGATTTTGCTGTGGAGCTGAGTTTGAGGGCTGGCCTGCCTGCAAAAAATTTTCTCGCCACAGCAATGCCATCATGCTGCTGAGTTGACGCTGAGGGCTGGCCTTCCTGGATGAATGTCTCCATGGCCCAGCAATGTCATCCTGCTCCTGAGCTGAGGCTGAAGGATGGCCTGCCTGGATGAATGTCTCCATGCCCCAGCAATGTCATCCTGCTCCTGAGCTGAGGCTGAGGGCTGGCCTGCTTGGGGGCCAGTGTTCCCGCCCTTGCATTGTCATTGTCCTGCTGAGCTGAGGCTGAGGGCTGGTCTGCTTGGATGAAAGTCTCCACGCTGCAGCAATGTCATCATGCTGCTGAGCTGAGGGTGAGGGCTGGCCTACCTGGAAGAAATTTGCCATGCCCCTGCAATGTCATCATGCTGCTGAGTTGACGCTGAGGGCTGGCCTTCCTGGATGAATGTCTCCACGGCCCAGCAATGTCAACCTGCTCCTGAGCTGAGGCTGAAGGATGGCCTGCCTGGATGAATGTCTCCATGCCCCAGCAATGTCATCCTGCTCCTGAGCTGAGGCTGAGGACTGGGCTGCTTGGGGGCCAGTCTTCCCGCCCTTGCATTGTCATTGTCCTGCTGAGCTGAGGCTGAGGGCTGGTCTGCTTGGATGAAAGTCTCCACGCTGCAGCAATATCATCATGCTGCTGAGCTGAGGGTGAGGGCTGGCCTACCTGGAAGAAATTTGCCATGCCCCTGCAATGTCATCATGCTGCTGAGTTGACGCTGAGGGCTGGCCTTCCTGGATGAATGTCTCCATGGCCCAGCAATGTCATCCTGCTCCTGAGCTGAGGCTGAAGGATGGCCTGCCTGGATGAATGTCTCCATGGCCCAGCAATGTCATCCTGCTCCTGAGCTGAGGCTGAAGGATGGCCTTTCTGGATGAATGTCTCCATGCCCCAGCAATGTCATCCTGCTCCTGAGCTGAGGCTGAGGGCTGGCCTGCCTGGATGAATGTCTCCATGGCCCAGCAATGTCATCCTGCTCCTGAGCTGAGGCTGAAGGATGGCCTGCCTGGATGAATGTCTCCATGCCCCAGCAATGTCATCCTGCTCCTGAGCTGAGGCTGAAGGGCTGGCCTGCTTGGGGGCCAGTCTTCCCCCCTTGCTTGTTCCGAGGGCGGAAAACAGCAATCATCACCTAGCGAGGCGAGGGTGGCCTGCCTGGATGAATGTCTCCATGGCCCAGCAATGTCATCCTGCTCCTGAGCTGAGGCTGAAGGATGGCCTGCCTGGATGAATGTCTCCACGGCCCAGCAATGTCATCCTGCTCCTGAGCTGAGGCTGAAGGCTGGCCTGCCTGGATGAATGTCTCCATGCCCCAGCAATGTCATCCTGCTCCTGAGCTGAGGCTGAGGACTGGCCTGCTTGGGGGCCAGTCTTCCCGCCCTTGCATTGTCATTGTCCTGCTGAGCTGAGGCTGAGGGCTGGTCTGCTTGGATGAAAGTCTCCACGCCCAAGCATTGTCATAATGCTGCTGATCTGAGATCGAAAGCTGGCCTGCCTGGAGGCCAGTCTCCATGCTGCAGCAATGTCATCCTGCTGCTGAGCTGAGGCTGAGGGCTGGCCTGCCTGGAGGCCAGTCCTTATGCCCCAGCACCGTCATCATACTGCTGAGCTGATGCTGAGGGAAGGCCTGCGTGGTTGAAAGTTTCCACGCCCCAGACCTGTGACCATGCTTCCTGCCTTAATGAAAGTCTCCACACCTCAGAACTGTGTTCGTGCTGCTGAGCTGAGGCTGAGGGCTGGCCTGTCTCCACGCCCCAGCAGTGAAGCTTGCTGCTGAGCGGAGGCTCACAGCTGGCCCGTCTGAAAGAGTTCTCACGCCCCAGAATCGTGGTCTTGCTGTCGAGATGAGTTTGAGGGCGCATGCCTCACAAAGTTTCTCGCCACAGCATTATCATCATGCTGCTGAGACTGAAGCTGAGTGCTGGTTTGCCCAGAGGCCCGTTTCCATGCCCCAGCATGGTCATCGGCCTGCTGAGCTGAGGCTGAAGGCTAGCCCTGCTGGGGGCCAGTCTCACACGCCCCAGACCCGTCACAGTACTGCTAAGGCTGAGGGCTGGCCTGCCTGGAAGAAAATTACCACACCCTAGAACTGGGATTGTGCTGCTGAGCTGAGGTTTTTGAGGGCTGGCCTGCTTGGATGAAAGTCTCCACGCCCAACATTGTAATCATGCTGCTGAGATGAGGCTGAAAGACTGCCTGCCTGGTTGCCAGTCTCTAAGTCCCAGTAGTGTCATTATACTTTTGAACTGAGGCTGAGGGATGCCCTGCCTGGCTCAAAGTCTCCAGTCCCAAGAACTGTGAACATGCTACTGAGCTGAAGTTGAGGGCTTGCCTTCCTGAAGTCTCCACGTCCCAGCAATGTAATCCTGCTGCCGAGCTGAGGCTGAGGGCTTGCCTGCCTGTATCAACGTCTCCATGCTCCAGAACTGTGATTGTGCTGCTGAGCTGATGTCGAGGGCTGGCCTGCCTGGAGGCCTGTCTCCACACCCCAGCAATGTCATCGTGCTTTTGAGTCTGAGGCTGAGTGCTGGCTTTCATGGAGGCCAATCTCCACTCCCCAGCACCGTTATCATGCTGCTCAGCTGAGGCTGAGCACTGGCCTCTGGAAGAAAGTTGCGATGCTCCAGAACTGGGATTTTGCTGTGGAGCTGAGTTTGAGGGCTGGCCTGCCTGCAAGAAATTTTCTCGCCACAGCAATGCCATCATGCTGCTGAGTTGACGCTGAGGGCTGGCCTTCCTGGATGAATGTCTCCATGGCCCAGCAATGTCATCCTGCTCCTGAGCTGAGGCTGAAGGATGGCCTGCCTGGATGAATGTCTCCATGCCCCAGCAATGTCATCCTGCTCCTGAGCTGAGGCTGAGGGCTGGCCTGCTTGGGGGCCAGTCTTCCCGCCCTTGCATTGTCATTGTCCTGCTGAGCTGAGTCTGAGGGCTGGTCTGCTTGGATGAAAGTCTCCACGCAGCAGCAATGTCATCATGCTGCTGAGCTGAGGGTGAGGGCTGGCCTCCTGGAGAAGCCCAGGCCCAATCACTGCCCTAGCAGCTGAAGGAGGCCTCCTAGAAGCTCCATGCCCAGCAATGCATCCTGCTCCTGAGCTGAGGCTAAGGATGGCCTCCTATAATGTCTCCATCCCCACAATCATCCTCTCCTACTGAGGCTAGGACGGGCTGCTTGGGGGCCAGCTCCCCCCTTCATTCATTCCTGCTAGCTAGGCTGAGGGCTGGTCTGCTTGGATGAAAGTCTTCACGCTGCAGCAATATCATCACCACTGAGGGCGCCACCTGGAAAAATTTCCACCCCCAACACCTCACCGCGCCCAGCAATGTCATCCTGCTCCTGAGCTGAGGCTGAAGGATGGCCTGCCTGATGAATGTCTTCACAGCCCAGAAATGTCATCCTGCTCCTGAGCTGAGGCTGAAGGATGGCCTGCCTGGATGAATGTCTCCATGCCCCAGCAATGTCATCCTGCTCCTGAGCTGAGGCTGAGGACTGGCCTGCTTGGGGGCCAGTCTTCCCGCCCTTGCATTGTCATTGTCCTGCTGAGCTAGCTGAGGGCTGGTCTGCTTGGATGAAAGTCTCCACGCCCAAGCATTGTCATAATGCTGCTGATCTAGATCGAAAGCTGGCCTGCCTGGAGGCCAGTCTCCATGCTGCAGCAATGTCACCCTGCTCCTGAGCTGAGGCTGAGGGCTGGCCTGCCTGGAGGCCAGTCCTTATGCCCCAGCACCGTCATCATACTGCTGAGCTGATGCTGAGGGAAGGTCTGCGTGATTGAAAGTTTCCACGCCCCAGACCTGTGACCATGCTTCCTGCCTTAATGAAAGTCTCCACACCTCAGAACTGTGTTCGTGCTGCTGAGCTGAGGCTGAGGGCTGGCCTGTCTCCACGCCCCAGCAGTGTAAGCTTGCTGCTGAGCGGAGGCTCACAGCTGGCCCGTCTGAAAGAAAGTTCTCACGCCCCAGAATCGTGGTCTTGCTGTCGAGATGAGTTTGAGGGCTAGCATGCCTGCACGAAAGTTTTCTCGCCACAGCATTATCATCATGCTGCTGAGACTGAAGCTGAGTGCTGGTTTGCCCAGAGGCCCGTTTCCATGCCCCAGCATGGTCATCGGCCTGCTGAGCTGAGGCTGAAGGCTAGCCCTGCTGGGGGCCAGTCTCACACGCCCCAGACCCGTCACAGTACTGCTAAGGCTGAGGGCTGGCCTGCCTGGAAGAAAATTACCACACCCTAGAACTGGGATTGTGCTGCTGAGCTGAGGTTTTTGAGGGCTGGCCTGCTTGGATGAAAGTCTCCACGCCCAAGCATTGTAATCATGCTGCTGAGATGAGGCTGAAAGACTGCCTGCCTGGTTGCCAGTCTCTAAGTCCCAGTAGTGTCATTATACTTTTGAACTGAGGCTGAGGGATGCCCTGCCTGGCTCAAAGTCTCCAGTCCCAAGAACTGTGAACATGCTACTGAGCTGAAGTTGAGGGCTTGCCTTCCTGAAGTCTTCACGTCCCAGCAATGTAATCCTGCTGCCGAGCTGAGGCTGAGGGCTTGCCTGCCTGTATCAACGTCTCCATGCTCCAGAACTGTGATTGTGCTGCTGAGCTGATGTCGAGGGCTGGCCTGCCTGGAGGCCTGTCTCCACACCCCAGCAATGTCATCGTGCTTTTGAGTCTGAGGCTGAGTGCTGGCTTTCATGGAGGCCAATCTCCACTCCCCAGCACCGTTATCATGCTGCTCAGCTGAGGCTGAGCACTGGCCTTGCTGGAAGAAAGTTGCGATGCTCCAGAACTGGGATTTTGCTGTGGAGCTGAGTTTGAGGGCTGGCCTGCCTGCAAAAAAATTTCTCGCCACAGCAATGCCATCATGCTGCTGAGTTGACGCTGAGGGCTGGCCTTCCTGGATGAATGTCTCCATGGCCCAGCAATGTCATCCTGCTCCTGAGCTGAGGCTGAAGGATGGCCTGCCTGGATGAATGTCTCCATGCCCCAGCAATGTCATCCTGCTCCTGAGCTGAGGCTGAGGACTGGGCTGCTTGGGGGCCAGTCTTCCCGCCCTTGCATTGTCATTGTCCTGCTGAGCTGAGGCTGAGGGCTGGTCTGCTTGGATGAAAGTCTCCACGCTGCAGCAATGTCATCATGCTGCTGAGCTGAGGGTGAGGGCTGGCCTACCTGGAAGAAATTTGCCATTCCCCTGCAATGTCATCATGCTGCTGAGTTGATGCTGATGGCTGGCCTTCCTGGATGAATGTCTCCATGGCCCAGCAATGTCATCCTGCTCCTGAGCTGAGGCTGAAGGATGGCCTGCCTGGATGAATGTCTCCATGGCCCAGCAATGTCACCCTACTCCTGAGCTGAGGCTGAAGGATGGTCTTTCTGGATGAATGTCTCCATGCCCCAGCAATGTCATCCTGCTCCTGAGCTGAGGCTGAAGGCTGGCCTACCTGGAAGAAATTCTCCATGCCCCTGCAATGTCATCATCGCCCCCCGGGGAAGCCCACCACCCCCCCGGCAGCCCCTGGATGAATGTCTCCACGGCCCAGCAATGTCATCCTGCTCCTGAGCTGAGGCTGAAGGATGGCCTGCCTGGATGAATGTCTCCATGCCCCAGCAATGTCATCCTGCTCCTGAGCTGAGGCTGAGGGCTGGCCTGCTTGGGGGCCAGTCTTCCCGCCCTTGCATTGTCATTGTCCTGCTGAGCTGAGTCTGAGGGCTGGTCTGCTTGGATGAAAGTCTCCACGCAGCAGCAATGTCATCATGCTGCTGAGCTGAGGGTGAGGGCTGGCCTTCCTGGATGAATGTCTCCATGGCCCAGCAATGTCATCCTGCTCCTGAGCTGAGGCTGAAGGATGGCCTGCCTGGATGAATGTCTCCAACCCCCCCCACCCACCCGGGCCACCTCCCACCAGCCATAAAGCCACAGCCCCTACTAGTACGCCCCCGCAATGCCCCCCAGGGCGGCCCCCCAGCAATGTCATCCTGCTCCTGAGCTGAGGCTGAAGGATGGCCTGCCTGGATGAATGTCTCCATGCCCCAGCAATGTCATCCTGCTCCTGAGCTGAGGCTGAGGACTGGGCTGCTTGGGGGCCAGTCTTCCCGCCCTTGCATTGTCATTGTCCTGCTGAGCTGAGGCTGAGGGCTGGTCTGCTTGGATGAAAGTCTTCACGCTGCAGCAATATCATCATGCTGCTGAGCTGAGGGTGAGGGCTGGCCTACCTGGAAGAAATTTGCCATGCCCCTGCAATGTCATCATGCTGCTGAGTTGACGCTGAGGGCTGGCCTTTCTGGATGAATGTCTCCATGGCCCAGCAATGTCATCCTGCTCCTGAGCTGAGGCTGAAGGATGGCCTGCCTTGATGAATGTCTCCATGCCCCAGCAATGTCATCCTGCTCCTGAGCTGAGGCTGAGGGCTGGCCTGCTTGGGGGCCAGTCTTCCCGCCCTTGCATTTTCATTGTCCTGTTGAGCTGAGGCTGAGGACTGGTCTGCTTGGATGAAAGTCTCCAATCTGCAGCAATGTCATCCTGCTCCTGAGCTGAGGCTGAAGGATGGCCTGCCTGGATGAATGTCTTCACAGCCCAGAAATGTCATCCTGCTCCTGAGCTGAGGCTGAAGGATGGCCTGCCTGGATGAATGTCTCCATGCCCCAGCAATGTCATCCTGCTCCTGAGCTGAGGCTGAAGGATGGCCTGCCTGGATGAATGTCTCCACGGCCCAGCAATGTCATCCTGCTCCTGAGCTGAGGCTGAAGGATGGCCTGCCTGGATGAATGTCTCCATGCCCCAGCAATGTCATCCTGCTCCTGAGCTGAGGCTGAGGACTGGCCTGCTTGGGGGCCAGTCTTCCCGCCCTTGCATTGTCATTGTCCTGCTGAGCTGAGGCTGAGGGCTGGTCTGCTTGGATGAAAGTCTCCACGCCCAAGCATTGTCATAATGCTGCTGATCTGAGATCGAAAGCTGGCCTGCCTGGAGGCCAGTCTCCATGCTGCAGCAATGTCATCCTGCTCCTGAGCTGAGGCTGAGGGCTGGCCTGCCTGGAGGCCAGTCCTTATGCCCCAGCACCGTCATCATACTGCTGAGCTGATGCTGAGGGAAGGTCTGCGTGGTTGAAAGTTTTCACGCCCCAGACCTGTGACCATGCTTCCTGCCTTAATGAAAGTCTCCACACCTCAGAACTGTGTTCGTGCTGCTGAGCTGAGGCTGAGGGCTGGCCTGTCTCCACGCCCCAGCAGTGTAAGCTTGCTGCTGAGCGGAGGCTCACAGCTGGCCCGTCTGAAAGAAAGTTCTCACGCCCCAGAATCGTGGTCTTGCTGTCGAGATGAGTTTGAGGGCAAGCATGCCTGCACGAAAGTTTTCTCGCCACAGCATTATCATCATGCTGCTGAGACTGAAGCTGAGTGCTGGTTTGCCCAGAGGCCCGTTTCCATGCCCCAGCATGGTCATCGGCCTCCTGAGCTGAGGCTGAAGGCTAGCCCTGCTGGGGGCCAGTCTCACACGCCCCAGACCCGTCACAGTACTGCTAAGGCTGAGGGCTGGCCTGCCTGGAAGAAAATTACCACACCCTAGAACTGGGATTGTGCTGCTGAGCTGAGGTTTTTGAGGGCTGGCCTGCTTGGATGAAAGTCTCCACGCCCAAGCATTGTAATCATGCTGCTGAGATGAGGCTGAAAGACTGCCTGCCTGGTTGCCAGTCTCTAAGTCCCAGTAGTGTCATTATACTTTTGAACTGAGGCTGAGGGATGCCCTGCCTGGCTCAAAGTCTCCAGTCCCAAGAACTGTGAACATGCTACTGAGCTGAAGTTGAGGGCTTGCCTTCCTGAAGTCTCCACGTCCCAGCAATGTAATCCTGCTGCCGAGCTGAGGCTGAGGGCTTGCCTGCCTGTATCAACGTCTCCATGCTCCAGAACTGTGATTGTGCTGCTGAGCTGATGTCGAGGGCTGGCCTGCCTGGAGGCCTGTCTCCACACCCCAGCAATGTCATCGTGCTTTTGAGTCTGAGGCTGAGTGCTGGCTTTCATGGAGGCCAATCTCCACTCCCCAGCACCGTTATCATGCTGCTCAGCTGAGGCTGAGCACTGGCCTTGCTGGAAGAAAGTTGCGATGCTCCAGAACTGGGATTTTGCTGTGGAGCTGAGTTTGAGGGCTGGCCTGCCTGCAAGAAATTTTCTCGCCACAGCAATGCCATCATGCTGCTGAGTTGACGCTGAGGGCTGGCCTTCCTGGATGAATGTCTCCATGGCCCAGCAATGTCATCCTGCTCCTGAGCTGAGGCTGAAGGATGGCCTGCCTGGATGAATGTCTCCATGCCCCAGCAATGTCATCCTGCTCCTGAGCTGAGGCTGAGGGCTGGCCTGCTTGGGGGCCAGTCTTCCCGCCCTTGCATTGTCATTGTCCTGCTGAGCTGAGGCTGAGGGCTGGTCTGCTTGGATGAAAGTCTCCACGCTGCAGCAATGTCATCATGCTGCTGAGCTGAGGGTGAGGGCTGGCCTACCTGGAAGAAATTTCCACCCCCAACATCAGCCAGCCCGGCCTCCTGGATGAATGTCTCCACGGCCCAGCAATGTCATCCTGCTCCTGAGCTGAGGCTGAAGGATGGCCTGCCTTGATGAATGTCTCCATGCCCCAGCAATGTCATCCTGCTCCTGAGCTGAGGCTGAGGGCTGGCCTGCTTGGGGGCCAGCTTCCCCCCTTCATTTCATTTCCTCACAGGCTAGCCTCTGAGAAAGCTCCACGCCAGCAATGTCATCCTCTCCTGAGCGGAGGACCTCCGAAAGCCAACCCAGAACACCCCCAACAAAGCCCCGAAATCCACCCAAATGCACCCCCACACGAAGCGCCGGAAAGCAGAGAGAAGGCGAGGCCTGGACGCAGAAGCAAACAGCAGCGAGGGAAGGCGCGGGAAACACCCACCCAAAAGAGGGAACCAGAGCAGGAAGGAAAGGCGAACCGAGGCGAAGGAAGAGGGGCCTCTGAGCGAGGCTGAAGGCAGCCCGCTGGGGGCCAGCCACACGCCCCAGACCCGCACAGACGCAGGCGAGGGCGGCCGCCGGAAAAAATACCACACCCAGAACTGGGATTGTCTGCGAGCTGAGGTTTTGAGGGCGGCCTGCTTGGAGAAAGCCCACCCCAAGCATTGAATCACCGAGAGAGGCGAAAGACGCCCCTGGTTGCCAGCTCTAAGCCCAGAGCATTAACTTTTAACTGAGGCGAGGGAGCCCCCGCCAAAGCCCAGCCCAAGAACTGGAACAGCACGAGCGAAGTGAGCTGCCTTCCTGAAGCCCACGCCCAGCAACCCCCGAGCGCGAGGCTTCCTGCCTTACACGCTCCACCCAAACGATTGCGCTGAGCTACGGGCGGCCTCCTGAGGCCTGCCCACCCCCAGCAATCATCGCTTTTAGCAGGCTGACGGCTTTCATGAGGCCATCCCACCCCCAGCCCGACTCTCCAGCGCGCCGCCCTGAAAAGTGCGCCCAAACGTTCGGAGCTGAGTTTGAGGCGGCCTCCTCAAAAATTTTCTCGCCACAGCAATCCACACCTAGACCTAGGGCGCCTCCTGAAACTCCATGGCCCAGCAATGTCATCCTGCTCCTGAGCTGAGGCTGAAGGATGGCCTGCCTGGATGAATGTCTCCATGCCCCAGCAATGTCATCCTGCTCCTGAGCTGAGGCTGAGGACTGGCCTGCTTGCCGTCCCCCCTTCATTTCATTTCCTCTGAGCTAGCTGAGGGCTGCTCTTGGATGAAAGCCCACGCTGCAGCAATTCATCACTCTACTAGGGGAGGCGCCTACCTAATTCCACCCCTCAAGTCATCCCCCCGGACCTGGTCATCATGCTGCTGAGTTGACGCTGAGGGCTGGCCTTCCTGGATGAATGTCTCCATGGCCCAGCAATGTCATCCTGCTCCTGAGCTGAGGCTGAAGGATGGCCTGCCTGGATGAATGTCTCCATGCCCCAGCAATGTCATCCTGCTCCTGAGCTGAGGCTGAGGACTGGCCTGCTTGGGGGCCAGTATTCCCCCCTTTCATTGTCATTGTCCTGCTGAGCTGAGGCTGAGGGCTGGTCTGCTTGGATGAAAGTCTCCACGCTGCAGCAATGTCATCATGCTGCTGAGCTGAGGGTGAGGACTGGCCTACCTGGAAGAAATTTGCCATGCCCCTGCAATGTCATCCTGCTCCTGAGCTGAGGCTGAGGGCTGGCCTGCTTGGGGGCCAGTCTTCCCGCCCTTGCATTGTCATTGTCCTGCTGAGCTGAGGCTGAGGGCTAGTCTGCTTGGATGAAAGTCTCCACGCTGCAGCAATGTCATCATGCTGCTGAGTTGACGCTGAGGGCTGGCCTTCCTGGATGAATGTCTCCATGGCCCAGCAATGTCATCCTGCTCCTGAGCTGAGGCTGAGGGCTGGCCTGCTTGGGGGCCAGTCTTCCCGCCCTTGCATTGTCATTGTCCTGCTGAGCTGAGGCTGAGGGCTGGTCTGCTTGGATGAAAGTCTCCACGCCCAAGCATTGTCATAATGCTGCTGAGCTGAGATCGAAAGCTGGCCTGCCTGGAGGCCTGTCTCCACACTGCAGCAATGTCATCATGCTGCTGAGCTGAGGCCGAGGGCTGGGCTGCCTGGAGGCCAGTCCTTACGCCCCAGCACCGTCATCATACTGCTGAGCTGATGCTGAGGGAAGGCCTGCGTGGTTGAAAGTTTCCAAGCCCCAGACCTTTGACCATGCTGCTGAGCTGAGACTGAGGACTCTGAGGCTGAGTGCTGGCTTGTCTGGAGGCCCGTCTCCATGTCCCAGCACCGTCAATCTTGCTGCTGAGCTGAGGTTGAATGCTGGCCTGCCTGGAAGCCAGTCTCCACATCCAGAACTGTGATCGAGTTGATGAACTGAGGCATAGGGCTGGACTGCCTGGAGGCCAGTCTTCACGCCCCAGACCTGTGATCCTGCTGCTGAGCTGAGACTGAAAGATTGCTTTCCTGGGACGAAAATCTTCCCACTCCTGCAATGTCGTCATGCTTTTGAGCTGACGCTGACAACTGGCAGGCCTGGAGACCAGTCTTCTTGCCCCAGCACTGTCATAGTGCTGCTAAGCCAAGGCTGAGGGCTGCCCTGCCTGGAGGCCAGTCTCCACGGCCCAGCACCGTCATCATACTGCTGAGCTGACGCTGAGGGATGGCCTGCGTGGTTGAAAGTTTCCAAGCCCCAGACCTGTGACCATGCTCCTGAGCTGAGATTGAGGACTGGCCTGCCCGGATGAAAGTCTCCATGTCCCAGAAATATTATTGTCCTGCTGAGCTGAAGCTGAGGTTTGGCCTGCTTGACGGCAAGTCTCCCCACTCCAGCACTGTCATCATGCTGCTGAGCTGAAGCTGAGGGCTGGCCTGCTTGGGGTCCAGTCTCCCCGCCCTTGAACTGTCATGGTCCTGCTGAGCTGAGGCTGTGGGCTGGTCTGCTTGAACCAAAGTCTCCATGCTCCAGAAGTGTGATAGTGCTGCTGAGTTGTTGTTGAGGGCTGGCCAGCCTGGAAGAAAGTCTCTACGCCCAAGCAATATAATGGTGCTGCTGAGCTGAGGCTGAGCACTTGCCTGTCTGGATGATAGTCTCCATGCCCCATAACTGTGAAAGCATTGCTGTGCTGCTGAGGCTGAGGGCGGCCTGCTTGGATGAATGTCTCCCCACCCGCTAGCACTGCCTGAGGGCTGGCCTGCCTGGATGAAAGTCTCCAAGTTCCAGAACTGTGATAATTAAGATAAGATAAGATAAGATAAGATAAGATAAGATAAGATAAGATATTCCTTTATTAGTCCCACAGTGGGGAAATTCACAAATGCTGCTAAGCTGATGTTGAGGGCTGGCCTTCCTGTAAGAGACATTCCACGCCCTAGCAATGTCATCGTGCTACTGACTTGAGCCTACGTGGAGGACCGTGTCCACGCCCCAGCACCCTCAAAATGCTGCTGAGCTGAGGCTGACAGCTGGCCTGCATGGAGGCGAGTGTCCAAGCCCTAGCAATGTCATCATGCTGCTGAGCTGAAGGTGATGGCTGGCCTGCCCGGGAAGAAAATCTCCATGCCCCAGCTATGTCATTGTTTTTTTGAGCTGATGCTGGGGGCTGGCCTGCCAGGAAACCAGTCTCTACGCCCCAGTACCATCATAGTGCTGCTGATGAGGCTGAGGGCTTGCCTGCCTGGACGAAAGTCTCTGTGCCCCATAACTGTGATTGTGCTGCCGAGCTATGTTTTAAGGCTGGCCTGCCTGGAGGTAAGTCTCCATGCCCCAGCACCGTCATCATGCTGCTGAGGCTGAGGGCCGGCTTACTTGACGGCCAGTCTCCATGCTCCAGCACTGTTATTGTGCCGCTGAAGCTGAGAGCTGAGAGCTGGCTTGTCTCCATGCCCCAGCAATGTCATTGTGCTTTTGAGTCTGAGGCTGGGTGCTGGCTTTCCTGAAGGCCAATCTCCACTCCCCAGCACCGTTATCATGCTGCTGAGCTGAGGCTGAGCGGTGATCTTGCTGGAGGCCCATCTCACCGCCCTAGAACTGTCATCATACTGCTGAGCTGAGGTTGAAGGTTGGCTTATCTGAATGAAGGTTTCCATGGCCCAGAACTGTGATTGTGCTCCTGAGTTGAGCCTGAGGGTAGGCCTGCATGGATGAAAGTCTGCACGCCCCAGAACTGTGATCGTGCTGCTGAGCTGAGGTTGAGGGCTGGCTTGCCTGGATTAAAGTCTTCACGCCCTAGCAATGTCATCATGTTGCTGAGCTGAGGCTAATGCCTGGCCTACCTTGACAGTAGTCTCCCGCCGCAGCAATATAACCGTGATGCAGAGCTTAGGCTGCCCTGCTGGGAGGCCAGTCCCCACGCAACAACCTCGTCATTGTGCTTTAGCCAGGTAGTCGTGCTGGTGAGTTGGGGCTCAGGGCTGGCATGCCTGGATGCTCGCCCCCATGCTTCAGCAATGTCATCATGCTGCTGAGTCTAAGGGCTGGCCTGCCTGGAAGAAAGTCTCCCAACACAGCAATAAAATCGTGATGCAGAGCTTAGGCTGCCCAGCTTGGAGGCCAGCCGCCACGCAACATCCTTGTCATTGTGCTGCACAGCTAAAGGTGATGACTCAGCTGCTGGGAGGCCAGCCGTCATGCAACAGCCTTGTCATCGTGCTGCCCAGCTGAAGGTGGTGGCTTGTCTCCTTAGATTCCAGCCACCACCCAACAGCGCTTTAATTGTGCTGCCCAGCGGAGGGTGAGAGCTCGCCTGCTGGGAGGCCAGCTTCTACACAAAAGCATTGTCCTCCCTCTGCCTGAGTGTGAAGGCTCGCCTGCTTGGAAATCAGGTGCCATGCAACAGCCTTGTCATCTTGCTGCCCACCTGAGGGTGAGGGCTCGCCTAGTTAGAGGCCAGCCGCCACTCTACAGCCTTGTCATCGTGCTGCCCAGCTGAGGGTGAGGGCTTGCCTGCTGGGAGACAAGCCGCCACACAACATCCTTGTCATTGTGCTGCCCAGCAGAAGGTGGGAGCTCCCCTGCTTCGAGGCTAGCTGTCATAAAACAGCCTTGTCATTGTTCTGACCGACAGTAGGTGAGGGCTCGTCTTCTTAGAGACTAGCCACCATGCAAAAGAGTTGTCATAGTGCTGCCCTCCGCAGGGTTAAAGCTCGCCTGCTGGCAGGCCAGCCTTGTCATTGTGCTTCTCAGCTAAGGGTGTGAGCTTACCTGTTTGAATGCCAGCCACCACGGAACAGCCTTGTCATCACGCTGCCCAGCTGCTTGTGCTTCTGCTTGGATTCCAGCCGCCACCCAACAGCATTATCCTCCTGCTGCCCAGCTGAGGGTGAGGGCTCGCATCCTTGGAAACCAGCCAGCACACAGCAGCCTTGTCATTGTGCTTCCTAGCTGAAGATGAGGGCTCACCTGCTGTGAGGCCAGCTGCCACGCAAAAGCATTGGAAGCCAGCCGATATGCAACAGCCTTTTCATAGTGCTAACCAGCTGAGGGTGAAGACTTGCCTACTGGGAGGCCAGCAGCCACGCAACAGCATTGTCCTCCCGCTGCCCAGCTGAGGGTGAGGGCTCGCCTACTTGGAGGCCAGCCGACATGCAACTGCATTGTCCACCCGCTGCCCAGCTGAGGGTGATAGTACGCCTCCTTGGAGGCCAGCTGCCACGCAACTTTGTCCTTGTGCTTTACTGCTGAGGGTGAGGGCTCTCCTGCTTGGAGGCCAGCTGCTATGCAAAATTGTCCTCACCTTACTCTTCTGAGGGTTAGGCTCCCCTGCTTGGAGGCAAGCTGACACACAACCAAAGCATTCTCCTGCCTCTGCCAAGATGAGGGTAAGGGCTCAGCTGCTTGGAGGCCAGCCGCCACGCAACAGCCTTTTCATTGTGCTGACCAGCTGACAGTGAGATCTTGCATGTATAGGGCCAGTCGCCATCTAACAGCGTTGTCATTGTGCTGTCCAACTGAAAGTATGGGCTCGCCTGTTTGGAGGTCATACCCCATCACATAATCATTTTCCAGGTGAGGGTGAGGACTCGCGTGTTTGGAAGACAGCCGCAACGCAACAGCATTGTCTGCCCACCTGCTGGAGGCCAGCTGCAACCCTACAACAACAACACAATGTTGTCATAGTGCTGCCCTGCTGAGGGTGAGGGATCGCCTTCTTGGAAGCCATCCACCATGCAACAGGGAAGGGTGAGGCTCACCTGCTTAGAGGGTAAATGCCATGCTACAACCTTGTCGTCAGGCTGCCTAGCTGAAGCTCGCTTGCAAACAGCAGTCACAGTCGCTGCATACAGCACAGCACTCCCCTGGCATTCGCATGAATGATGGTGTCTGGTCTACCTCAAGGAATCAGGAATTGGTATATAAATGCGTTGTGCCTGCCGATTTAGAAAAAAATGTTACTCATGTTATTCTGTGACGACATACCGTCTTTTTCACAAAAACCCGCGACTGAGTGTTTCTTGTGCAAAAATGCATTTTTGTTTGGTTTTGGTAGAAACATAGAGCTTAAGCTAGTTCAGTGATCAAAACTACAGTTTTACATTAAACTGAGATTAGAATGAAGATTTGATGCTTAGAGACCAAGTTTTTATTGAAAGCTGACAAAACTGTTTTCTGTCATATACATCCTGTTTTGGATGTTACGAATGTAAGAGTATGGAAAATGGGTGTGGAAAAGCTGTCTTTTTAGGAAATATCCATTTTTAAATATTTCTTGTGGAACAGTGCATTTCTATATATTGTCTTTTGTGTGCTTTGGGACGTGAAATGCAGTTTTAGCTAGTTTAGTGGTGAAAACAATAGTTTTACATGAAACTGAACACTGAATGAAGACTTCATCTGGAGGTTTAGCTTCAATGAGAAATTTTATAAACACAACTTATGTGTCATATTAATCCTCGCCTTTTTTCAGTGATCCTGATGTGTTTATGTGTAGAAATGACATGTTTTTTTTCTCCAGAAATGAACTTTTGAGGGTTTCTTGTGGAAAACACACTTTCTTTGTGTGCTTTTGGATGAGAAATGAAATGTTAGCTAGAGTAATGATCTACGATTTTGTATAAAATTGAACATAGAATAAAGATTTCATGCTTAGAGGACAGTTTAAACTTAAAATTTGCTTAGACTGTGTTTTCCAATTTAGCCATCCTGTATTGGATATTTTATGTGATACTGAGGTGTTCCTGTGAAGAAATGCAGTGCATTTCTGCGTGATTTTGACATTGGAGGCATGACCAATTCTATAAAATTATGTTTGCTGTCATACTCATCCTGTTTTGCATATGTCCAGTGATATTTATGTAATTCTGTGAAGAAATTACATGTTTTTCACAGAAATCCTCTTTTGAGTGTTTCTTGTGAAAATCGCATTTCTGTGTAGTTTTGGACGTGAAACGCAGTTTTAGGTACTTTATGATGAAATCAACGGTTTTATATGAAATTGAGCACATAGAGAATATTTCGTTCTTGGAGGTTAGTTTTCATCTGAAATTTTATAAAGCCATGTTATCTGTAGTATTAATCCTGTTTTGCCTGTTTGCAGTGGTACTGATGTGTTTCTTTGAAGATGTGACATGTTTTTCACAGAAATCCTCTTTTGAGTGTGTGTTGTGAAAATCGCATTTCTGTGTGCTTTTGGACAAGAAATGTAGTTTCAGATAGTGTAATGATGAACATTGCGGTTTTACATGAACGTGAACACAAAATGAAGATTTCATGTTTGGAGGTCAGTTTTGATATGAAATTTTATAAAACCATATTATCTGTCATATTAATCCAGTTTTACATGTTTCAGTGACACTGATCTGTTTCTGTGTCGAAATGACATGTTTTCACACAGAAATTAACTTTTGAGTGTTACTTGTGGAAAATCACATTACTGTGTACTTTTAGACGAGGCATGCATTTCTAACTGCTTAGGTGAAAACAACGGTTTTGCTCGAAATCGATCACAGAATGAAGATTTCACTTGGCGGGCAGGTATAATGACCAATTCTATAAAATTATGTTTGCTGTCATACTCATCCTGTTTTGCATATGTCCAGTGATATTTATGTAATTCTGTGAAGAAATTACATGTTTTTCACAGAAATCCTCTTTTGAGTGTTTCTTGTGAAAATCGCATTTCTGTGTAGTTTTGGACGTGAAACGCAGTTTTAGGTACTTTATGATGAAATCAACGGTTTTATATGAAATTGAGCACATAGAGAATATTTCGTTCTTGGAGGTTAATTTTCATCTGAAATTTTATAAAGCCATGTTATCTGTAGTATTAATCCTGTTTTGCCTGTTTGCAGTGGTAATCATGTGTTTCTGAAGATATGACATGTTTTTCACAGAAATCCTCTTTTGAGTGTGTGTTGTGAAAATCGCATTTCTGTGTGCTTTTGGACAAGAAATGTAGTTTCAGATAGTGTAATGATGAACATTGCGGTTTTACATGAACGTGAACACAAAATGAAGATTTCATGTTTGGAGGTCAGTTTTGATATGAAATTTTATAAAACCATATTATCTGTCATATTAATCCAGTTTTACATGTTTCAGTGACACTGATCTGTTTCTGTGTCGAAATGACATGTTTTCACACAGAAATTAACTTTTGAGTGTTACTTGTGGAAAATCACATTACTGTGTACTTTTAGACGAGGCATGCATTTCTAACTGCTTAGGTGAAAACAACGGTTTTGCTCGAAATCGATCACAGAATGAAGATTTCACTTGGCGGGCAGGTATAATGACCAATTCTATAAAATTATGTTTGCTGTCATACTCATCCTGTTTTGCATATGTCCAGTGATATTTATGTAATTCTGTGAAGAAATTACATGTTTTTCACAGAAATCCTCTTTTGAGTGTTTCTTGTGAAAATCGCATTTCTGCGTGCTGTTGTTTCAGATAGTGTAATGATGAAAATTGTAGAACATGAACTTGAACACAAAATGTAGATTTCTTGTTGAGGTCAGTTTTAAATCGAAATTAACTTCATATTAATCTAGTGTACATGTTTAGTGAAGATTTGTTTCTGTGCCAAACGACAGTTTTCACACAGAAATTAACTTTATGAGTAGTACTTGTGGAAAATCACATTATGTGTACTTTTAGACGAAACATTCATTTTTAACGGTTTTAAATTTTAAAATTTTTTTTTCAAAACCTTTATTTTTATGAAATTGAGCATCATGTAGTAGTAGAATTTTATTTAAATCGTTTATATGAAATGAGCCAAAAAAATATTTCTTCTTGGAGGTTAGTTTTCATCTGAAATTTTATAAACCCATGTTATCTGTAGTATTAATCCTGTTTTGCCTGTTTGCAGTGGTACTGATGTGTTTCTTTGAAGATATGACATGTTTTTCACAGAAATCCTCTTTTGAAGTGTTTCTTGTGAAAATCGCATTTCTGTGTGCTTTTGGACAAGAAATGTAGTTTCAGATAATGTTAATGATGAACATTGCGGTTTTACATGAACTTGAACACAAAATGAAGATTTCATGTTTGGAGGTCAGTTTTGATATGAAATTTATAAAACCATATTATCTGTCATATTAATCCAGTTTTACATGTTTCAGTGACACTGATATGTTTCTGTGAGGAAAGGCCTTTTTTTATACACAGAAATTAATTTTTGAGTGTTACTTGTGGAAAATCACATTACTGTGTACTTTTAGACGAGACATGCATTTTTAACTGCTTTAATAGTGAAAACAATGGTTTCGGAAACGGAAATTACAGGTTTTTCACAGAAATCATCTTTTGATTGTTTCTTGTGGAAAACCGTGGAAATGATGTGCAGTTTTACCTACTTTGGGAGTATAAACAATGGTTTTAAATGAACTTGAGCACCGAATGAGTATTTCATCTTAGGTGGTTAGTGGAATTTTATAAACCCATGTTAAGTCATATTGATCCTGTTTTGCACGCAACGCCCCAGCACCTGTCATCGTGCTGCTGAGCTGAAATGCTTAGAAGAAAATTTCCAGGCCCCAGAGCTGTGATTTTGCTGTTGAGCTGAGATTGAGGGCTGGGCTGCCAGGATGGACATTTCCACAATGCAGCAATGTCATTGTGCTGCTAAACTGAGGCCTGCCTGGAGTCCCCTCTCCACACCATAGGAATGTAATATTGCTGATGACCTGAGGCTGATGGCTGGCTTGGCTGGAGACCAGTCTCACTGCCCCAGCACTCTCATCATGCTGGTGAGCTGAGGCTGAGGGTGAGCCTGCTTGGGGGGTCAGTCTCCATGTCCCAGCACTGCCATCATGCTGCAGAACTGAGGCCTGGCCTATATGGAAAAAAGTCTCCACACCCATGAACTGTGACCATGCAGGTGTGCTGAAGCTAATGGCTAGCCTGCCTGGATGAAAGATACAATGCCCCAGCTATATTCATCGTGCTGCCGAGCTAAGGCTGAGGGATGGCCTGCCTTAATGAAAGTCTCCACACCTCAGAACTGTGTTCGTGCTGCTGAGCTGAGGCTGAGGGCTGGCCTGTCTCCAAGCCTGAGCAGTGTAAGCTTGCTGCTGAGCTGAGGCTCACAGCTGGCCCGTCTGAAAGAAAGTTTCCACGCCCCAGAATCGTGGTCTTGGATGAGTTTGAGGGCTAGCATGCCTGCACCGAACAGTTTAAGCTTGCTCGCCCCAGCATTGTCATCATGCTGCTGAGACTGAAGCTGAGTGCTGGTTTGCCCAGAGGCCCGTTTCCATGCCCCAGCATGGTCATCGTCCTGCTGAGCTGAGGCTGAAGGCTAGCCCTCCTGGGGGCCAGTCTCACACGCCCCAGACCCGTCACAATACTGCTAAGGCTGAGGGCTGGCCTGCCTGGAAGAAAATTGCCACACCCTAGAACTGGGATTGCGCTGCTGAGCTGAGGTTTTTGAGGGCTGGCCTGCTTGGATGAAAGTCTCCACGACCAAGCATTGTAATCATGCTGCTGAGATGAGACTGAAAGACTGCCTGCCTGGTTGCCAGTCTCTAAGGCCCAGTAGTGTCATGATACTTTTGAACTGAGGCTGAGGGATGCCCTGCCTTCCTGAAGTCTCCACGTCCCAGCAATGTAATCCTGCTGCCGAGCTGAGGCTGAGGGCTTGCCTGCCTGTATCAACGTCTCCATGCTCCAGAACTGTGATTGTGCTGCTGAGCTGAGGTCGAGGGCTGGTCTGCCTGGAGGCCCGTCTCCACGCCCCAGCAATGTCATCGTGCTTTTGAGTCTGAGGCTGAGTGCTGGCTTTCATGGAGGCCAATCTCCACTCCCCAGCACCGTTATCATGCTGCTCGGCTGAGGCTGAGCACTGGCCTTGCTGGAAGAAAGTTGCGATGCTCCAGAACTGGGATTTTGCTGTGGAGCTGAGTTTGAGGGCTGGCCTGCCTGCAAGAAATTTTCTCGCCACAGCAATGCCATCATGCTGCTGAGTTGACGCTGAGGGATGGCCTGCCTGGAAGAAAGTCTTCACGCTGCAGCAATGTCATCATGCTGCTGAGCTGAGGGTGAGGGCTGGCCTACCTGGAAGAAATTTGCCATGCCCCTGCAATGTCATCATGCTGCTGAGTTGACGCTGAGGGCTGGCCTTCCTGGATGAATGTCTCCATGGCCCAGCAATGTCATCCTGCTCCTGAGCTGAGGCTGAAGGATGGCCTGCCTGGATGAATGTCTCCACGCCCCAGCAATGTCATCCTGCTCCTGAGCTGAGGCTGAAGGATGGCCTGCCTGGATGAATGTCTCCACGGCCCAGCAATGTCATCCTGCTCCTGAGCTGAGGCTGAAGGATGGCCTGCCTGGATGAATGTCTCCATGCCCCAGCAATGTCATCCTGCTCCTGAGCTAAGGCTGAGGGACTGGCCTGCCTTAATGAAAGTCTTCCCACACCTCATGAACTGTGTTCATGCTGCTGAGCTGAGGCTGAGGGCTGGCGCTTGGATAAAGTCTCCACGCCCCAGCAGTTGTCATCAGCTGTGCTGCTGAGCTGAGGCTTCCACGAGGGCATGGTCTTGCTGTCGAGATGAGTTATATTGCTGCCATGCCTGCACGAAAGTTTTCTCGCCACAATGTCATCATGCTGCTGAGACTGACGCTGGGGGCTGGCCTTGCCCAGAGGAATGTCTCCATGGCCCAGCAATGTCATCCTGCTCCTGAGCTGAGGCTGAAGGATGGCCTGCCTGGAGGAATGTCTCACATGCCCCAGACGCACAATATGCTCAGGTGAGGGCTGGCCTGCTCCTGAGTGAAGAAAAGGGCTGGCCTGCTTACAGGCAAGTCTTCCCCCCTGCAACTGGGATTGTCGCTGCTGAGCTGAGGCTTTTGAGGGCTGGCCTCCTTGGATGAAAGTCTCCACGCCCAAGCATTGTAATCATAATACTGCTGCTGAGCTGAGATCAAAAGCTGAAAGACTGCCTGCCTGGTTGCCAGTCTCTATCTCCAGGCTCCAGCAATGTCATTGTGACTTTTGCTGAGCTGAGGCTGAGGGCTGGCCCTGCCTGGATCAAAGTCTCCACTCCCAAGCACTGTCAACATGCTACTGAGCTGAAGCTGAGGGAAGGCCTTCCTGGTTAAAGTTTCCACGCCCCAGCAATGTAATCCTGCTGACGAGCTGAGGCTGAGGGCTTGCCTGCCTGTAATCAAAGTCTCCATGCTTCAGAACTGTGATCTGCTGCTGAGCTGAGAGCTGAGGTCGAGGGGCCTGTCTCCACGCCCCACCAGTGTAAGCTTCTTAGTAGGTGCTGGCCTGTCTGAAAGAGAGTTTCCACCACGCCCCAGAATGGTGGTTTTTCAGTCGAGATGAGTTTGAGGGCTAGCATGCCTGCACAAATTTTCCAGCATCTTCTGAGGCTGCTGAGTTGACGCTGAGGGCTGGCCTTCCTGGATGAAAGTCTCCATGGCCCAGCAATGTCATCCTGCTCCTGAGCTGAGGCTGAAGGATGGCCTGCCTGGATGAATGTCTCCATGCCCCAGCAATGTCATCCTCGCTCCTGAGCTGAGGCTGAGGGCTGGTCTTCTTGGGTGAAAGTCTCCCCCCCCAAGCATTTTCATAATCCTGCTGAGCTGAGATCGAAAGCTGGCATGCCTGGAGGCCAGTTACCATGCTGCAGCAATGTCATCGTGCTGCTGAGCTGAGGCGCTGAGGGCTGGCCTTCCTGGATGAATGTCTCCATGCCCCAGCAATGTCATCACTGCTGGGTGGTTTTTTTCCCCCCCTTTCTGAGCTGAGTTGAGGTTCCCCTCCCCGGATGAAATTTTCCATACCCAGATATGTTACTTGCTGCTGAGCTGAAGCTGAGGTTTGGCCTGCTTGACGGCAAGTCTCCGTGCTCCAGCTGTCATATTCTGCTGAGCTGAGGCTGAGGGCTGGCCTGCTTGGGGGCCAGTCTCCCCACCCTTGCATTGTCATTGTCCTGCTGAGCTGAGGCTGAGGGCTGGTCTGCTTGGACCAAAGTCTCCACGCTCCAGCAATGTGATAGTGCTGCTGAGTTTTTCTGGCCAGCAGTCTCTACGCCCAGCAAAAGTGCTGCGAGCTAGGCTGAGCGCCCGCAATAGTCTCCACCATAACCAGCCCGAACCACCCACTCCATTAGCGAACTCAGTCTCCATCTCCAGCACCGTCATCCTGCTCCTGAGCTGAGGCTGAGGACTGGCCTGCCTGGAGGAAAGTATCCATGCCCCAGCAATGTCATCGTCCTTAGTTGAGGCGGAATGCCTTGAGCTGAGGCTGAGGGCTGCCCTGCCTGGATCAAAGTCTCCACTCCGCAGCAACTGTGATCATGCTGCTGAGCTGAGGGTGAGGGCTGGCCTACCTGGAAGAAAGTCTCCATGCCCCAGCAATGTCATCCTGCTGCTGAGCTGAGGCTGAGGGCTGGCCTTCCTGGATCAACGTCTCCATGCTCCAGCACTGTGATTGTGCATCCTGCTCCTGAGCTGAGGCTGAAGGATGGCCTGCCTCAGGAGGAAAATCTCCATGCCCCAGCAACGTTATAATTCTCCTCAGCTGAGGCTGAGGGCTGACCTTGCTGGAGGCCAGTCTCACCGCCCTAGTACTGTCATCATACTGCTGAGCTGAGGTTGAGGGTTGGTCTGTCTGAATTAGAGTTTCTGTGGCCCAGAACTGTGATTGTGCTCCTGAGCTGAGGTTTAGGGCTGGCCTGCCTGGAAGAAAGTTGCCATGCTCCAGAACTGGGATTGTGCTGTGGAGCTCAGTTTGAGGGCTGGCCTGCCTGGAAGAAAGTTGCCATGCCCCAGAATCGTGATCTTGATGTGATGTGTTTGAGGGCTGGCCTGCTTGCAAGAAAGTTTTCTCGCCACAGCAATGTCATCATGCTGCTGAGTTGACGCTGATGGCTGGCCTGCCTGGATGAATGTCTCCACGGCCCAGCAATGTCATCCTGCTCCTGAGCTGAGGCTGAGGGATGGCCTGTCTTGATTAAAGTCTCTACGCTACAGAACTGTGATTGTACTCCCAAACTGAGGCTGAGTGCTGGCCTGCCTGGATGACGATCTCCACGCCCCAAAAGTGTGATCATGTTGCCAAGCTGAGTTTGAGGGCTGGGCTGCCTGGAATGAAGTTTCAACGCCTCAGCAATGTCAACATGCTACTGACTCTGAGGCTGAGTGCTGGCTTGTCTGGAGGCCCGTCTCCATGTCCCAGCACCGTGAATTGTGCTGCTGAGCTGAGATAGAAAGCTGGCCTGCCTGGAGGCCAGTCTCCACACTGCAGCAATGTCATCATGCTGCTGAGCTGAGGCTGAGGGCTGGGCTGCCTGGAGGCCAGTCCTTATGCCCCAGCACCGTCATCATACTGCTGAGCTGATGCTGAGGGAAGGCCTGCGTGGTTGAAAGTTTCCACGCCCCAGACCTGTGACCATGCTCCTGAGCTGAGATTGAGGACTGGCCTGCCCGGATGAAAGTCTCCATGTCCCAGAAATATTATTGTCCTGCTGAGCTGAAGCTGAGGTTTGGCCTGCTTGACGGCAAGTCTCCCCACTCCAGCAATGTCATCCTTCTCCTGAGCTGAGGCTGAGGGCTGGCCTGCTTGGGGGCCAGTCTTCCCGCCCTTGCATTGTCATTGTCCTGCTGAGCTGAGCCTGAGGGCTGGTCTGCTTGGATGAAAGTCTCCACGCCCAAGCATTGTCATAATGCTGCTGAGCTGAGATCGAAAGCTGGCATGCCTGGAGGCCAGTTTCCATGCTGCAGCAATGTCATCGTGCTGCTGAGCTGAGGCTGAGGGCTGGCCTGCCTGGAGGCCAGTCCTTATGCCCCAGCACCGTCATCATACTGCTGAGCTGATGCTGAGGGAAGGTCTGCGTGGTTGAAAGTTTCCACGCCCCAGACCTGTGACCATGCTGCTGAGCTGAGACTGAGGACTGGCCTGCCCAGATGAAAGTTTCCATAACCCAGATATGTTACTGTGCTGCTGAGCTGAAGCTGAGGTTTGGCCTGCTTGACGGCAAGTCTCCGTGCTCCAGCTGTCATCATGCTGCTGAGCTGAAGCTGAGGGCTGGTCTGCTTGGGGGCCAGTCTCCCCGCCCGTGCACTGTCATTGTCCTGCTGAGCTGAGGCTGTGGGCTGGTCTGCCTGAACCAAAGTCTCCACGCTCCAGAAATGTGATAGTGCTGCTGAGTTGTTGTTAAGGGCTGGCCAGCAGTCTCTACGCCCAAGCAATATAATGGTGCTGCTGAGCTGAGGCTGAGCGCTTGCCTGTCTGGACGATAGTCTCCACGCATAACTGTGAAAGCATTGCTGTGCTGCTGAGGCTGAGGGCCGACATGTCTGGAAGACAGTCTCCATGCCCCAGCACCATTATCGTGCTGCTGAGGCTGAGGGCCGTCTTACTTGACGGCCAGTCTCCATGCTCCAGCACCGTTATCGTGCTGCTGAGGCTGAGAGCTGGCTTGCCTGGATGAAAATATCCATGCCCGAGCAATGTCATCGTGCTGCTGAGTTGAGGCGGAATGCACTTGAACTGAGGCTGAGGGATGCCCTGCCTGGATCAAAGTCTCCACTCCCAAGAACTGTGATCATGCTACTGAGCTGAGGTTGAGGACTTGCCTTCCTGGAAGAAAGTCTCCATATCCCAGCAATGTAATCCTGCGGCTGAGCTGAGGCTGAGGGCTTGCCTGCCTGTATCAACGTCTCCATGCTCCAGAACTGTGATTGTGCAGCTGTGCTGAAGCCGAGTGCTGGCCTTTCAGGAGGCCAATCTCCTCTCCCCAGCACCGTTATCATGCTGCTCAGCTGAGGCTGAGCGGTGACCTTGCTGGAGGCCAGTCTCACCGCCCTAGTACTGTCATCATACTGCTGAGCTGAGGTTGAGGGTTGGTCTGTCTGAATTAGAGTTTCTGTGGCCCAGAACTGTGATTGTGCTCCTGAGCTGAGGTTTAGGGCTGGCCTGCCTGGAAGAAAGTTGCCATGCTCCAGAACTGGGATTGTGCTGTGGAGCTCAGTTTGAGTGCTGGCCTGCCTGGAAGAAAGTTGCCATGCCCCAGAATCGTGATCTTGATGTGATGTGTTTGAGGGCTGGCCTGCTTGCAAGAAAGTTTTCTCGCCACAGCAATGTCATCATGCTGCTGAGTTGACGCTGATGGCTGGCCTGCCTGGATGAATGTCTCCACGGCCCAGCAATGTCATCCTGCTCCTGAGCTGAGGCTGAGGGATGGCCTGTCTTGATTAAAGTCTCTACGCTACAGAACTGTGATTGTACTCCCAAACTGAGGCTGAGTGCTGGCCTGCCTGGATGACGATCTCCACGCCCCAAAAGTGTGATCATGCTGCCAAGCTGAGTTTGAGGGCTGGGCTGCCTGGAATGAAGTTTCAACGCCTCAGCAATGTCAACATGCTACTGACTCTGAGGCTGAGTGCTGGCTTGTCTGGAGGCCCGTCTCCATGTCCCAGCACCGTGAATTGTGCTGCTGAGCTGAGATAGAAAGCTGGCCTGCCTGGAGGCCAGTCTCCACACTGCAGCAATGTCATCATGCTGCTGAGCTGAGGCTGAGGGCTGGGCTGCCTGGAGGCCAGTCCTTATGCCCCAGCACCGTCATCATACTGCTGAGCTGATGCTGAGGGAAGGCCTGCGTGGTTGAAAGTGTCCACGCCCCAGACCTGTGACCATGCTCCTGAGCTGAGATTGAGGACTGGCCTGCCCGGATGAAAGTCTCCATGTCCCAGAAATATTATTGTCCTGCTGAGCTGAAGCTGAGGTTTGGCCTGCTTGACGGCAAGTCTCCCCACTCCAGCAATGTCATCCTTCTCCTGAGCTGAGGCTGAGGGCTGGCCTGCTTGGGGGCCAGTCTTCCCGCCCTTGCATTGTCATTGTCCTGCTGAGCTGAGCCTGAGGGCTGGTCTGCTTGGATGAAAGTCTCCACGCCCAAGCATTGTCATAATGCTGCTGAGCTGAGATCGAAAGCTGGCCTGCCTGGAGGCCAGTTTCCATGCTGCAGCAATGTCATCGTGCTGCTGAGCTGAGGCTGAGGGCTGGCCTGCCTGGAGGCCAGTCCTATGCCCCAGCACCGTCATCATACTGCTGAGCTGATGCTGAGGGAAGGTCTGCGTGGTTGAAAGTTTCCCCCCCAACCTGTGACCATGCTCTGAGCTGAGACTGAGGACTGCCTGCCCGGATGAAAGTTTCCATAACCCAGAATGTACTGTCCTGCTGAGCTGAAGCTGAGGTTTGGCCTGCTTGACGGCAAGTCTCCGTGCTCCAGCTGTCATCATGCTGCTGAGCTGAAGCTGAGGGCTGGCCTGCTTGGGATCCAGTCTCCCCGCCCTTGAACTGTCATGGTCCTGCTGAGCTGAGGCTGTGGGCTGGTCTGCTTGAACCAAAGTCTCCATGCTCCAGAAGTGTGATAGTGCTGCTGAGTTGTTGTTGAGGGCTGGCCAGCCTGGAAGAAAGTCTCTACGCCCAAGCAATAAAATGGTGCTGCTGAGCTGAGGCTGAGCACTTGCCTGTCTGGATGATAGTCTCCATGCCCCATAACTGTGAAAGCATTGCTGTGCTGCTGAGGCTGAGGGTCGGCCTGCTTGGATGAATGTCTCCACACCCAAGCAATGTCATTATGCTGCTGAGCTACTGCTGAGGGCTGGCCTGCCTGGATGAAAGTCTGCAAGTTCCAGAACTGTGATAAATAAGATAAGATAAGATAAGATATTCCTTTATTAGTCCCACAGTGGGGAAATTCACAAATGCTGCTAAGCTGATGTTGAGGGCTGGCCTTCCTGTAAGAGACATTCCACGCCCTAGCAATGTCATCGTGCTACTGACTTGAGCCTATATGGAGGACCGTGTCCACGCCCCAGCACCCTCAAAATGCTGCTGAGCTGTGGCTGACAGCTGGCCTGCATGGAGGCGAGTGTCCAAGCCCTAGCAATGTCATCATGCTGCTGAGCTGAAGGTGATGGCTGGCCTGCCCGGGAAGAAAATCTCCATGCCCCAGCTATGTCATTGTATTTTTGAGCTGATGCTGGGGGCTGGCCTGCCAGGAAACCAGTCTCTACGCCCCAGTACCATCATAGAGCTGCTGAGCTGAGGCTGAGGGCTTGCCTGCCTGGACGAAAGTCTCTGTGCCCCATAACTGTGATTGTACTGCCGAGCTGTGTTTTAAGGCTGGCCTGCCTGGAGGTAAGTCTCCATGCCCCAGCACCGTCATCATGCTGCTGAGGCTGAGGGCCGGCTTACTTGATGGCCAGTCTCCATGCTCCAGCACTGTTATTTTGTGCCGCTGAAGCTGAGAGCTGAGAGCTGGCTTGTCTCCATGCCCCAGCAATGTCATCGTGCTTTTGAGTCTGAGGCTGGGTGCTGGCTTTCCTGAAGGCCAATCTCCACTCCCCAGCACCGTTATCATGCTGCTGGGGGCGGCAGTAGCTCAGTCCGTAAGGACTTGGGTTAGGATGTGGAGGATCCCGGGTTCAAATCCCCCATGGACCAAGACCAACTGGTTACTGGAGAGGTGCCAGTTTACCTCTTGGGCACTGCCAAGGTGCCCCTGAGCAAGGCACCAAACCCCCAACTGCTCTGAGCGCTTGTCAGGAGCAGCCCCCTCACTCTGACATCTCTCCATTGACATGTATATGTACTATGTACTGTGTACTGTGAACAACAGAGTGTAAAACTGAATTTCCCCACTGTGGGAATATCTTTCTTTCTTTCTTTCTTTCTGAGCTGAGGCTGAGTGGTGATCTTGCTGGAGGCCCATCTCACCGCCCTAGAACTGTCATCATACTGCTGAGCTGAGGTTGAGGGTTGGCTTATCTGAATGAAGGTTTCCACGGCCCAGAACTGTGATTGTGCTCCTGAGTTGAGCCTGAGGGTAGGCCTGCATGGATGAAAGTCTGCATGCCCCAGAACTGTGATCGTGCTGCTGAGCTGAGGTTGAGGGCTGGCTTGCCTGGATTAAAGTTTCCACGCCCTAGCAATGTCATAGTGTTGCTGAGCTGAGGCTAATGCCTGGCCTACCTTGACAGTAGTCTCCCGCCGCAGCAATATAACCGTGATGCAGAGCTAAGGCTGCCCTGCTAGGAGGCCAGTCGCCACCCAACAACCTCGCCATTGTGCTTTAGCCAGGTAGTCGTGCTGGTGAGTTGAGGCTCAGGGTTGGCATGCCTGGATGCTTGCCCCCATGCTTCAGCAATGTCATCATGCTGCTGAGTCTCAGGGCTGGCCTGCCTGGAAGAAAGTCTCCCAACACAGCAATAAAATCGTGATGCAGAGCTTAGGCTGCCCAGCTTGGAGGCCAGCCGCCACGCAACATCCTTGCCATTGTGCTGCACAGCTAAAGGTGATGACTCAGCTGCTGGGAGGCCAGCCGTCACGCAACAGCCTTGTCATCGTGCTGCCCAGCTGAAGGTGATGGCTTGTCTAGTTAGAGGCCGCCGCCACTCTACAGCCTTGTCATCGTGCTGCCCAGCTGAGGGTGAGGGCTTTCCTTCTGGGAGACAAGCCGCCACCCAACAGCATTTTCATTGTGTTGCCCAGCAGAGGGTGGGAGCTCCCCTGCTGGGAGGTAGCTGTCATAAAACAGCCTTCTCATTGTTCTACAAACAGCATGTGAGGGCTCGCCTTCTTAGAGACTAGCCACCATGCAACAGAGTTGGCATAGTGTGCCCTCCGCAGGGTTAAAGCTCGCCTGCTGGCAGGCCAGCCTTGTCATTGTGCTTGGAAAGGGTCAGGGCTTACCTGTTTGAATGCCATCCACCACGCAACAGCCTTGTCATCTTGCTGCCCACCTGGGGGTGAGGGCTCGCCTACTTAGAGGCCAGACACCACTCTACAGCCTTGTCATCGTGCTAACCAGCTGAGGGTGAGGGCTTGCCTGCTGGGAGACAAGCAGCCACACAACATCCTTGTCATTGTGCTGCCCAGCAGAAGGTGGGAGCTCCCCTGCTTCGAGGCTAGCTGTCATGAAACAGCCTTGTCATTGTTCTGACCAACAGTAGGTGAGGGCTCGCATTCTTAGAGACTAGCCACCATGCAACAGAGTTGTCATAGTGCTGCCCACCGCAGGGTTAAAGCTCACCTGCTGGGAGGCCAGGCTTTTCATTGTGCTTCTCAGCTAAGGGTGTGGGCTTGCCTGTTTGAATGCCAGCCACCACGCAAAAGCCTTGTCATCACGATGCCCAGATAAGGGTGAAGACTTGCCTGCTTGGATTCCAGCCGCCACCCAACAGCATTATCCTCCTGCTGCCCAGCTGAGGGTGATGGCTCGCCTGCTTGGAGGCCAGCCGACATGCAACAACCTTGTCATTGTGCTTAACAGCTGAGGGTGAGGGCTCGCATCCTTGGAAACTAGCCAGCACACAACAGCCTTGTCATTGTGCTGCCTAGCTGAAGATGAGGGCTCACCTGCTGTGAGGCCAGCTGCCACGCAAAAGCATTGGAAGCAAGCCGATATGCAACAGCCTTTTCATAGTGCTAACCAGCTGAGGGTGAAGACTTGCCTGCTGGGAGGCCAGCAGCCATGCAACAACATTGTCCTCCCGCTGCCCAGCTGAGGGTGAGGGCTCTCCTACTTGGAGGCCAGCTGACATGCAACTGCATTGTCCACCCTTAGCCCAGTTGAGGGTGATAGTACGCGTCTTTGGAGGCCAGCTGCCACACAACAACTTTGTCCTTGTGCTTTACTGCTGAGGGTGAGGGCTCGCCTGCTTGGAGGCCAGCTGCCATGCAAAAGCATTGTCCTCACCTTACTCTTCTGAGGGTGAGGCTCCCCTGCTTGGAGGCAAGCTGACACACAAGAAAAGCATTTTCCTGCCTCTGCCGAGTTGAGGGTAAGGGCTCAGTTGCTTGGAGGCCAGCCGCCACGCAACAGCCTTGTCATAGTGCTGCCCACCGCAGGGTTAAAGCGCGCCTGCTGGGAGGCCAGCCTTGTCATTGTGCTTCTCAGCTAAGGGTGTGGGCTTGCCTGTTTGGATGCCAGCCACCCACCACGCAACAACCCAGTCATCACGCTGCCTAGATGAAGGTGAAGACTTTTCTGCTTGGATGCCAGCCGCCACCCAACAGTATTGTCCTGCCGCTGCCCAACTGAGGGTGCGGAGTCGCCTGCTGGAAGGCCTACCCCCACACAGTAGCCTTGACATTTTGCTGGCCAGCTGAAAATGAGGGCTCTACTGCTTGGAAGCCAGCCACCACGCAACAGAGTTTTCATTGTGAGATCCAGCTGACAGTGTGGGTTCGCCTGCTGGGAGAATAGCTGCTATGCAACAGCCTTGTCATTGTGCTGCCCAGCAGTAGGTGAGGGCTCATCTTCTTAGAGACTATTCACCATGCAACAGAGTTGTCATAGTGCTGCCCACCGCAGGGTTAAAGCGCGCCTGCTGGGAGGCCAGCCTTGTCGTTGTGCCTCCCAGCTAAGGGTGTGGGCTTGCCTGTTTGGATGCCAGCCACCACGCAACAGCCTTGTCATCATGCTGCCCAGCTGGGTGTGAAGGCTCGCCTATTTTGAGGCCAAACGCCACGCTACAGCCTTGTCATAGTGCTAACCAGCTGAGGGTGAAAGCTTGCCTGCTGGGAGGCCAGCAGCCATGCTACAGCGTTGTCATTGTGCTGCCCAGCAGAAGGTTGGAGCTCCCCTGCTTCGAGGCTAGCTGTCATGAAACAGCCTTGTTGTTTCTTCTGACCAGCAGTAGGTGAGGGCTTGCCTTCTTAGAGACTAGCAACCATGCCACAGAGTTGTCATAATGCTGCTTTTCAGCTAAGGGTTAAAGCTCGCCTGCTGGCAGGCCAGCCTTGTCATTATGCTTCTCAGCTAAGGGTGTGGGCTTACCTGTTTGAATGCCAGCCACCACGCAACAGCCTTGTCATCACGCTGCCCAGCTCGGTGTGAAGGCTCGCCTACTTTGAGGCCAAACACCATGCTACAGCCTTGTCATAGTGCTAACCAGCTGAGGGTGAAAGCTTGCCTGCTGGGAGGCCAGCAGCCATGCTACAGCGTTGTCATTGTGCTACCCAGCAGAGGGTGGGAGCTCCCCTGCTTCGAGGCTAGCTGTCATGAAACAGCCTTGTTGTTTCTTCTGACCAGCAGTAGGGAGGGCTTGCCTTCTTAGAGACTAGCAACCATCAACAGAGTTGTCATAATGCTGCTTTTCAGCTAAGGGTTAAAGCTCGCCTGCTGGCAGGCCAGCCTTTCATTGTGCTTCTCAGCTAAGGGTGTGGGCTTACCTGTTTGAATGCCAGCCACCACGCAAGAAGAAGAAGAAGAAGATCAACCTTTATTAGTCCCACAGTGGGGAAATTCAATTTACACTCTGTTTAACTTATACATGGTACATGCACACAAACACACACACACATGCAGTAATGGAGAGATGTCAGAGTGAGGGGGCTGCTCCAGACAAGCGCCCCGAGCAGTTGGGGGTTTGGTGCCTTGCTCAGGGGCACCTCGGCAGTGCCCAAGAGGTAAACTGGCACCTCTCCAGCTACCAGTTCACACTCAGTTTTTGGTCCATGTCGGGACTTGAACCGGTGACCCTCCGGTTCCCAAGCCAACTCCCTACAGACTGAGCTACTGCCACCCCAATGACAAGGCAACAGCCTTGTCATCACGCTGCCCAGCTGCTTGTGCTTCTGCTTGGATTCCAGCCGCCACCCAACAACAACTGTCCTCCCACTGCCCAGTTGAGGGTGAAGGCTTGCCTCCTCAGAGAACAGCTACCATGTTGTTGGGGGGGGGGGGGGGTAAAACACCAAACTCCTCTTATTCTGCCTAGGGGAGGGGGGGGCCTCGGTGGGGGCGCCCCCCCCAATTTATTATACCCCCCCCCCAACCCCCTTTTTTCCCCCCCCCCCCCGGTGGGGGTGCCCCCCCACATAAAAGCCAAACCCCCACCCTACAGCCTTCTTATAATACTAACCACCTGAGGGGGAAAACTTCCTTCCTGGGGGCCAACCACCATTCCTCCTCCTTTTTTTTTTTCCTCCCCACCAAAAGTTGGATCCCCCCCCCCTTCAAGGCGGCGTGTTTTAAAAAAAATTTCTTTTTTTTTTTCCTTTAATAGGTGAGGGCCCCCCTTTTTTAGAAACTACCCCCCATCCAAAAAATTTTTTATATTCTTCCCCCCCCAGGGTTAAAGCTCACCTGCTAGGAGGCCAGGCTTTTCATTGTGCTTTTCAGCTAAGGGTGTGGGCTTGCCTGTTTGGATGCCAGCCACCACGCAACAACCTTGTCATCACGCTGCCTACATGAAGGTGAAGACTTTTCTGCTTGGATTCCAGCCGCCACCCAACAACAACTGTCCTCCCACGGCCCAGTTGAGGGTGAAGGCTCACTCGCCTTCTCAGAGAACAGCCACCATGCAACAACCTTTTCATTGTGCTTCACAGCTGAGGGTGAGGGTGCTGGCATCATTGGAAACCAGCCAGCACACAACAGCCTTGTCATTGTGCTGCCTAGCTGAGGGTAGGGGCTCACGTGCTGTGAGGCCAGCTGCCACGCAAAATTATTGGAAGCCAGCCGCCATGCAACAGCCTTGTCATTGTGCTGCCCAGCAGTAGGTGAGGGCTCGTCTTCTTAGAGACTATTCACCATGCAACAGAGTTGTCATAGTGTTGCCCACCGCAGGGTTAAAGCGCGCCTGCTGGGAGGCCAGCCTTGTCATTGTGCCTCCCAGGCAAGGGTGTGGGCTTGCCTGTTTGGATGCCAGCCACCACGCAACAGCCTTGTCATCATGCTGCCCAGCTGGGTGTGAAGGCTCACCTATTTTGAGGCCAAACGCCACGCTACAGCCTTGTCATCGTGCTGCCCAGCTGAGGGTGAGGGCTTGCCTGCTGGGAGACAAGCCGCCACACAACATCCTTGTCATTGTGCTGCCCAGCAGAAGGTGGGAGCTCCCCTGCTTCGAGGCTAGCTGTCATAAAACAGCCTTGTCATTGTTCTGACCGACAGTAGGTGAGGGCTCACCTTCTTAGAGACTAGCCACCATGCAACAGAGTTGTCATAGTGCTGCCCTCCGCAGGGTTAAAGCTCGCCTGCTGGCAGGCCAGCCTTGTCATTGTGCTTCTCAGCTAAGGGTGTGGGCTTACCTGTTTGAATGCCAGCCACCACGCAACAGCCTTGTCATCACGCTGCCCAGCTGCTTGTGCTTCTACTTGAATTCCAGCCGCCACCCAACAGCATTATCCTCCTGCTGCCCAGCTGAGGGTGAGGGCTCGCATCCTTGGAAACCAGCCAGCACACAGCAGCCTTGTCATTGTACTTCCTAGCTGAAGATGAGGGCTCACCTGCTGTGAGGCCAGCTGCCACGCAAAAGCATTGGAAGCCAGCCGATATGCAACAGCCTTTTCATAGTGCTAACCAGCTGAGGGTGAAGACTTGCCTACTGGGAGGCCAGCAGCCACGCAACAGCATTGTCCTCCCGCTGCCCAGCTGAGGGTGAGGGCTCACCTGCTTTGGAGGCCAGCTGCTATGCAAAATTGTCCTCACCTTACTCTTCTGAGGGTGAGGCTCCCCTTGCTGACACACAACAAAAGCATTCTCCTGCCTCTGCCGAGATGAGGGTAAGGGCTCAGCTGCTTGGAGGCCAGCCGCCACGCAACAGCATTTTCATTGTGCTGTCCAACTGAAAGTATGGGCTCGCCTGTTTGGAGGCCATACCCCATGCAACAGCCTTGTAATCACATTTCCCAGGTGAGGGTGAGGACTCGCCTGCTTGGAGTCCTGCTGCCACGTACTGCCTTGTCATCACGCTGCCCAGCTGAGGGTGAGAGCTCATCTGCTTGGAGACAGCTGCCCCACAACAGCATTGTCCTCCACTACCCAGCTGAAGGTGAGAGCTCCTCTGCTTAGAGGTAGGCCCCCACGGTACAGCCTTGTCATAGTTCTTCCCAGCTGAGGCTTGCATTCTGGGAGGCCAGCAACCACACAGGAAACAGCCATGTTAATTGTGCTGCCCAGCAGAGGGTGAAGACCTCGCCTGCTTAGAGGCCAGCTGCCATGCAACAGCCTTTTCGTTGTGTTGATCAGCTGACAGTGAGAGCTTGGAGGGCCAGCCGCCATCCAACAGCGATGTCATTGTGCTGTCCAACTGAAAGTATGGGCTCCCGACATGCAACAGCCTTGTAATCACATTTTCCAGGTGAGGGTGAGGACTCGCGTGTTTGGAAGACAGCTACCACGCAATAGCATTGTCCGCCCACCTGCTGGAGGCCAGCTGCAACCCTACAACAACAACACAATGTTGTCATAGTGCTGCCCTGCTGAGGGTGAGGGATCGCCTTCTTGGAAGCCATCCACCATGCAACAGGGAAGGGTGAGGCTCACCATGTTATGTCATATTTAACCTGTTTTGCACGCAAAGCCCCAGCACGGTTATCGTGCTGCTGAGCTGAGGCTGACAACTAGTGATGGGAATTTCGGCTCTTTTCAGAGAACCGGCTCTTTCGGCTCGGCTCACTAAAAAGAGCCGGCTCTTTCGGCTCCCAAACGGCTCTTCAGGTTATTTTGTTGCTTTAATTCATTTATTATCAACAACAATATAAAATTATGCACAAAATGAATTACTAATGTAATTGTTATGTTAGCTGCGTTATCGGTAACACAGCATCCCACTCTTTGGCCACTTTGAGCAGCTCTTCTGCTCAGTTCTCAGAAGTGTGTTTGTCGCTGAACTCAAAACCATCCAGAAGACAGAACACCATTTTATAATTTTCAATAAAGTGACACCTAACTGTCTAGAAGGATGCTGCTGTGGATTTTTTAACCCTCTCTGGCAGTGGATGCAAGTTCTCTGTCATATAGGCCTGGGATGATTTTTTGGTTTTCCTGCTTGGAATTGCATACATAGGATTCAGCGCATTAACTTCCTCAATCCTTTATCATCCACAACTGAAAATGGATGGAAATCAAGTGCAATCATTTGTGCTTATGTCTTGCTGGGGTCACAGACTTCTGCACAAACTGTCTCATAGAGCTCTGGGTTGGTTTAGGTGGTTGTGGTGGTGTACAGCATGATGCTGTAGATGCAGCAGCAGCAGCAGCAACAGTTGCAGTAGAGACACTGGCACCTTCATTAATATCACACTCAACTGATTGATTTATCTTCCCATTGCACCGATGGGTGGACTGTTCTCAGGTTGTTTGCCTGCGCAGGTTGTTTGTGGCTCTATATGATATGACATTACTCTACACTCTGCCTTTGTATTGGCAATAAAATTGAAATGGTCCTGGAGTCACTCATTTTCTTTACTATACCTTCCTAATGTGTCCATGTTGTCTCTTCTTGTTGTCCCCGTCTCTCTCTCTCTCTCTCTCTCTCTCGCTTTCTCTCTCTCTCTCTGTGTGTTCGTGCGCTACTGCTGCTGTGAGTGTAACTCCCGCCCCTCCCCTCTGCTCAGCGCAAACACAAGGCTCAAACACATATTGATCAATTACGTGCGGCGCGAGGAGAAAAAAAGTGAGAGAGAGAGAGAGAAAAAAAAAAAACACGGCTTCCAATAAGGAGCCCGTTGTTCACTTCAAAGAGCTGGCTCTAAGAGCCGTTTCGTTCGCGACCGACCCATCACTACTGCCGGGATGGACGTTTCCACAATGCAGCAATGTCATTGTACTGCTAAGCTGAGGCCTGCCTGGAGTCCCCTCTCCACACCATAGAAATGTAATATTGCTGATGAGCTGAGGCTGATGGCTAGCTTGGCTGGAGACCAGTCTCACCGCCCCAGCACTGTCATCATGCTGCAGAACTGATGCCTGGCCTATCTGGAAAAACAGTCTTCACACCCAGGAACTGTGACCATGCAGCTGTGCTGAAGCTGATGGCTAGCCTGCCTGGATGAAAGATACCATGCCCCAGCTATATCATCTTGCTGCTGAGCTGAGGCTCACAGCTGGCCCGACTGAAAAAAAGTTTCCACGCCCCAGAATCGTGGTCTTGCTGTCGAGATGAGTTTGAGGGCTGGCCTGCCTGCACGAAAGTTTTCTTGCCACAGCATTATCATCATGCTGCTGAGACTGAAGCTGAGCACTGGTTTGCCCAGAGGCCCGTTTCCATGCCCCAGCACGGTCATCATCCTGCTGAGCTGAGGCTGAAGGCTAGCCCTCCTGGGGGCCAGTCTCACACGCCCCAGACCCATCACAGTGCTGCTAAGGCTGAGGGCTGGCCTGCCTGGAAGAAAGTTGCCACACCCTAGAACTGGGATTGTGCTGCTGAGCTGAGTTTTTTGAGGGCTGGCCTGCTTTGATGAAAGTCTCCACGCCCCTGCAATGTCATCATGCTGCTGAGTTGACGCTGAGGGCTGGCCTTCCTGGATGAATGTCTCCACGGCCCAGCAATGTCATCCTGCTCCTGAGCTGAGGCTGAAGGATGGCCTGTCTTGATGAAAGTCTCTACGCTACAGAACTGTGATTGTACTCCCAAACTGAGGCTGAGTGCTGGCCTGCCTGGATGACAATCTCCACGCCCCACAAATTGTGATCGTGCTGCCAAGCTGAGTTTGAGGGCTGGGCTTCCTGGAATGAAGTTTCAACGCCCCAGCAATGTCAACATGCTACTGACTCTGAAGCTGAGTGCTGGCTTGTCTGGAGGCTCGTCTCCATGTTCCAGCACTGTCAATTGTGCTGCTGAGCTGAGAATTGAAAGCTGGCCTGCCTGGAGCCAGTCTCCACGCTGCAGCGATGTCATCGTGCTGCTGAGCTGAGGTGTGTGCTCCAGAAGTGTGATAGTGCTGCTCAGTTGTTGTTGAGGGCTGGTCAGCCTGGAAGAAAGTCTCTACGCCCAAGCAAAATAATGGTGCTGCTGAGCTGAGGCTGAGCGCTTGCCTGTCTGGACGATAGTCTCCATGCCCCATAACTCTGAAAGCATTGCTGTGCTGCTGAGGCTGAGGGCCGACATGTCTGGAAGACAGTCTCTATGCCCCAGCACCATAATCGTGCTGCTGAGGCTGAGGGCCGGCCTACCCAGATAAAAGTCTCCTTGCCCCAGGAATGTAATCGTGCTGTTGAGCTGAAGCTGAGGGCTGGCCTGCTTGGGGTCCAGTCTCCCCGCCCTTGAACTGTCATGGTCCTGCTGAGCTGAGGCTATGGGCTGGTCTGCTTGAACCAAAGTCTCCATGCTCCAGAAGTGTGATAGTGCTGCTGAGTTGTTGTTGAGGGCTGGCCAGCCTGGAAGAAAGTCTCTACGCCCAAGCAATATAATGGTGCTGCTGAGCTGAGGCTGAGCGCTTGCCTGTCTGGACGATAGTCTCCACGCCCCATAACTCTGAAAGCATTGCTGTGCTGCTGAGGCTGAGGGCTGACATGTCTGGAAGACAGTCTCTATGCCCCAGCACCATAATCGTGCTGCTGAGGCTGAGGGCCGGCCTACCCAGACAAAAGTCTCCTTGCCCCAGGAATGTAATCGTGCTGTTGAGCTGAGGCTGAGGACTGGCCTGCTTGGGGGGCAGTCTTCCCGCCCTTGCATTGTCATTGTCCTGCTGAGGGCTGGTCTGCCTGAACCAAAGTCTCCACAGCCCACAACTGTGAAAGTGCTACTGTGCTGCTGAGGCTGAGGGCTGGCTTGCCTGGAAGCCCATCTCCATGCCCCAGCACCATCATTGTGCTGCTGAGGCTGAGGGCCGGCATGCTTGGATGAAAGTCTCCACACCCAAGCATTGTCATCATGCTGCTGAGATGAGGCTGAAAGACTTCCTGTCTGGTTGCGAGTCTCTAAGTCCCAGCAGTGTCATTATACTTTTGAACTGAGGCTGAGGGATGCCCTGCCTGGATCAAAGTCTCCACTCCCAAGAACTGTGATCATGCTACTGAGCTGAGGTTGAGGGCTTGCCTTCCTGGAAGAAAGTCTCCCTGTCCCAGCAATGTAATCCTGCAGCTTCGCTGAGGCTGAGGGCTTGTCTGCCTGTATCAACGTCTCCATGCCCCAGAACTGTGATTGTGCTGCTGAGCTGAGGACAAGGGCTGGTCTGCCTGGAGGCCCGTCTCCACGCCCCAGCAATGTCATCGTGCTTTTGAGTCTGAGGCCGAGTGCTGGCTTTCCTGAAGGTAAATCTCCACTCCCCAGCACCGTTATCATGCTGTTGAGCTGAGGCTGAGCGGTGACCTTGCTGGAGGCTAGTCTCACCGCCCTAGAACTGTCATCATACTGCTGAGCTGAGGACGAGGGTTGGCCTGTCTGAATGAAAGTTTCCATGGCCCAGAACTGTGATTGTGGTCCTGAGCTGAGGCTGAGGACTGGCCTGCATGGATGAAAGTCTGCACGTTCCAGAACTGTGACTGGTGAGTTGAGCCTGTGGATAGGCCTGCCTGGATGAAAGTCTCCAAAACCCAGAACTGTGATCGTGCTGATGAGCTGGGGTTTAGGGCTGGCTTGCCTGGATAAAAGTCTCCATGCCCTAACAATTTCATAGTGCTGCTGAGCTGAGGCTAATGGCTGGCCTGCTTTGATGATAGTCTCCCGCCGCAGCAATATAATCGTGATGCAGAGCTTAGGCTGCCCTGCTGGGAGGACAGCCACCACGCAACAACCTTGTCATTGTGCTTCAGCCAGGTAATCGTGCTAGTGAGTTGAGACTCAGGGCTGGCCTGCCTGGATAAAAGTCACCAGGCACCAGAACTGTAATCATGCTGCTGAGCTGAGGCTGAGGGCTGGCCTGGCGGGAGGCTAATCTCACCGCCCCAGCATTGTCATTGTGCTGGTGAGTCTGAGGCTAAGTGCTGGCCTACCTGGATGCCCGCCTCCATGCTTCAGCAATGTCATCATGCTGCTGAGTCTGAGTCTCAGGGCTGGCCTGCTTGGAAGAAAGTCAGCTTGGAGGCCAGCCGCCACGCAACAACCTTGTCATTGTGCTGCGCAGCTAAAGGTGATTACTCGGCTGCTGGGAGGCCAGCCGTCACGCAACAGCCTTGTCATCGTGCTGCCCAGCTGAAGGTGATGGCTCGTCGCCTTAGATTCCAGCCACCACCCAACAGCGTTTTAATTGTGCTGACCAGCGGAGGGTGAGAGCTCACCTGCTGGGAAGCCAGCTGCTACACAAAACCATTGTCCTCCCTCTGCCCAACTGAGTGTGAAGGCTCGCTTGCTTGGAAACCAGGCGCCATGCGACAGCCTTGTCATCGTGCTGCCCAGCAGAAGGTGGGAGGTCGCCTGCTTAGAGGCTAGCTGTCATGTAACAGCCTTGTCATTGTTCTGACCAGCAGTAGGTGAGGGCTCGCCTTCTTAGAGACATTGTGCTGCCCAGTTAAGGGTGAGGGTTTGCCTGTTTGGAGGCCAGCCACCATGTAAGAACCTTGTCATTGTGCTGCACTGCAGAGGGTCAGGGCTCACCGTGTTGGAGGCCAGCCTCCATGCAACAGCATTGTACTGCTGCTGCCCAGTTGAGGGTGACGTCTCACCTGCATGGAGGCCAGCCGCTACACAACAGCATTTGTTCTCCTCTTGCCCAGCTGAAAATGAGGGCACACGTGTTTGTACACCAGTCGCGATGAAGTAGCGTTCTCATCGAGCTGCTCAGCTGAAGTTGCGGGCTCACCTGCTTAGAATCCAGCCGCCATGCAACAGCCTTGTTATCGTGCTCCCCACCTGAGGGTGAGGGCTTACCTGTTTGGAGGCCCATCTCCGAGCCACAGCACTGTCATCCGTCTACTCAGCTTGGGGTGAAGACTCACATGCTTGGAGTTCAGTCACTGCAGACAGCACCATCATCAAGGTGCTCAGCTTGTGGTAAGGATTCCCCTGGCTGGCCTTCCCTTGAAACCAGTCCCCCACACCCCACATGTTATTTTACTGCTGAGTTGAGGCTGGCTGCTAGCCATTGACCATTACTGTCATTGTCCTGCTGAGCTGATGGCTGGCGAGGCCAGTGTCCCTGCCCCACCACTGTTATCTTGCTGGCTGGCCTGCCTGGATGAAAGTCTCCACGACCCAAAACAATGATTGTGCTGCTCAGCTGTGCTGTGCTGAGGGCTTGCCTTCCTGATGAAAGTCTCCACACCCCAGCAATGTCATTGCGCTGCTGAACTGAGGTTGAGAGATGACCTGCCTGAATGAAAGTCTCCAGCCCCAGAACTGTGATTGTGCTGCTGAGCTCAGGTTCAGGGCTGGCCTGCCAGGAAGTAAATCTCCACGCCCCAGCAACCTCATCGTGCTGCTGAGTCTGAACGCTGGCCTACCTACCATCCAGTTGCCGCGTACAGTATTATGATAAATCTATGTTCACTATGAACAGACGTCTGTTCTGTCTTATATTTTTCCTGTATTGTAGTGATTTCCATATTAAATTAATGAGACTTTTGATTCAAGCTGCACAGTTAAATTGTACAACACACAAAAAAATCATCAGAATTTGCCTGGCTTTGCATTGCCCATGCTTGAAGAGGCATTACAAAAAGGATTACCTATTTTGTGAGAGTGAGATCATAAAGTTGTTATGATATGCTTATTAACTGCGACATATTTTGTTCAAATAATCTACAGTAGTTCTGTGTATGTCGTGCCAATGGGAGCATGACATACGTAACTGGTCCTATGGTACACTCTACTGGATGACAACAAAACTACAACCACTTGCCTGCAGCTTTTCTCGTGAATGATGGTGTTCGGTGTGCCTAAGTAATCAGGAATAGGTATTTCATGCTTCGCACCTGCCGATGTAGAAAAAATGTTACTCATACAATCAATGTGTTGTCTGTGATGAAATATCTTTTTCACAAGATTTCATCCTTGGAGGTTAGTTTTAATGTGGAATTTTATAACCCCATGTTATGCATCATATTAATCCTGTTTCTCGTGTTTCCAGTAATACTGATGTGCTTCTGTAAAGGAATGACATTTTTTCCACAGATATCAATTTATGAATGATTCTTGTGGAAAATCGCATTAATGTGTGCTTTTAGACGAGAGATACAGTTTTAGCTATTTCAGTGGTGAAAACTACGGTTTTGCATGATATTCATCACAGAATGAAAATGTCATGTTTGGAGAGCAGTTTTAAGTTAAATTTACGAAACTACGTTTTCTGACATCACCACCCAGTTTTGCATGTTTCCGGTGAATCTGGTGTGTTTCTGTGAAGAAATGACATTGTGTTTCCACAGAAAACACCCTCTGAGTGTTTCTTGTGTAAAACCGCTTTTCTGTGCACTTTTGGACGAGACATGAAACCCACATAAAAACCAAACATAAACCCATGTTATGTGTCATATTAATACTGTTTCCCCTGTTTCCAGTGATACTGGTGTGTTTCTGTGAAAATTGACGTTTTTTCCACAGATATGAATTTATGAAGGTTTCTTGTTGACAAATGCTTTTCTGTGAGCTTTCAGATGAGACGTGCAGTTTTACTTAGTTTAATGGTGAAAACTACGGTTTTGCATGAAATTGATCACAGAATTAAGATTTCATGTTTGGAGGGCAATTTTAAGTTAAATTTGCTAAAAGTATGTTTTCTGACATAACCACCACATTTTGCATGTTTCCAGTAATACTAAGGTGTTTCTGTGAAGAAATGACATGTTTTTCCACAGGAATCAACTTTTGAATGATTCTTGTGGAAAATCACGTTAATGTGTGCTTTTAGACGACACATGCAGTTTTACCTGTTTTAGGTGTGAAAACAACGGTTTTATATGAACCTGACTATAGAATGACGATTTCATCCTTGGAAGTTTTAATGTGGAATTTTATAAAACTATGTTGTCTCTCATATGCATCCCGTTTTGTATGTTTTCAGTGAAATTAATGTGGGTCGCTGAAGAAATGGCATGGTTTTCACAGAAATCAACTTTTGAGTGTTTCAAGTAGAATTTTTTTTTCTTTTGCAGAAGAAATGCAGTTTTAGCCAGTTCAACTGTGAAAACCATGGTTTTAAATGGAACTGATAAATAGAATGAAGATTTCATGCTTGGAGGACAGGTTTAATGTGATTTTTTTCTAAAAATGTAAATGTTTTCTGTCATGTTTATCCTTCCACTGCAATGTCAGTGATATTGTCGTGATTCTGTGATGATATCACAGGCTTTTCACTGAAATCAATTTTTGAGTGTTTTGTGTGGAAAAACTCCTGTCTGTCTGCTTTTAGAGGAGAAATGCACATGAACATGAACTTGAGTACAGAAAGAAGATTTCCTACGTGGAAGGCAGGTTTAATGTGACCTATCATAAAACTATGATTTCTCTCATCACCTTGTTTTGCATGTTTTCAGTGATATTCATGTGTTTCTGTGAAGAAAGGACACGTTTTTCACAGAAATCAACTTTTGAGTGTTTCCTATTGACAGCCTGTGTGCTTTTGGAGGTGAAATGCACGTTTATCTAGATCAGTTCTGATAACGACGGTTTTACATGAAAGTGATCACATATTGAAGATTTCATGCATGGAGAATCGTTTTCATGTGAAATTTTATAAAATTATGTTGTCTGTCATATTCATCCCTTGTCTGTCATATTCATCCCATTTCGTACGTTTTCAGTTAATATTGGTGTGTGTAGCTGATATCATGACGTTTTTCACAGAAATCAACTTTTTAGTGTTTCATGTCGAAAACGCGTTTCTGTGTGCTTTTGCAGGAGAAATGCAGTTTTAGCCAGTTCAATGGTGAAAACCATGGTTTTAAAAGGAACTGATGAATAGAATGAAGATTTCATGCTTGGAGCACAGGTTTAATGTGATTTTTGAGAATGAGGTTTTCATGCGTGGAGGGCAAGTGTGACATGTTATAAAGCTATGGTTTGTGTCATTTTTATTCTGTTTTTCATGTTTTCAGTGATATTCATGTGAGTCTGTGAAGACGCAACTGGATTTTCACAGAAATCAACATTTGAGTGTTTCATGTAGAAAGATGCGTTTCTGTGGACTTTTGCAGGAGAAATTCAGTTTTGGCTTTTTCAGTTGTGATAACGACGGTTTTACCATGATGATTTCACGCATGGAGAAACGTTTTCATGTGAAATTTAATAAATCTATGATTTCTGTCATATTCATCTGGTGAATGTTTTCAGTGATTTTTGTGTGTCGCTTAAGAAATGCTTTTCACAGGAATCAATTTTTGAGTGTTTCATGTTGAAAAACGCGTTTTTTTTTGTGTGCTTTTGCAGTTGAAATGCAGTTTTAGCCAGTTCAGTGGTGAAAACGAGGGTTTTACATGGAACTGATAAATAGTATGAAGATTTTGTGTTTGGAGGGCAATCTCATTGTGATGTTTCATGAAACTGTCATGTTCATCTTGTTTTGCATGTTTTCAGCGATACTAATGTGTTTATTGTGAAGAAATCACAGGTTTTTCACAGAAATCAACTTTTGAGTGTTTCATGTGGAAAAATGCGTTTCTCTGTGCTTTTGGTGGAGAAATGCAGTTTTACGTAATTCAGTGGTGAAAACTACATTCTTGCATGAAATTCAGCACAACATTGTCATCGTGCTGCTCAGCTCAGAGTAAGGACTTGCCTTCTTGGAGGCCTGGCTCCACGCACAGCATTATGATGAAACTAATGTTCAATGTGATAAAAGTATGTTCCGGGTTTACGCTCTTGTCAAGAGGGTCGGGACCGGCGGTGGTTGTCGAAAGGGATGGTGCGGCTTAGGAGGCTGAACCTCATCATGGGCATGGTTGCAGGGATATACTAAATGTCCCCCAGCACCCTCACGGGCTTTGGGTCGATTCTCCTCGTAACCAGCGCGCATCCACGGGAACGCAACGGATAAGGAGCCAGATGTAACACCGCACTAGTCGGATCCACATCATCATGAATTGAGGGCTTCTGTTGTGCTGTAGCGGTGTTTGCTCATCCTGATAGTTGGGACGAAATGAGTTCAGATCCAAGTGACATATATTTATAATGTACCTGCGATTGCACCTGAATAAACAAAGTCAGACTTTCACAGACGTTGTTTTGGTTCAGCTTTATGTGTAAGCTTTTGAAATCCTGCAAAAGGCGTGCATGTCTGAAAGTATCTGTCTTTTGGTTTGTGTACATTTTAAAAAATCATTATCGATGGGGTTTTGAACCTGATAGCAGCCTGATAACAAAGAAGTGCAGTGCAGCAGGGCATTCCATTAGGGCTTCATTGTCGCTGAATGTTGGCCACACACACACACACACACACACACACACACATTCTAAATGATATTCTACACCTCACTATGACATCTATAAAACACTCCCCAACATTATGGTTCTATATATTTATTTCATTGTTGCAAATATGCCAAAGGAGGGCACCATTTGACCACACTGAAATAGATTGGTTAATGCCAGTCAGGCTGTACATGGGCAAATGGCGCCATCTGGTGGAAAAAATAGAAATTTAAAAGGATTAGACCATCTTGGCATGATACAGTATATATCAAAATTCAATCTGCAAAGGTTGGGTATTCAAAAAATGTGATTTGAAGTGGAGTCAGTGGGATTTTTATATGTATATAAGGACGAAGGATTGCTCTAAAAAGGTTCATCTGTGTTTTAAAGACTTCTTAAATATCAGAATTCACCACGAAAAGCACACCTTGACCAAAATTAATACCACATGCATCAACACAGCCAAATTTATCTACAAATAAAAACTCCAGATGAATAATAAAGTACCTGGGGGAGGAGAAGGGTTAGATTAATATAACTTAATTCATGGTGCACAATGAAATAATACATCAGAATGAAGATTTCATGCTTGGAGACACGGTTTCATGTGAAATGTTATAAAACTATGTTTTCTGTCAAATTCATACTGTTTTGCATGTTTCCAGCAATAATATGTTTCTGTTAAGAAATGACGTTTATCACAGGAATCAACTTTTGAGTGTTTCATGTGGAAAAACGCATTTCAGTGTACTGAATGCCGTTTTACTTATTGTAGTGGTTGATATCTAGAGATTTACATGGGGATTTGCCTGCTTGAAGGCCAGCCTCCACGCACAGCCTTGTCATTGTGCTACCCAGCTGAGGATGAGGGCTGCCCTGCTTGGAGGACAGCCGCCACACAGAAGCATTGTCCTCCCACTGCCCAGCTGAGGGTGAGGGCTCACCTGCTTGAAGGCCAAATACTACGCAACAGCCTGTCATTGTGCTGCCCAGCTGAGGTTGAGGGCTTGCATGTTTGGAGGGCAGCCGTCACGCAACAACCTTGTCACCGTGCTGCCCAGGTGAGAGAGAGGGATCACATAATTGGAGGGCTGCTGCAAAGCAACAAACTTCTCACCGTGCTGCCCAGCAAAGGGTGAGGGCTCGCCTGCTTGGAAGCCAGCCGCCACGCAAAAGCCTTGTCATTGTGCTGCGAAAGCTGAGGGTGAGGGCTTGCATGCTTGGAGACCAGCCACCACGCAACAGCCTTGTCCTCCCGCTGCCCAGCTGAGGGTGAGGGCTCGCCTGCTGGCAGGCCAGCTGACACGCAACAGCATTGTCCTCCTGTTTCCCAGCTGAGGGTGAAGGCTCCCCTGTTTGGAAGCCAGCAGCAATAATGTTGTGACATTATTGTCCTCCAACTGCCAAGCTGAAGGTGAGGGCCCACCTGCTGGGGGGCCAGCCAACACCCAACAGTCATGTCATTGAGCTGCCCTGCTGAGGGTGAGTGATCGCATTGTTGGAGGGCAGTCGCCAGAAACACAACAGCACTGTCCCTGTGCAACCCAGCTGAGGGTGAGGGCTCGACAACTTGAAGGCCAGCAGCCGCGCAACAGCCTGGTCACCATGCTGCCACAACTTTGTAATTGTACTGCCCAGCTGACTGTTACGGCTCACCGACTTGGAGGCCAGCCGCCATGCAGCAGCCTTCTCATTGTGCTGCCCGTCTGAGGGTGAGGGCTCTCCTGCTTTGAGCCTCGCCCCATGCAACAGCATTTTCCTCACGTTGCCCAGCTGAGGGTAACGGCTCGCCTGCTTGGAGGCCAGCCACAACCCAACAACATTGTCATAGTGCTGCCCAGCTGAGGGTAAGGGATCACCTTCTTGGAAGCAATCCACCATGCAATGGCCTTGACATTGTGCTTCCCAGCTGAGAGCTCGCCTGCTTGGAGGCCAGCCGCTATGAAGTAGTGTTGTCATTGTGATGCCCATCTAAGAGTGAATGCTCACCTGCTAGGAGGCCAGCTGCCACATAAAAACCTTGTCATTGTGCTGCATAGCTGAGGGTGAGGGCTTGTATGCTTGGAAGCCACCCGCCACGCTATGCCTTATCATTGTGCTGTTAAGCTGAAGGTGAGGGCTTGATTTATTTAGACGACTACCGCTACGCTGCAACATTGTCCCCAGCTGAGGGACCTCTCACAAGCTAAGAGGGCCCACATGCTGAGAGGCCAGCCACAGCGCAACAGCCTTGTAATTGTGCTGCCGAGCTGAGGGTGGGGGCTCGCCTACTTGGAGGCCAGTGTCCACACCCCAGCAATGTCATCATACTGCTGATCTGAGGGTGAGGGCTGGCCTGCCTGGAAAAAATCTCCATGCCCTAGCAAAGTAATTGTGATTTTGATTGACGCTGAGGGTTGGCCTGCCTGGAAACCAGTCTGTATGCCCCAGCACAATTATATTGCTGCTGAGCTTAGGTTGAGGGCTAGCTTGCCTGGAAGAAATTCTCCATGCCCCAAAAATGTACTGGTGCTGCTGAGCTGATGCTGAGCACTGGCCTGCCTGGAAGAAAGTTTCCACGCCCCAGCAATGTCATCATGTGGCTGAGTCTGAGGCTGAGCGCTGGCCTGCCTTAAGGCCCGCCTCCAGGCCCGCCTCCAGGCCCCAGCAATATCATTGTGCTGCTGAGTCTGAGGCTGAGGGCTGGCCTGCCTGGAAGAAACTCTCCATGCCCCAAAACTTTGATCGTGGTATTTAGCTGATGTTTCGGGCTGGCTTGCCTGGAAGAAAATCTCACCCCAGTAATGTCATTGAGGTTCTGAGCTGAGGCTAAGGGCAGAACAACCTGAGAGAAAATCTCCACATCTCAGCATTGTCATCATGCTGTTCAGCTTTGGCTGATGGCTAGCCTTCCTGGAGGCCAGTCCCCATGCCCCAGCACCGTCAGTGGGAAGAAACTCTCCACGCCCCAGCAATTTCATCGTGCTGCTGAGCTGAGGCTAAGGGCTGGCCTCCCTTGAAGAAAGTCTCTACGCCTCAGCAGTGTAATCATGCTGGTGAGCTGAGGGTGAGGGCTGGCCTGGTTGGAGGCCAGTCTCACTGCCCCAGCAGTGTCAGCGTGCTTGTGAGCTGAGGCTGAGGGTTAACCCCCTTAGGGGTCAGTCTCCCCCGCACCAGAACTGTCATCATGCTGCTGAGCTGAGGCTGACGCCTGGCTTGCCTGGAAGAAATTCTCCACGCCCCAGCAATGTCATCATGATGTTGAGCTGAGGTTGAGGTCTGGCTTGCATGGAGGCCAGCCACCACGCAACAACCTTGTCATCGTGCTGCCCAGTGCAGGGTGAGGGTTCACCGACTGGGTGGCCAGTCACCACGCAATAGCCTTGTAATCTCGCTTCCCAGCTGAGCGTGAGGACTAGCCTGCTGAGAGGCCAGCCACCATGCAATAGCCTTGTCATCGCGCTGTCCAGCTGAGGATGAGGGCTCAACTGCTGGGGGTCCAGTGTCCACTCAACAGCATTGTCCTTCCGCTGTCCAGCTGAGGGTGAGGGCTCACCTGCTTGGAGGCCAGCCGACACGCAACAGCCTCATCACTGTGCTGCCCAGCTGAGGGTGAGGGATTGCCTTCTTGGAAGCCATCCACCATGCAACGGCACTGTAGGAGGGCTTGCCTGCTTAGTGGCCAGCCACCACGCTACAACCTTATTATCGTTCTGCCCAGCGGAAGATAAGGGCTAAGGGATGAGGGCCACCACACAACAGTGTTTTGATTGTGTTGTCCATGTGAGGGAGTAGGTTCGCCTGCTGGGAGGCCAGCCACCACACAATGGCCTTGTCATTATGCTGCCCAACAGAAGGTGAGAGCTCGCCTGCTTAGAGATTAGCCACCATGCAACAACCTCATAGTGCTACCCAGCGCAGGGTGAGGGTTCACCAACTGGGAGGCCAGCTGCCACGCAACAGCCTTGTCATCCCACATCCCACCTGAGGGTGAGTACTCGTCTGCTGTGATGCCAGTAGCCATACAACAGCCTTGTCATTGTGCTGCCCAGCTGAAATTGAGGGATCGACTGCTTGGTGGCCAGCCACCACATAAGAACCCTGTCATTTTGCTGCACTGCAGAGGGTGAGGGCTCGCACGCTTGGAAGTCAGCCTCCAAGCAACATCCTTGTCATTGTGTTGTCCAGCTGAGGGTCAGGGCTCACCTACGTTGATGGAAGCTGCCACCCAACAGCATTGTCATCGTGCTTCCCAGCTGAGGATGTGGGCTCACCTGTTTTGACGCCAGCCGCCATGCAACAGCCTTGTCATTTTGCTGCCCAGCTGAGGGTGACGGCTCGCCTGCTTGGAGGCCAGAAGCCATGCAGCATCATTTTCCTCCCGCTGCCCAGCTGAGGGTGAGGGCTCGCCTGCTTAGAGACTATCTACCATGTTACAACTTTGTCATCGAGCTGCCCAGCTGAAGTTGCGGGCTCGCCTGCTTAAAATCCAGCCGCCATGCAACAGCATTGTCATAGTGCTGCCCAGCGAAGTGTCAGAGTTCGCCTGCTTGGAGGCCAGCCTCCACACAACAGCCTTGTCATCGTGCTCTCCCCCTGAGGGTGAGGGCTTAGGTGTTTAGAGGCCTGTCTCCTTGCCTGTGGCATCAGTCTACTCTGCTGGGGTGAAGACTCTCCTGCGTGGAGTTCAGTCGCTGCAAACAGCACTGTCATCAGGGTGCTCAGCTTGTAGTAAGGACTCCCCTGGCTGGCCTGCCTGGAAGCCAGTCCCCACACCCCAGCAATGTCATTTTACTGCTGAGCCTGCTGAGTTGAGGCTGAAGGCCGGTCTGAGCGAAGGTTGAGGGCTCGCTTGCTTGGAGGCCAGTGTCCCCGCCCCACCGCTGTTATCTTGCTGCTGGCCTGCCAGGAAGTAAGTCTCCACGGCCCCAATGTCATCGTCCTGCTGAGTCTGAGGCTGAGCGCAGGCGTGCCTGTCGGGCAGTCTCCACACCACAGCACCGTCATCGTGTTGCCGAGGTTAAGCTGAGGACCAGCCTGCCTGGAATCCAGTCGCCGTGCACAGTATTATGATAAATCTATGTTCAATATGAATAGACGTCTGTTTCCTCTTATATTTTTCCTGTATTGTAGTGATTTCCATATTAAGTTAATGAGACTTTTGATTCAAGCTGCACAGTTGAATTAATAATGCACACAACACACAATCATTAAAAGAGTAAATAATCAGAATTTGCCTGGCTTTGCATTGCCCATGCTTGAAGAGGCATTACACAAAGGATTACCTATTTTGTGAGAGTGAGATCATAGAGCATTGTTATGATATGTTTATTAACTGCGACATATTTCATTCAAATAATCTACAGTGGTTCTGTGTGTCTACTCCAGGTAGGGAATGAGTCTTTACCCCAAGTGAAGGAGTTCAAGTACCTCGGGGTCTTGTTCACGAGTGAGGGAACAATGGAACGTGAGATTGGCCAGAGAATTGGAGCAGCGGGGGTGGTATTGCAGTCACTGTACCGCACCGTTGTGACGAAGAAAGAGTTGAGCCGGAAGGCAAAGCTCTCTATCTACCGGTCAATCTTCATGCCTACTCTCACCTATGGTCATGAGGGCTGGGTCATGACCGAAAGAACTAGATCGCGAGTACAAGCGGCCGAAATGGGTTTTCTCAGGAGGGTGGCTGGCATCTCCCTTAGAGATAAGGTGAGAAGCTCAGTCATCCGTGAGGGACTCAGAGTAGAGCCGCTGCTCCTTTGCGTTGAAAGGAGCCAGTTGAGGTGGCTCGGGCATCTGGTAAGGATGCCTCCTGGGCGCCTCCCTAGGGAGGTGTTCCAGGCACGACCAGTTGGGAGGAGACCCTGGGGACGACCCAGGACTAGATGGAGAGATTATATCTCCACTCTGGCCTGGGAACGCCTCGGGATCCCCCAGTCAGAGCTGGTTAATGTGGCCCAGGAAAGGGAAGTTTGGGGTCCCCTGCTGGAGCTGTTGCCCCCGCGACCTGACCCCGGATAAGCGGTTGAAGATGAAGAAGATGAAGAAGGTTCTGTGTATCTGGTGCCAATGGGAGCATGACATACGTAACTGGTCCTATGGTACACTCTACTGGATGATAACCAAACTACAACCACTTGCCTGCAGCTTTTCTCATGAATGGTGGTGTTCGGTGTGCCTCAAGTAATCAGGAATAGGTATTTAATGCTTTGCACCTGCCGATGTAGAAAAAAATGTTCCTCATACAATCAATGTGTTGTCTGTGATGACATATCGTCTTTTTCACAAAAAAACCACTATCAAGTGTTTCTTGTGCAAAAATGCATTTAAGATAAGATAAGATAAGATGAACCTTTATTAATCCCTGAGGGAAATTTTTGTTTGGTTTTGGTAGAGAAATATTTAAGCTAGTTCAGAGGTCAAAACTACAGTTTTACATTAAGCTGAGCTTAGAATTAAGATTTGATGCTTGGAGACCAAGTTTTTACGTGAAAATTGAAAAAAAAACTGTTTTCTGTCAAATTAATCTTGTTTTGGATGTTACAAATGTAATAGTGTGGAAAATGTAGAACAGTGTAGAAAAGCCATCTTTTTCACAGACATCCACTTCTGAATGCTTCTTGTGAAACAATGCATTTCTATATGGTTTTGGCACAGAAACAAAGCGTAAACTAGTTCAATTGTCAAACCTGTTCTTCTCAACTGTAATTCCTTAAGGAGAAATGCATTTCTGTATGCTTTTGGGAAGTAAGCACAGTTAAAACTTGTTTAGTGATGAAAATGAGTTTTACATTGAATGTGTTCAGAAGGAAGATGTGATGCTTTGAGGCCAGTTTTCACATGAAATATGATTAAATGTTCCTGGTCATTTTTATCCTGTTTTGCATGTTTTCAGGATAGAAGTGACAATGTTTCTGTGAAGAAATGACATGTTAACAGAAATTTACTTTTGAGTGTTTCTTGTAGAATAACGTGTTTATGTGTGCTGTTGGAGGAGATGCAATTTTAGCTAGTGTAGTGGTGTAAAGACAGACTTGCATGAATTGAGAACAGAATGAAAATTTCACGTTGGAGGTCAGTTTAACATGAAATTTTACAAACCCATGTTATCTGTCATATTAGTCCTGTTTTGCTTTTTTTCCAGTGATAATGATGTAATTCTGTGAAGAAATGACATGTTTTTCACTGAAACCCACTTTTGATTGTTTCATGTGGAAAAACACGTTTCTGTGTGAAGACAGTTGTAGTTCTTTCAATTTGTGAAAATGACGGTTTTACAATTGATCTCAGAATGAAGATTTCATGCATGGCACGTTTTCATGTGAAATTTTATAAAACTATGTTGTCTCTCATATTCATCCCGTTTTATATGTTTTCAGTGAAATTAATGTGGGTCGCTGAAGAAATGGCATGGTTTTCACAGAAATCAACTTTTGAGTGTTTCAAGTAGAATGTTTTTCTTTTGCAGGAGAAATGCAGTTTTAGCCAGTTCAACTGTGAAAACTATGGTTTTAAATGGAACTGATGAATAGAATGAAGATTTCATGCTTGGACCACAGGTTTAATGTGATTTTTGAGAATGAGGTTTTCATGCGTGGAGGGCAAGTGTGACATGTTATAAAACTATGATTTCTGTCATTTTTATTCTGTTTTTCATGTTTTCAGTGATATTCGTGTGATTCTGTGAAGACACAACTGGTTTTTCACAGATCTCAACATTTGAGTGTTTCATGTAGAAAGATGAGTTTCTGTGGACTTTTGCAGGAGAAATGCAGTTTTAGCTTTTTCAGTTGTGATAACGACGGTTTTACACGAAACTGATCCCATAATGATGATTTCATGCATGGAGAAACGTTTTCATGTGAAATTTAACAAATCTATGATTTCTGTCATATTCATCCGGTTCATTCATGCGGTTTTGTATGTTTTCAGTGATTTTTGTGTGTCGCTTAAGAAATGTTTTTAACAGGAATCAATTTTTGAGTGTTTCATGTTGAAAAACGTGTTTCTGTGTGCTTTTGCAGTTGAAATGCAGTTTTAGCCAGTTCAGTGGTGAACTGATAAATGGAATGAAGATTTCGTGTTTGGAGGGCAAGCTCAATGCGATGTTTCATGAAACTACTTTTTCTGTTATGTTCATCCTGTTTTGCATGTTTTCAGCGATACTGATGTGTTTATGTGAAGAAATCACAGGTTTTTCACAGAAATCAACTTTTGAGTGTTTCATGTGGAAAAATGCGTTTCTCTGTGCTTTTGGAGGAGAAATGCAGTTTTACGTAATTCAGTGGTGAAAACTACATTCTTGCATGAAATTCAGCACAACATTGTCATCGTGCTGCTCAGCTCAGAGTAAGGACTTGCCTTCTTGAAGGCCTGGCTCCACGCACAGCATTATGATGAAACTAATGTTCAATGTGATAAAAGTATGTTCCGGGTTTACGCTCTTGTCAAGAGGGTCGGGACCGGTGGTTGTCGAAAGGGATGGTGCGGCTTAGGAGGCTGAACCTCATCATGGGCATGGTTGCAGGGATATACTAAATGTCCCCCAGCCCCCTCACGGGCTTTGGGTCGATTCTCCTCACCAGCGCGCATCCACGGGAACGCAACGGATAAGTAGCCAGATGTAACCCCGCACTAGTCGGATCCACATCATCATGAATTCTGGTGTGCTGTAGCGGTGTTTGCTCATCCTGATAGTTGGGACGAAATGAGTTCAGATCCAAGTGACATATATTTATAATGTACCTGAGATTGCACCTGAATAAACAAAGTCAGACTTTCACAGACTTTGTTTTGGTTCACTTTATGTGTAAGCTTTTGAAATCCTGCTAAAGGCGTGCATGTCTGAAAGAATCTGTCTTTTGGTTTGTGTGCATTTTAAGAAATCATTATCGATGGGGTTTTGAACCTGCAGTGCAGCAGGGCATTCCATTAGGGCTTCATTGTCGCTGAATTTTGGCCACACACACACACACACACACGCACACATTCCAAATTATATTCTACACCTCACTATGACATCTATAAAACACTCCCCAACATTATGGTTCTATATATTTATGTCATTGTTGCAAATATGCCAAAAGAGGGCGCCATTTGACCACACTGAAATGCATTGGTTGCCAGTCAGGCTGTACATGGGCAAATGGCGCCATCTGGTGGAAAAAATAGAAATTTAAAAGGATTTAACCATCTTGGCATGATATATATATATATATATATATATATATATATATATATATATATATATATATATATATATATATATATATATATATATATATATATATATAAATCAAAAAATGTGATTTGAAGTGGAGTCAGTGGGATTTTTTTATATATATATGGGCGAAGGATTGCTCTAAAAAGGTTCATCTGTGTTTTAAAGACTTATTTAATATCAGAAGAAATTTATCTGCAAAGCCAAATTTATCTATAAAGAAAAACTCCAGATGTATAATAAAGTACCTGGGGGAGGAGAAGGGTTAAATTAATAGAACTTAATTCATGGTGCACAATTAAATAATACATCAGACTGAAGATTTCATGCTTGGAGACATGGTTTCATGTGAAATGTTATAAAACTATGTTTTCTGTCAAATTCATACTGTTTTTCATGTTTCCACAATATTTTCTTTCTGTGAAGAAATGACATGTTTATCACAGGAATCAACTTTTGAGTGTTTCATGTGGAAAAACGCATTTCAGTGTAGTTAATGCCATTTTACTTATTGTAGTGGTTGATATCTAGAGATTTACATGGGGATTTGCCTGCTTGAAGGCCAGCCTCCACGCACAGCCTTGTCATTGTGCTACCCAGCTGAGGGTGAGAGCTGGCCTGCTTGGAGGCCAGATGCCATACAGCAGACCTGTCATTGTCCCGCCAAGCTGAGCATTAGGGATCTCATGTTTGGAGGACAGGCACCATGCAACTGCTTTGTCACCTGCTGCCCAGCTGAGAATGAGGACTCGCCTGCCAGGAGGTCAGCCACCATGCAACAGCCTTGTCATCACGCTGCCCAGCTGAGGGTGAGGGCTCACCTGCTTGGAGGCTAGCCACCACGCAACAGAAGTGTCATAACGCTGCCCAGCTGAGAATGAGGACTCGCCTGCCAGGAGGTCAGCCACCATGCAACAACCTTGTCACCGTGTAGCCCAGCTAAAGGTGAGGGCTTGACTGCTTGGAGGCCAGCAACAGCCTTGTCACTCTTCTGCTCAGTTGAAGCTGAGGGCTTGCCTGTTTGAAGCCCAGCCGCCAGGCAAAAGCATTGTCCTGTCCATGTTGTCTATGAAAGTCTCTGATCAGATCAGGGTCCATGATGTTTCTGGCCAGAACCCACGATCTCTCCTCTGGTCCATAGTCCTCCCAATCCACCAAGTATTGTCTACCTCGTCCTCGATGATGCACATCCAAAAGGCGCTTAACCGTCCACCATCAATGATCCAGGGGGGTTGAGGGGGTTTGGAGGCAGGGACCAGAGTACTCTTTCTCACAGGTTTCAGGCACCCCACATGGAACGTGGGGTGGATCCTCATGGATCTTGGGAGCTGGAGCTTGACTGCCACTGGGTTAATTACTTTAGAAATGGGGAAGGGACCCACAAACCAAGAAGCCAGTTTTCGGGATTCAACACGGAGGGGAAGATCTTTAGTAGATAACCAGACCCTCTGACCAGTAAGCAGGAGCGGGGGTCCGACGTCGATCTGCCGCCCTCTTATATCGGGCTGAACTTCTCATCAGCATCTGGCGGGCCCCCTTCCAGATCCGCTGACAGCGGTGAACAAGGTCTGAGCAGAGGGAACACTGGACTCGGCCTCAACCTCAGGAAATAACGGAGGCTGGCAACCATAGGCGCACTGGAAGGGGGGCAGACCAGAGGCAGAACAAGGGAGAGTATTATGGGCATACTCAATCCAAATAAGATGCTTTGTCCAGGAGGCTGGGTTTTGAGCAGGCAGGAGACGAGGAAACGAGTGTAGTTCTCTCCAACACTGGGGACACCATGGGAATTTCAGCTGTCTCACGAGAAGGAACAGACTGACAACATGTTATTGAACACCCCTAACAACCTCCCTGGTAGACCAGTTAATGTGAAGGTTATGCTTCTTTAACCAGGGGATTACCCGCAATGAGCTCCTGAGGAGCTTGGCATCCTCTTCCTCAGACGTCTCCAGAGGATTCGTCATCGCTTCCTGGCATTCCAGAGGAGCCCATGCAGAGGAAGATTTCATGCATGGCGATACGGTTTTCGTGTGAAATTTTATATAACTATGTTGTCTGTCAAATTCATCCTGTTTCTAGTGATATTGGTGTGTTTCTGTGAAGAAATGACATGTTTTTCACAAAAAAATATTTTTGAGAGTTTCATGTGGAAAAATGTGTTTCTGTGTGATTTTGGATGAGAAATTGAGTTTTAGCTATATTAGTGGTGAAGACAACGTTTTTACGTGAACTTGAGCACAGAAGGATGATTTTATGCTTGGAGACACATTTTCATGTGAAATTTTATGAAACTGTTTTCTGTCATAACTTGCCCGTATTGCATATTTCCAGTGATATTGATGTGTTTTTGTAAAGCGGGATGAATATGACATAAAACTCGGGGCCGGGGCCCCCGGTCCCCCCCCCTCCCCCTAATAGTTTGATAAAAAAAAAAAATTACGAAAACTGGCCTCCAAGCATGAAATCTTCATTCTGTGCTCAATTTCATGTAAAACTCTGGTTTTCACCACTGTGTTTCTCTTCCAAAAGCACACAGAAACACATTTCTCCACAAGAAACACTCAAAAGTGGATTTCTATGAAAAACATGTTATGTGTTCTCAAAATCAAATCAATATGATCTTCTTCTTCTTCTTCTTCTCCTTTCAGCATTTCTTTTCAGGGGTTGCCTCAGCGAATCAGTTGCCTCCATCTAATCCGGTCTCCTGTATCCTCTTCTCTCACACCAACTACCTTCATGTCCTCTTTCACTACATCCATAAACTTCCTCTTTGGTCTCCTCCTCTAGGCCTCCTTCCTGGCAGTTCAAAACTCAGCATCCTTCTACCAATATATTCACTATCTCTCCTCTGGACATGTCCAAACCATCTCAGTCTGGCCTCTCTGACTTTATCTTCAAAACCTCTAACATGTGCTGTCCCTCTGATGTACTCATTTCTGATGCTATCCATCCTGGTCACTTCCAAAGAGAACCACAGCATCTTCATCTCTGCTACCTCCAGCTCTGCCTCCTGTCTTTTCCTCAGTGACACTGTCTCTACACCAAACAGCTTCGCTGGTCTCATCACAGTTTTGTACACCTTTCCTTTCATTTTAGCTGAAACTCTTCTATCACACATCACACCTGACACTTTTCTCCACACGTTCCAGCCTGTCAGTGCACGCTTCTTCACCTCTTTTCCACACTCTCCATTGCTCTGGACTGTTGACCCCAAGTACGTAGTCCTCCACCTTCTTTATCTCTTCACCCTGTAACCTCACTCTTCTACTTGGGTCCCTGTCATTCACACACATGTACTCCGTTTTGCTGCAGCTAACCTTCATTCCTGTCCTTTCCAGGGCAAACCTCCAAATCAAATCAATATGATCAACGTGATTAATATGACAGAAAACTGCAGTTATCCTCCAAAACGCACACAGAAACACATAAGAACACTCAAAAGTGTATTTCTATTAAAAAACATGTAATTTCTTCACAGATACACATCAGTAACACTGGAAACATGTAAAACATAATGAATATGACAGAAAACAGGAAACAAAGCAGCCATTCAGAGCATACCCTTCCCTGCCCATCTTATCTCCTCCTATCTATCCCTCATTTTCCCTTCATTTCACCTCAGTGATATTAACATACTTTTGTGCAATACTAAAATAAGCACAGATCCCTTAAAAAGTTGTAACCTCCCTCTGTGGTATTCAACGATGGGAGTTAGTGCTGACAGATGGGGAAAAAAGGAAACAAAGCAGCCACTGTAGAAAGCGTTGTATTGTGTGGTGTGAAGAGAGAGACGAGTCACTCCTCCTACTGCCGGACTGCTTTTCCTCTCTATCTTATTTCACATTACAGAGTCACAAGTTAAAAGCATACTTAACATATGCTCTTTGGTGAATTATGTGTTTGCCGAATTACAGGAGTTGTTTGGACAGATTTAGAAAATTTGGTGAATCTACATTTAATCAGCAATTAGTGCAGCAGTGTTACTTCATTTTTGGAGGGAGTTCTGCTGATAGAGATACCAGCTCAGAGCAAGACGCTCAGGCAAGTGAGAGAGCCATGATCCATGATTTTTCTCATCAACTTTGGACAGAACTTCATCTGACTTTATTTTTGGGTTTTTGTTTTGGAAGCCTGCAGTACCACTCTCCACCTTAAATCTTACTAATATGCCAGCAGGGGCGCTGTTTTATATATATAAAAAAAGTGATATTAGAATTAGATACAGTACGACATTGATCCCCAGGTGAAATTACAGTTTTTCCACTTTAGATAAAATATATATAAACATAGAGAGATGTGCATTATCAAAAATAACGGGCAGATTTAAAAAAAATAACTATTAAAGAAATGACATAAAGTCACATAGGGGATATCAGATTACTGCATACATTTTTTTGGAATGAATACATTTGAGCATTTAAACATTTTTAATGAAAAAAATAAGTTCCATGTTCTGTCATATGTTATTCGATTACTTTTCCTGATCTTTTCGATTATTGACATGGTATCAAGATATTTAGGGTATTCTATCAAAGTCAGAATTTTGGTGTTATGACAACACTACGCTATCTGCTCTGGTACACTGTTCACGATGTGCTCTGGTACACTGGTCATTATCTGTTCAGGAACACTGTTCACTACCTGCTCAGGTACTTTGTTCACTTACTCCTCAGGTGCTCTGTTCACTACCTGCTCAGGTACACTGTTCACTACCTGCACGGTACTCTAAATACCTGCTTAGGTACACTGTTCATTACCTGTTCAGATACTCTCTTCACTACCAGCTTGGGTACACTGTTCACCACCTGCTATGGTACTCTGTTGACTGCCTGCACAAGTACTCTGTTCACTACTTGCTTGTGTAGACTATTCACTATCTGCTCAGGTAAATTGTTCATTACCTGCTCAGGTACTCTGTTCGCTACCTGCACGGTACTCTAAATACCTGCTTAGGTACACTGTTCATTACCTGTTCGGATAATCTCTTCACTACCAGCTTGGGTACACTGTTCACCACCTGCTATGGTACTCTGTTGACTACCTGCACAAGTACTCTGTTCACTACTTGCTTGTGTACACTATTCACTATCTGCTCAGGTAAATTGTTCATTATCTGCTCAAGTACACTGTTCACTACCTGCTTGGTACTTTGTTCTCTACCTCTACAGGTACTTTGTTTGTGTTCACTGCTAACTGTCTGCTCAGGTTTTCTATTTACTATCAGCTGAGGTCCATTGTTCACTACGTGCACAGGTACACTGTTCACTGCCTGCTTGGTACTTTGTTCTCTACCTCTACAGGTACTTTGTTTGTGTTCACTGCTAACTATCTGCTCAGATTTTCTACTTACTATCAGCTGAGGTCCATTGTTCACTTCATGCATAGGTACTCTGTTCACTACCTGCTCAGGTGCTCCGTTCACTACCTCCTTGGGTACACTCTTGACTACCTGCCCAGATACACTGTTCAGAACCTGCTCAGTTACTCTGTTCACTTCCTTTACTGGTACAATGTTCATTACCTGCTCAGGTACTCTGTTCACTCCCTGTTTGGTACTCTGTTCTGTACCTGTTTGTGTTCACTGTTAATTACCTGCTCAGGTTTTCTGTTCACTATCTGCTCAAGAACACTGTTCACTACCTACTCAGGTACACTGTGCACTACCTGCTCTGGTACTCTGTTCACTACCTGCTTGGGTATGCTTTTCACTACATGCTTAGGTACTCTCTTCACTACTTCGTCATGTACACTTTTCACTACCTACTCAGTTACACTATTCACTACCTGCTCAGGTACTCTGTTCACTAGCTACTCAGGTTTTCTGCTCACTATCTGCTTAGGTTGTCTGTTCACTACTTGCTCACGTACACGGTTCACTACCTGCCCAGGTACGCTGTTCACTACCGATTCAGGTTTTCTGTTTACTATTTACTCAGGTACACTGCTCACTACCGCTCTGTTAGAATGTTCACTACCTCTCAGGTACTCTTTCACTACCCGCACAGATACTCTGATCACTACCTGCTTGTGTACACTGTTCATTGCCTGCTCATGTATTCTATTTACTATCTCCTCAGGTATATTGTTTGCTAGCTGCTCAGGTACTCTATTCTCTCCCTGCCCAGGTTTTCCATTCACTACGTGCTGAGGTACACTGTTCACTACCTGCTCAGGTACTCTGTTCACTACCTACTCTGTTACAATGTTCACTACCTGCTCAGGTACTCTGTTCACTGGCACAGTTAATCTGATTGATACCTGCTTGTGTACAATGTTGATTGCCTGCTCATGTTTTTTGTTTACTATCTCCTCAAGTATATTGTTCGCTACCTGCACAGTTACTCTGTTCTCTACCTGCCCAGGTTTTCCATTAACCATGTGCTCTAATACACTGTTCACTACCTGCTCAGGTACACTGTTCACTACCTGTTCGGGTACACTGTTCACTACCTGCTCAGGTGCTCTGATCAGTACACAGGTTTTCTGTTCACTATCTGCTCAGGTACGTGGTCCAGTATCTGCTCAGGTACAATGTTCACTACCTGCTCTCAAACACTGGTCATTACCTGTTCAGGTAAAATGTTCACTACCTGCTCAGGTAATCTGTTCATTACCTGCTCAGGTGCTCTGCTCACTACCTGCCTGGGTACACTACTCGCTAAATGTTCAGGTACTCTGTTCACGACCTACTCACTATCTATCTGCTCAGGTACACTCTTCACTAGCTACTCCCTCTTCGGGTACTCTGTTCACTACCTGCTTGAGTACGCTTTTCACTGCATGCTCAGGTACTCTGTTCACTACTTGCTCAGGTACACTTCTCAGTACCAAACTCAGTTACACTGTTCATTACCTACTCAGGTTTTCTGTTCACTATCTGCTCAGGTACACTGTTCACTACCTGCTCAGGTATTCTGTTCCCTACCTGCCTAGGTACTCTGTTCTCTACATACTCAAGGTTACTTTTCACCATCTGCTCAGGTGTTTCCTTCACTACCTGTTCTGGTCATTACCTCTGGTCATTATCATTACACTGTTCATTGCCTGCTCATTCACTATGTGCTATAGTACACTATTCACCACATGCTTGGGTACACTGTTCACTATCTATTCAGGTACAATGTTCACTACCCGCTCTCAGACACTAGTCATTACCTGTTCAGGTAAACTGTTCACTACCTGCTTAGTTGCTCTGTTCATTATCTGCTTGGGTACTGATGCTATTTGCCATTATTTACACATTAAAATGATGACATGATTACACTTAATATTATTACACCGCTGCAAAAAACGTATCCAGCTGAATAGAGTTCTTTCATAACCATGCATTACTCACCATATACAGTTAAACTTCAATATATGAATTGTGTGTTGAACTATGCAACTTTTGTACTCATAATCTTAACTTTTGAGGATAACAGGGTGAGGATAACAGTAGTGTCACTTAGGCAAAGCCTCACTTCTTGTCCAGTTTTGATGACATGTGAAGGGGCACTGATGGAGCAGATGATGTCAATGAACATCTGATAGAACAGGGAGCATGATATTATGAGCATGATAACATTTAAAGTTTCAGGGCGAACAATTGACGAGGGATGACGAACTTTGCATCAGCAGCAGTCCACGAGCCAGTGAAATGGGACCACATCTTAATTTGCACATTCGTTTGTTTGTGTAACAATAAAAGACTGCGTCAGGTAAAGATAGTCAGTCAGACTTTGTGAACTGACAGACACTCTGTTGCTTGTCAGGGATACTTTGGTCAGACCCAGAGCTCTGTAACCTTTGCATTTTTTACTGGTGTTAGAATAAAGCTGATTTTTGACTTCAATAATCTTCTCCTATTAAACGAACATGCGAGACAACAAGAGTTTTTTATAGTGCTACACAATTTTTGTCCTCAACAATTTGGTTACCCCGACGTGATGAAGACGGAGAAGTAAAAATTTGCCATAGTCATGTAAACCAAACAACGGACAAGCGAGGCCAGTGACTGCAAAACTCTAGCGGCTGCTAAAGACAAGGTGAGAAGACATCTGTTAAAACAAGGATCTGCAATTGACTAGGACTAAATTTTGTTTTGAAGTCACTTGAAACTCCCGTCCTTAAGGAGAAAGCACAAGGGCACGTACAAGGCACAGCAGTAGAGACAAGCCCGAGGATTGGAGTCCCGGCTGGGAATAGTGACCATAGCAAAGACCCAGCGGTTTAAAGTCCGCCCCGGCTCAGTATCTAAAATAAAAAGTTAAAAAGAAGAGTTAAAGCGTGTACAAGAGGGACACCCAGAGTGCCAGTATCTCCGAGCTCCGAGGTTAAGGGAAGAATTGCCGGAGTAACCCAAGGGTTGAAATAACTGTGAGCGTTAGAGTCAGCACGAAACACGTTGTAATAGCGATAAGTCAGCGCCTGAGTTACGAGTACGAGGCTGGCCTAAATACTGTGTATGTGTGACTGACTAAAAGCATCAAGAATGTCGTATTTATGTATGTCATATTTTCGCTCTGCTTAAAGTACTAATTAGGGGAATATTTTGTTTGGGTGGTTTCGAAGAACTTAAGCATTTTTAAGCGCTCACATCTCTGCTAGTTCTTGACTCTGTGGGGAAAAGGGTGGTTTGGACACAGGAAAGATGTGTTTAAAAGTTTTGCAGCCTTGGGTTACCCCTAGGGTGAGACCGGACTGATTGAAGCCTTTGGACTGAGGTCAGCCTAGAAGCTTGTCTCATTGAGGTACAAATACGGGACCAGTGGAGTCTGTTCACACCTGAACAGTATGTGTAAATACGTGCTACTGAAATCTGTTTTGTATTATTAATAGTGTTCTTGTGAGTGTGTAGTACGGACGGAGAGTTCGACAGAGACTGTGAGTACTATGGAGCCTTAAAGGGACAGTAGGTGGACAGGGGAGTTCAGTTAGGTTACAGTTAACCAGCGGCCTCCCTTGAAAGAAGCAGGAAAAGGCATTGAAAGGACACAAGGACACCTGGAAGTGTCTCCAGGAACAGGGTCATGTGCCTCAAGGAGGGAAGAAAGGCAGACTGCTGACCTTCCTCTCCAGGATAGAAAAGAAGTTGGCCGCTGTAGAGCAGTATATAGCTGACAAAGAGAAAGGTAGTTAGTTGGCAAAGAGGAAGTGGCAGGAAGACTTAGAGAAGAGAGAAAATAGGTGCGGAGCAGTACACGTGTTGACATTGGCTTGTGCAGAAGTTGATAAACAATAAACTGACAAAGACTGACAAGACAGCATAAGCTAGTGCTCCCCTGTCTAAAACTATGTACCCTGACTTGACTGACTTACAGATGATGCCATTTTTTCCACTGCAGGTATATACTGAAAAGTCTACCTGAAAAGTCACTTTTGCTAAAAATAAACACAGGATATTTAGATGTACATCAGCTGATATAGCTGAATGAATCAAACAGTTGCATGATTTCTGGGGAGAGCAGGAAGCAGTTATGAGAGAAACTACTTAGCATCTGATAGACCAGAAAGAGCAGTGGAAGAATGTAGTAAAAGAGGCCGATAGGAAGGAAGCAGAGACGATCAGCATGATAGCAACAGCAGAAGCTGATAGGCATACACTCCACATAAGAACATCATACCGCCACATCAGGAAATGGAGGAACCAACAGTGACAAGTGGGAGAAACACTTGGCTCATCACACACGGCAGGATGAACAAAGACAAAAGGCCCTCTCTAACACTTCACAGCTGCTTAAATTACAGCTAGACAAGGAGAGATGTAAATTTAATGAAAGTGAAAAAGGCCCCTAAGGCCCAAATGGTTCAGCAGCCAGCGCCTGGACCAGTGCCAGTAGCACAATTGGGGGTAACCCCACTAGCACCTGCTACCCTGCCAAGCAGCCTGCATATATGCCACATCCACGTCACTCAGGTTATGGGAGGGGGGGATATAGGCGAGAAGGGTGTGGTTGGGGTGCACCTACAAGACAACCTACAGGGACACTGGGCTCGTGACTGTCCCAACAATTCTCCTCAATGGGCCCACCCACAACAATCACAAGGCCGTGGACAGCTTCCTCTATGAGGAACTTACCACCCAGCACCTGCATATCAGGCTTCTAACGCAGCAGCTGCCCCTGTAGCCCTGGTCAGACAATTTTCCACCCTACATCACCAATGAGGGAGCCCAGGATCCACTGACATAGGGCTGGCAGATCCCTTTTTGTCATTTCAAGTGTTGGACATGAATTTGCCTTTTCTCACTGATTCTGGGGTGAGATATTCTACTATCAACACTCCAGTCCCTGCCTCCACACTTAAATCTGACACTGTTGCATTAACTGGATTCTATGGTAACCTGCACTTCTGCTTTTGACTGTACCTTTCCCAACTGTGGTAGCTGGATAAACCCTCAGCCACAGATATATTGTGTCACCACAGTGTCCTGTGAATCTCATGGGTAGAGACTTGCTGATAAAAACAGGTGCGTCTATTCTCTGTGGCCCTGACAGCCTGACTGTGACATTTCCTAATGGACAATCCTACAATTGCTCTGTGAGTGGGATGCCTTCACACTCTCTTATGTTCTTTGGTCATGATAACACACCTCAGGCTGTAAGACAGTGAGCAGAAATCTATTGGGGACTGATACAACCTGAAACGCAGAAAGGAGCAGGGATACTGTCGTTGTACACTGAATGGAAACCATGGCTACCCATGTTACATCCCTAAGCTCCTCCGCATGATCCCCTCCATGTAACACTGTTTGATCATGATGAGGATTGGGTGTATCATGAGACGTTCATGGCGGTTGAGGGTACAGAGCAGTTGGTGCAGTCTACCTGTCTGTTCACAGGTCCAGAAGGAGTGGCAGCTGCTGTCACTCTTGATGAATCCCTTAAACAGTACTATGAGATGGCCGACGAAGCAGAGCCACATATCACTCTTTCTGTGCATTCTGATCACCAAGCTAAAGAGTTGGGTCCCATGACTAAGAGGCTGTTAAAAGCTTCTGATTGGGAATCCACACAAGCTATCACATGTCAGTTTCTCCCCTCAGAGCAGGCTTAAGTACCTGACTACACCCTACTGTTCTACTTAGATGTTTCTGAAAAGTCACATTCAGTGAATGTATTCTCTTTTTTTAGAAAAAATGGGGTGACAGGAAGGTGCTGTTATATGTCAGTGTGACATTAGACGCTACAGAAAACAGACACCCACCATGTACTAGACATGCAGCAGGGGTAGCGAAAATTTTGAACAAAACAGCACACATAGTGATGGGGCATCCACTAACAGTACTCACAACACATAGTGTAGTGGCTTTTGTTAATTCTCAGGCATTCACCATGTCATCACTCAGACAAAAACGCCTCAAGAAAGTCTTAACCGCACCACACATAACATTCAACCACGAAGGCAACAGCATGACAGACAACATGGGGGAGGGTGAGCCACATCTGTGTGAGGAGACGGTGCATAAAGGTGTAAGAGTAAGGGCTAACCTACAGAGCCGACCTTACTAGAGGCTGAGGAAACACTGTTCATGGATGTTGTTTCAGACATCCATCAGAAGGCCTAAAGGCCATGTGGGCAGGGGTAATGGCAACTCCAGGAGGTTTTGATACAATCAGGGCACAGAAAGTGACGGGGAAAGAATCAGCTCAGCTATCAGAACTACAGGCAATGATAGCAGCATTAGAGTGGGCAGAGGACAAAACAGTAAACATCTACACTGATTCTGCATAAGTCGTAGGTGCAGTCCAGGAAGGCAACTGCACAGCCACCTCCACCTGCAGAATCTGGCAGATATTTCGAACCTCCACCTTCACCTACAGCCTCTGCCTGCAACACGCAGGTTGCCAGCAGAGGTGTTGGACGGAGACTTGGCCCACAGCTGTCTGCTGGAAACTGCAGGTGGAGGATCGGCCCGCAGCTGTCTGCTGGAACCTGCAGGTGGAGGTTTGGTCCGCAGGTTGCCAGCAGAAGCATTGGGTGGAGACTCGGCCCGCAGCTGTCTGCCAGGCTCTGCTGGTGGACGGGTGGCCCACAGGTTCCCGGCAGAGGCGTAGGATAGAGGCCCGGCCCACAACTTTCTGCCGGAGCCCGCGGTTGGAGGCAGGGCCCGCAGGGTGCCAGCAGAGGCATTGGGTGGAGCCTCAGCCCGCAGCTGTCTCTCGGAGCTGGCAAGTGTAGGCGGGGCCTGCAGGTTGCCGACAGACACGTTGGGGGAACATAGTTATTATCTGATTGAAAAAGTCCTGATGTTTGGTTCAAACATACCTCAGCATGTCATCAACCACTTGGTGGTAGATCCGCTGGTACTCTTCCTCCGAGTAGTTGTGGATCATCAGAGGGCCTTTGTGGAGCAGTGGAGCAGAGGAGGGCTGAGGGTTGGGGCTCACCTTGGAGACCACTGGCAGCTCAGAAGGGGAGATGGTGGCAGATGGGATGGAGGGCTGAGGAGCAGGGACCTGCTTCACCACCTCTGGAGGTTCAGGATTAGCCACGGAGGTCCGCTTCCTCTTCCTGGGAAGGCCGGCAGTCGAGGCAGAGTGATGGTGCTCCTGGAAAAGGTAAGCAACACCAGAGGATATCAGACTCCAGTTAACTTCTGACTGAACAATGAGCTTTTATTTTCTCAGAAGAGAAAAATACATCAGATGCACTGCAGAAGACTCATTTCTTATTTTTTGTCCTTTTTAACTGTATTTCAGACATTAAGTCCTGGATGGCAGAGAACTTTCTACAGCTCAACCAGGACAGAACTCAGGTTTTAGTTATTGGTACACGGGATCAGAGAGAGAAACTGGCGGGCAAACTACAAGTCGTCTCTTTTAGCCCATGTCAACAAGTAAAAAATCTTGGTGTAACATTTGACTCAGAACTAAATTTTGAGGCTCATATGAAGGACATCATAAGAAAGGCATTTTATAATTTAAATAACATTGCCAAAGTACGCCAGTTTCTCTTTCAAGCCAATGCAGAGACGCTTAATCTTTGCTGCTGCTTTTATTACCTGGAGGATTGATTACTGCAATGCTCTTCTTTCTGGTCTCCCTAAAAGATTTTGCTGCTGCAATTACTTGAAAACTCAGCTGCTCGAATGTTGACAAAAAACAGAAAGAGAGGACACATTACACCGATTTTGAAGTCTCTGCATTGGCTTCCTGTGTCTTTTAGAATTGATTTTAAAAGTCTTTTATTGGTTAATAAAGCTCTAAATGGACTAGCTCCTTTTTATTTATCTAACTTGCTTTTACCAAATGAACCCAGCAGAGCCCTCAGGTCCTGACTATATGAGCCGTGGTTGGAGCAGTGTTCATGTCACAGTCTGTTTGCAATGGATGATGAGGGCTCTGAAAGCACATCTCACATTTTCTATGGTGGAAGCCAGTCAAGTCTCTTTGGTCAGTCTCTAGAAGTCTTCAGTCATTATCACCATGGATGAAATCCTCACTTTAATCCATCATTTTCAACAAATCGTTGAGTGCAACTTGTTGACAAACTTTTCTGTCCGTTGGAGGATTTGTCGTCATATTGTCTGATGGAAGTTTGGTTCCAGTCTCATGGGCAGCTACTGATGGGGATGAAACTGATGTTTGTTCAATCTGTCTGTTAATATTTAGTATTTATTCCTTTGAGTTTATTAAATACTTGGAGTAATCACACAGCAGCTGACTCGATATGTGCATCTTCACACTGACACACTGAGGTGCTGTGTGCATTAATGAGGCTTATTTAAATCTCCCGACAGGACAACAGGATCGGTTAGGATCTAATGTACATATCACTCAGTTTTACTTTTTCCACTTAGATTTCAGGTTAATTTGGTAAAAACATGTGGAACGTAGCAGCTGTCCCCAGGATGAGTCCAGCTCCATCAGAGCTGTCGGGACATTTTTATTATAACGAAAAATCCAAACAACATTAGAGTTAATTTTGTTCATTAAATGCAAAGTGTCTCAATATCTGCAAGAGTGGCATCATCGTGCACATGGAAGCGTACTTTCTACATTCACCATATCAATATCATCAACACATCCTCTCTCATAAAAAACAACACTTGGCCACTGAAATAATGAAAGAATGTGATATTTTACTATAAGTGGGACAGTACAATGACTGTCATCATCTCATTACTCAGATGAAATGGATCATTATGCACAGACAGGGATTTTCCTGAAACTGGTAATTAAATTCAGTTGAAATTCACTAAAGAAAATTAAGTAAAAAAACACAAACAACTAAAGACTCAACAAAAACATTGAACATGAACATTTTTTACAAGTGGTTTTATTGCATTTCATTGAATCATGTTTATTTTTCAGTAGAAAATTATAGTGACGTAGCAACTTCATTTCTCGACGAAAATAAAATATCGCGACGCAAACACAATATTATCGTCACTATGAGATATTATTGCTTCAACAGACATGCAGGTGTCACAATGTTCATTTCATCTACTAATGTAAGGCCCTCAGCCCCTCAGGGCATGCGCTTTTAAAACTGTCCCTGCTGCTTGCCGTAGTCAATTCTAAACACGGAAGTGGCGTTCATTCTGCGCTCTGCTATGTTGCTGTTACTAAATGAAATTTTGGTCAGATAGCTATCACAAGAAGAGGCAATAAGAGCAATTTGATACTCTTACAATGACCAGTCTTATATATTTATTACCGTCTCCATGCAACGCAAGAAAAGTAATGTCATAATTTCAAAGAAAATTCAAATGGAGCTAGTGTTAGCTTGATCGCGTTAGCTGAGCAATTGTCTTAGCAAGGTGAAAATGAATCAACAAGAAACACGTTTAGGACATTTATGGATTTTGAAAATGGCTGGAGTTCCCCTGTAAGACCTCTAGATGTCACTAAAGACAAAGTAACTTTGAGACACATCAGAAAATTCAACACTTATAGATCTTTCAGTGCCCAGTTAAAAGAATGGATGATTAATCTAGATATATCAATATTAAACTATGTTTTTGCTGGTCCTGTGTACAGCTTGTCTGCAGTGTTGTTTTATTTGAACAAATGTCACTTCTGTTTCTACTGATTTTAACTGTGTGTCCTTTTCCAACATTTAAACTGTGTCCTGTTTTATGTTTTTGATGTGATGTATTTTAGGAAGACTTTTAAACTCTGTGCCTTGTTTTTGTTTTGATGTATTTTAGGATACCTTCTGGAACATCTTGGCCAGGGACAAAAGACGAGAAATAGCCTTTTGGCTAACTGTGGCATTTTTATACCATGTGTATTTATTAATTTGTGCTTTTCCTTCTTAAATAAACTAAACTAAACTGTAATCCCTCTGGTTTCAAGCTTGAATCCACCATGGAAAGCTTTTCCCATGTAGATCCACCTCATCAAAATGATTTTTTATTACTTTGTTTCCCACTCTTGTGAGCAAAACACAATTATCATAAGCTGGTCTGTGTTTAAGGACTACACCAAATATAACGTAGAGGTACATGCACAGGCAGGATGTATTTGTATACAATACCTGAAATATATAAACTGCTTGTCAAACGTCCTCTTTCAAATCACTTGCCATTTCACAGAATGTCCCTATTTTATTTAACATACTTTATTGCCCTCATATTACAGCACAGGGAGTACTGAGAAAGTATAAAAGTATAAGTAAAGTCTATTAAGTTACCGTGTAATTAATTAAGTACACACACAACCAACAAAACAGAAAAAAAGATATACCCTCATTGTTAATAGGAAATGTGTCATGTTTCATTTCCCACGTCCTCTCTTGTCAGTGAAAGCAGCATTAGCCAGCTATTAGGCAGGTTTGTGTGGTGCAGCTCAGTCGCAGTCAGTCACACTTGAAAGACCTGACAGGCTTACAGGTTAGGAAATATACTGTTTCAAACATGATAAACAATCATTATGTGTTGTCTCAAAGATTATCAGGCCTAAAGTTAGTTAGCTAGCTAACGTTAGCTAAATTAGTTATCTTAGCCAGATAACTCGCTTTTTTTTTTCACAACCTTATCCTGTCTGTGTCACTGGTGTTGTCGTATACTGTCTCTGTAAAATATTATGTAAAATGCAGTAATATAATATAAATGTTGTTTGGCATTGTTTCATAATTGCCTGGACATGAAGACAACACTGTTAACTGGTCATGGCTAACTGTAAGCAGTCAGACATTATCACTACAGTGTGGAGGTAATGTTAGAGTATAAACTATAAATGAATGTCATTAGATTGCTAAATGACTGAAGCCTTTGTGGTTACTTAGTTTAACATAAGTTATTTCTATTATGAATTAAATTGTAGCACCTATATCTAAAAAAACACATAAAATCGTTCTGTGCTGTCAGGAAACAGGGTTTAGTGGTGTTTGTGGCGCCATGGTGTAATGGTTAGCACTCTGGACCTCTGAATCCAGTGATCAGAGTTTAAATCTTGGTGGGACCTCGTACTCTGTTAAACTAAATTTCTCTATGTGCTGCTATGTGGATTCATGGCACAGTGTACTATAATGATGTATATCATGACATATTTAATGTTGGAGATGATATTTATTCAAATTTCCACTGAATATAGGATTTATTTAGTCAGGATGGTCAAGCGATGCTTCCTCTCCATTAAGCCTTCACCTGTATCTTAGCATTGTATTCATGGTGTAATGCTTAGTGCTTACACCTTGTCACTAATGTAAAATTTTTGTTAATATTTTACATGAATAGTAAATGACTGAATCCTTTATGGGTGCTGTTGTGGGTTCTAGTTTACTGTTATATTGTTATGAATGCCAGTAAAATAACATCATGAGTTAACTCACATTTAACATTGTTCTACAGGTCACTGGCAACAGACATATTGAGCTGTGTAGTGGTTCCATGGTGTGATGGTTAACGCTCTGAATCCAGTGATCCAAGGCCGACTCTTATTGGGAACAGATTTTAAAAGGGAGCTTTGAAGACTACAACAGATCCAGCTTGAAAAAATCAGGTAGGTCAAAAGTCACCTACCTTCACCTCAACTCAGTACTTCACAATAGTAGTCATGCAGCCAATAATATATAGCCACTTGAACCGGTGTTTTGTTAGCATGTTAGCTCATGGTTGTCCCTACAGTAGTCCTAACTGTTGCTGGAATAATTGTTTGTAGGAAGTCTTTTTAAACAATTTTTTGTTGCCATTTTCCACATCTCCTCTCCTCTATTTGTCCAGTCCTACTTTAGACAACGGTGAGGACCTCCTACCTCATTAACAGACACAGAAATGAATGAAAGTAGTTGTACAAAAATGTAGAAATAAATTTCTTATATTTATGTTCTGTTTAATTTTCAAATTGTATGCATTTATTTATCTTTTTAATGTGTTTAAATGTATTTCCATATTTATTGATTTATTCCTGTATTTATTTACAGATCTATATATTCATATCTTAATTTATGTACACATTTATCTATTTATTTATCTATTTATTTATGCAGCAATCTAGACCATTGGGGTGCTATGACAATGGGGAAGAATGTTAAAAATAAATGTTTAGAAATGGTAATAATATGTGGTCAGTATGTACAGGCCAAGACGGCTAAGTGGTCTAAGGTGCTGTGTTTATGTTGCAGTCACCCCTGCAGGTGTGGGTTTGAATTCTACTTTTGACAGATAATGTTTTTCACTAATATGATATAGGGAAAACTGTGATACTTCTGTTGTCTGTATTGTCATGCACTATCTCTGCTATGTGCACTAATTTGATATCATTGTGCTCTAATAATATGTCATTTTTTTTTATTGATGTTTAAGTATGTAAAATATTCTAACATACATATTGTATGACATTAGTCTGGAAACAGACAGAAATGTATTAAATGTAGTTGTACAAAAATATATAAATATTTATGTCCTGTTTAATTATGAGCTTTTATTTATGTATGCATTTTCCTGCATATTTCAGCATGTATTTATGTGTGTGTGTGTGATAATAAAGTATAAATAAAGTAATAAAGTATATACATACACATATATATACAACATATATATCCATATATATATATTTATTTATTTAGTTATTTATTTATGTATTTAGTTATTTATTCAGTTATTTCATACCTGTATTTGTTGATAATTAATTAGTATAATAATAATAATAAGTAATTTTTCATCCTCCATAATGTTGTGTGTTATGTAAATTAGCCTAATAACATGGCATTGCACCACCTTCTGCTAACAAAGACAAAAATGTCTTAACTGGCAGTAGGTAACCTTAAGTAGCCAGACCTTGTCACTACAATGTGGAAGTAGTATAAACATAGTATAAACGTAAATTAAAGGTTAATGTCTGAAGCCTTTGCGGTTACTGAGTTTATTGTATATTATTTCTGGTATGAATAAAATAGTAGCACCTATAGCTAAATAACGCATATAATATTGTTCTGCACTATCAGGCAACAGGGATTAAAGATTTTCATGGTTCGATAGTGTCATGGTTAGCACTCTGCACTCTGAATCCAGCAATCTGAGTTCATATCTTGGTGGGACCTGCTGACTGAAATGAGAACAGTGTTGAAACTATGACCTGTTTAGTTTGGAAGCTCATCTTTACCTGAGAAAGTGGTAATTATAGGGTCTTTTTCATTGTGCTAACTTATGCTTCCTCGTGGCCTATCTCCCTGCTTGACCCGGAAACCCTTCCCCCTCCTCCATCATGGAGCATCATCCATTTCCTTAAATGCACCTTGAGGAGACAAGGAGAAAGGACAGAGGAGAGAGGAGGCCTCTGGAGGAGCTGAGAGTGAGGAAACACCATTGTATCCTCTTCGGAAGTCTTTTACAGACCAAAATGCCCCCTTATTGGATATTGGGGGTGTAAGACAATATGGAATAAAGTTAATATTGTGATAGTATGCTTTGTGATAATGTATAGATTTTCCAAAACACTGTTTTGATTTTTAATTGATAGTTTACATGCAAAGATGAACTCAGACAATACTTTATTTAGCAGAGAGATGCGCCCTCTCAGTGTAAGTTGTAGTAGTAGTAGTGCTATGATGATGGATGTTAGAGGGACTGTGATGAATGCAAATGCAAATCCCACTGTGATTGCATAAAAAATGAACTTTTATACTCCTATTTTATGCATATGGTGGTGTGTTCTTTATACAATGACATTTATCCAAAAATTAGATTTAAAAAAAAGTATATTGTCTTGCTTACATTGCAACATACTGAATTATAACCCCTGTATCATGATATGTATTGTATCGCCAAATTCTTGCCAAGACACATCATTTTTGGATATCCGTTGTTGACTGATTGGCAGGAAATGGAGAGCGGAGGCTGCAGTGGAGCAGGCAGAGCCATGTCTACGCCACAGAGTCCTGGTGGGATCAGTGACAAGAGGACGGGCTGCATTATAGGAACCATTGCACGCCCCCATTTTGACAAGGCTCAAGGAAAGGAGCAGAGGCAACTACTCCAGAAGGAGGTCAGAGCAGCGGTAGTGGAGGAGAGATCCAGCAGAGCAGTGGGAATGACACAACAAGGTGCCTGAATGAGATGGGAGCAATTTGCAGAGAGGAAAATCTTGTGGACTGACCTCTGCCAGGCAGAGCCATACCGCATCAAGTTCTTGGTCAAGGCTGTCTACGATGTCCTTCCCAGTCCATCCAACGTGCGCTACTGGGGTTTGGTCAATACACCAGCATGCCCCCTTTGTCAGGGAAAGGGGACCCTCGAGCACATAATGAGTTGCTTCCCAAAAGCTCTCGGGGAAGGCTGATACCGATTGCGCTACAATCTGGTTTTCAAGACCATTGCAGAGAGCATCTGTAGTGGCATCGACAGCTGTTGGAGGCCATGAAGAAAGCCATCAGTTTCTTCAGAGCTGGGGAGAAACCAAGAACAACACCGAGAGCAACATCAGGTCTTCTTAACACTGCACAAGATTGGCAGCTGTGCATTTGGGCAGCCAACTCAAGTTCCCCCAGCATGTTGCTAAGACCACCCTCAGAACTGACATTGTTATTTCCCCACTGTGGGACTAATAAAGGAATATCTTATCTTATGGTGTCAGAGGCAACAAAGAACATTGTCATGATGTAGTTCACTGTGCCGTGGGAGGAACAAATGGAAGAGGCCTTTGAGCGGAAGAGGGAAAAGTATGACAGCCTAGTCAGCGACTGCCACAGACAAGGCTGGAAGGCTCGATGCTTGCCTTTGGAGGGAAGGTGCAGAGGCTTTGGATGCCAACACTACACTCAGCATCACAGGAGAGAGAAGGAGGCGGGCCATCCACAACAACACAGAGGCAGCAGAGAAAGCCTCCAGGTGGCTCTGGATAAAGCAGGTGAATGTAACGTCCACTAACCTTAGGTGATGGGTTTCCTTTGTTTTCATGTTTCATGTGAGCACTTCCTGTTTGATTGTGAAATCTAATCCTCCCTCTCGTTTCAGTTCACTTCACTTCCTGCCTGCATGCTCCCCGCCCCTCCGAATGAATGACTGCACTGACCTACTTTCGTCTCCACTCACCTGTGTTTGATCGTCTCCCCCGCCCCTGATTGTGTCCACCTGTCCATAGTTAGTCACTCCCCTCACGGGTATTTAAGCTGAGTCTTCCTTCCCTTCTGTGCCAGTTCGTTTTGTTCCTTAGTGACTAACCTACCAGCGTATTTCCTAGTGTGTATGACTTCCGTGTACTGAAACCTCTGCTTGTTTTTTCGACCCTGCGTTTTGCCTTCCAGACTGGATTTGTTTGCCTGTAAGTTTTTGTCTTCCCGTGTACCGACCAGTTTTTGTATTAAAGACCCAGCGTTGTTTGAATCTGCCTGTTTTAAGAGTGTTGCTTGTGAGTCTCACCCTGTCTGCCCAGCCCGGCGTGTCAGTGAATCCGTGGTCGAGTGTTGCTAGGGCAAAAGCTGAGTGCTGATCAACCTCAGCTGGGTCACCTGGAGTGTCTGATGTTCGAAAGACCCGAAACACCCAATGACCTCAGGTAACATCACTGATGATGTACCCTAGCTATGCATCAGGAGATGTTTCACTATGACAGGATGCTGCTTCCGATCAGACTGATTTGATACATCTGAACAGAGTTTCATACCAGAGTGAGGACAGATGACAGATTAGAAGTTTTAAATTTTGTATAGTTATTCATGTGCAGGTGTTTGTTAAACAGATAACAGGCTACAGAGAGAAAACGCTGCTGCTCTGCTGATAACTGTGTGTCTTTATTAGTCGTTGTACTGTTCAGACACAAACTCCATCAAGCACTCATCAGCTGACTAACAGTTGATCCAGATGTGGTCAGCTGCCAGCATCATCAGAAACAATTCATGTGACACACGATACTACAAGCACAGACAATTACGTTTAAAAGGCCATGATATAATTTGTTTACAGTAAGCACAACAAACATTTGAGCCGAAACAAATCCGTTGGTGTTGGTGTCAACAATCTCAAACATGGACTTGAGATAAGGGGGGGACTTTCTCCTGCAGTTTCTTCCTCGATTTCTTCATTCATTTTCTTCCACATGCATCCACACCGCCAATGTTATGCTGTTTTGAACACGATGTATGGCATGATGTAGTACAGGTAAGGGAACGCAACTAAGAAAAAAAACATACACAACGTTTATTTTCTCAGAAGTGTTTTTTTGTAGCATACACATATGTCAAATCTTGTTCCCCAATACTTCCCAAATGAAAGGTCAACCTTCCAATGGGCATTTGCAGCATTCACTGTTTTTCATGCTCTGGTTAATTTAGAGATTTTGGCGTATTTTCCTTCCATAACATGTTTTCTTTAAGACTAGTGAAAAGGAAACACCCAAAATACAAATTTAGGTGTTTATTTTATTACATTTTGTCTATTTGTGTCTATAGAGTTCTTCTAAGTTCACCAAAAGTTACCCATTAGATAATGCCTCATTTGCATATTTAAACATGAAATTACAGAAAACTTGTAGTACAAAAAAATAATTGTCCTAATTTAAGTAATCAAATTTCACCAAGATTCTTAAAGACAAGATCATTAAGGGGCTGATGAAATTGATGTTTTTTTTTTCACTCATGATGACCTGGTTTTCTGTTATCCGAGGCATATTATGTATGAGTCTGATCAGATCATAGCTAAAGATATGTGGCCATGACAGAGTTAGCATGCAGCTTGAGCCACGATGTCTAGCTCTGCTTTTCCTGAAAATGTGTGAAAGAAAGTGGTTCCATACTGTATGTGTAGGTTTGTAGTGATATAGTAAAACCACTTTGGATTTCAAATGTGAGGGTGCAGGTCATATCCAAGGTGTTTACTTGGCTCCTCTCATGTTTAACTAAATTATTTACCTCACAAGTTGAATTTAAGGAAATCCACAAAGGAAGCTATTCATTTCTGCATAGGTATACTTCCAATTAGTTAGATTAATAATGTTTTCATTAACAAAACTTAACATTAACACTTACATTTAACATTAACACTTACATTTCCTTCTTTGGTTGCATACAGCTTTGTAAAAAGTCCTTGCTGCTTTTGTAGCTTACTAGTTAGCTGTCCTCTCCTTCTCATCTCCAGATAGGTTACTGTACTTTTTTGCATGTTTCGTCTCAAAGTGGTGGCTCAAGTTGTATTGAAATACTGCCACATGTTTGTTGCAAATTAAGCACATAGCTCTACTGTCAAACTCTGTGAAAAAATACTTAGCAGTCCATAACTTATGATAGACATGCCGCCTCAGCAGGTGATGCTAGTTCAAACATCACTTGTCAAATTGGATTTGCATATTTGGATCCTCATATAGTTCAGCCGTTCATTTTATTTTCAAAAACACTGTTAACTTCACAGCAACATTCAGATTCCCTCAAATCAATGCCAATACAAACATTGTGTTCTTTCACTGATCCAATACATGTGATTTACTGATATACACATAAGCCATTGCAGGAAAGCTTCTATGCTCTTTTCTCTGATACTACTCTGACCAGATGCATTTGCAGCAGAAAAAGCAGGCTTCATTTTCAGCGTTAGTGCTGTGATAACTGGTCATTGGAGAAAATCATCAGTCTTACTTTATGAGTAAAACCCTCCTCACCAAGTGGTGTACAAAGTAGACAACTTAAAACCTGGGGCCTTTTCAAATTCTGCTGGAATATCTTTTTCTGATGTTTTGATGCAAAACAGTGTCATGCTGTGACAAAGTAATAATAATTTTCAACTCAATGCTTAAGCAGCACAAGGTCAGAGGAGTAGGATGTATGACATTTTGTGTAATGAAGTGCAACATAAGTAACAGTTTTGCTTTTTTGTTTTTCTTATGTAGCAAAATGGGACTACAGTAGCAGCAATATTTTGTTGCAACACTAAATACACAATAAATGAACCTTGAACCTTGATCTCAGATTTAAGAATGATTAAGATAAAAACATTGAAAAAATTGAGTTTGACTATTTGTTCACTGGAGGTTCTGTTTCCAAAAGGACTCACAATCCTTTAATGCCATTAGTTTTATTTCAATAAAGCTGCAATAATAACTCTTTTTAGGGCAGTCAAATTATATAATCAAAAATAAGGCATTAACGCATTTGTTTTAATGCCACAAATTCCTTTAATGCATTAATGCAACTTTTCCATTTTCCATTGATACCAACCATGTCATACAAGCTTGTTGCAAAGGAGGTTAAATACTTAACACTTCAAACTAAATAACATTTTTCAAGCCAAAAAATTGACATGGCCATTTTCCAAGGGGTCCATTGACCTCTGACCTCAAAATATGTGAATGAAAATGGGTTCCATGGGTACCCACAAGTCTCCCCTTTACAGACATGCCCACTTTATGATAATCACATGCAGTTTAGGTCAAGTCATATACAAGTCAGCACACTGACACACTGATGGCTGTTGTTGCCTTTTGGGCTGCCGTTTGACAAGTTATGATTTGACAATATTTTTTTGCTAAATACAGTAACTGTGAGGGTTTCTGGACAATATATATAAGTACATTTTGAGCAGATAAAAAAATGAGTGATTAATTTGCAGTTAAATATGGACAATCTAATTGATTGACAGCCCTAATTGAAATATAACATAAATGAATATAAAATAGTAATGCAAATGTAAATTTGTAATCTTGTTGAAGACAGTTGAAGAATGGGAAGACTGGATGTAAACACGATGTAGTATGTAAATACATCATAAGTAATATACTGTATGTACTAAGAGGCGAAACAGGAATGTAGGAATGTACTGTATACTGGTAAATAAACAAAAGTTGGTGAAATGACTCAGTAATGTCAGTTTCAAGCATCTTGCTGAAGTTAGCTAACATTAACTACCATAAGCTAACTGGTCATACCTGACCAAATAAGACTGTGGCAGCAAAACACAGTGTACTGAATTGACCAAGGGTGCTAAAAATTCAACCCAATTACATAGTCTCACTTTAAACTGCATTACAAGAAAATTACATGGCAAACACTGATACAGACTTGATGTTGACTGTGATAGATTACAATGATTCTCAAACTGGGATCTGGGGGACTCTGTCAGGGGGGTTGTGAAATCTTCATCTTCATCTTCAACCGCTTATCGGGGGTCGGGTCACGGGGGCGGGTTGTGAAATAATAAGCTATAAATTAGAAATTGTGAGGTATCAATAAAAAGTATCGACAGATCTACAGATGGGGACCATTTGCACCGATAAAACAAGCATAATGTGTCCATTACTACCACCTTAACAAACTGTTACTGCTGCTTAACTTAGCTTATTAGCCAGCTAACTAGCTGGTGAGCATGGAGAAACACATGAGTAAGTCCATATTGTCAAGTGATGCTAAGACCAAACTATCTCAATTGAGCAGTGATCCTGTTAGTTATATGGAGCGACAGCGACGGGAGACTAAAATGTGCCACCTGTGTCTTCACCTGTGAAGTTGTATTAGCATGATTCAAATTGAAATGTGTTTTTGTTTAACGATATGAAACAGGTCTGAAGTATTTAGGTTGAGAGTATTTTAGAATACAGAGAGTTGAAAAATGACCATATTTAGTCCATGCATTGTCAGTGTCTCCCTTTAAGGGGTCCCTGGCCCCAAAAAGTTTGAGAACCCCTGGATTACATAAATCAAGACAGTGTCTGTTAAGCGATTTGTATACCATGCAGAAACTGATGGAACTCAGTTTTTAGTAAATATGACAAAACATGCAAAATCAGTGGTATGGTCCTTTTAAAGACAGATAGACTCAGAGACTCAGAGACTTCATCTTCATATACCAATAATACGTATTCATGACACTACACAGCTCTCCTCTTGTGGTGTGTCAGGCTCCTGGAAGGAAGTTTCCTGCTGCAGGAACTGGTCCCAGTCTGGCTTGTGAGCTGGTAGCTCTGTCTGGAAGTGGTTCCAGAACCTGGAAACCAACATGACAGAATAAAGTTAAGAACATTTACAATAAATGGACATCGCAATGACTCAAAGTAACAGTAAATATACTGGCTTCATCCAAAATCTCATACTATACACTACATAATAATTTATGCTGGTATTTTGTCCAGTAATGCACACTGTAATATTTCACCGGAAATGGTATGTAAACTGCATACTATTGGTTTCATACTAAGGTTTTAGATAAACATTTAAATGTCTAACATTCTGTTTCAGTGTACTAAATAACATGTTAGCGTGGAATTTTGGACGTGTTCATTGTGCTTCCATCTCTCAAAAAATGCTGAAAGGAGTTAAGCGCGGAGAGACTGAAAAAGTGTTATAAATGGAGCTGAAGTGTCAGCTGAGGAGAAAGCAGCTGTCTGTCAATAAGAAGATGAACGCAGAGGAAGTGGCAGTAGAAGTGTAAGCACAGAGTATGAGCTGAAAGTAGTAGAAGTGTCTGTTGAAAAACAAAAACATGAAGGCAGTTGAAATGTAAGATGATGTGTAACTCCTGAAGGAGCCTGCTGTACTGTGAGATCTTGGAGGAAGTGCGTGAATACTGGATTGTTTTGGAATTTAAGTACTATTATTCTAAATAATTACTCTTAAAAGCATGTTCAAAATACAGATGCATGCACTGAATACAGATACTTGAAGGGCGGGTCCATTACAGTATTCCTTATATTCAAATTTGATCATTCAAATTTTGTTGAAGTACTATGATTTAGCCCTTCTAAAACATTCTACACACACACACACACACACACACACACACACACACACACACACACAATATATACAGTAGATACTGTATATATATTATATATATGTATATACACATATAACCATATCCATAATTACAGAGGCAAACAGTAGTATGGGTACAGAAACTGAGCTACTTACTGCTGTGGACACCATGTTGTTGGATCCTAAAGTCACATAGTCACAAACTAACTGATCAATGCAGCGGTAGAATAGCTTTTTAATGGAGTCTGGTAGCTTTGAAGATATTGATATAACAGCTTCAATTCATCATTGGAAAGGGCTTTCTGATGGTGAGGTAAAGCGGTGAAAATATTCTAAATAAAACATACACTGAAACTGATATTGACCTTTTTTTAGGTATCTAAAATATGGTTTGCTGCTTCTGTTCACAGATGCTTCACCTCACCATCAGACAGCCCTTTCCAGCGGGGAACTGAAGCCATCATATTACTCTCTTGAAAGCCATCATAAAAACTGTAATTTTACCTTGCAGAATATGGGACTATACATATAGCTCCACTTGCTCCAAAATGATTTACAATCAAGCTTAGCCCAGCTAAGTTTGACTCAGCTAGTGCTAGCTTTCACCATAACCTTATTGATTAGCTTATTTTAATAATCTGTCACTACTTTTTACTTGGGCTTACGTGGGCATTTCGATTTGAAAAAACAAAAACAAAAATAGAATAGAGAGCAGATGAACCCGGCCTTTAACTTCTGTATTCTCAGTGCTTCCACTTCATTACAAATAATGAAGATCAGTAACTTTTTATAATAATCATTTATAAATGTGAAATTGAGTAAAACATGTAGTAGTAATTCTGCTGTTAACAAATTTGATTTATAATTAATGTTTTAGTAATGCTATAATATCTGTTATTTCAACAGTTTATTGTTGCACACATATCATAAAGACATCCATAAAGAAAGGAAGACATCCATGAACATTATTTGGATGGTTATTGTAAATTTGCAACTGATGATTATAATAACTTATTAAATGGTTAATAAAGACTAAAAAATGTTTATATACTGTAGATAGATAATATTTTTTTCAATAGTTAATAATTGGTTTCTGGTCCATCTGTCAATGTAATGTTTACAAATCATTTGGTAATAATCAACTAATCATTTCATTGTTAATAAACTAAAGCTTAATTAACAATGTCCAATATTATTAATGGTGGTTATTATAAAGTATTACCTGAAGCTCTCTTCTGTTGTGATTAGTAGCAAATGTCTGGTGTTTAGGGCACCTCGATGTTTTTGATACAAGATAAAGTGTGCGTACTTGTGGTGGTAGATATCCGGGTCTCGGCTTATGCGGTTCTGGAAGCCAATGTACAGATCATCCCAGAGACGGCCATGCAGCACCACATATCTCATCACCCCAATCCTGTTTTTAACCTTTAAGGAGGAAACCAAGAAATATCAGGATTTCTGTTCTGTCAAAGCAAGAAGCTTCTCATCGAACTCTAATAACTCAATAGCATTTTCTTCTCAAAATGTCAAACTATTCTCAACTATGCTCAACATTGATGCTTGTTGGTGGCTTTATGAAAGACTGTCATGGCAGAATACTGAAAGATTGTTAAAGCAGATCTGGTTGGAGATCTTTTTGAATGAAAAGTATCTAAATACTTTAACAGTTTTCACATAATGTGATACTGATAGACTAGTATCACATAGCCAGACACAGCACTGGTTGTTCTGTCTTGTTTGTATTTCTTTAAACCAATCTCAAGTCCAGGATGCAGCGATGGTGCCCTTGCAAAATAGATAGCAGAAGGGTAGGAGAGTGCCACATGAAATACTACCAATGGTAGGGTCATACGCACAGTCTACATCTGCTTAGTCAGATTACTGATAGACTGACATTGTTCAATTTAGTTTTGGAGAAGTGGAGCTTAATTTCTATGATCTAGATCGCCAAAACATGAAACCAACCATGTGAAACCAACCAGTGCCCACATTTTACTTGTGGTTTACTGTTTGCAGGTGGATGGATGGATGGATGGATGGATGGATAGATCGTTGGATGATGGATAGATGGACAGATAGATGGATGGTTAGATGGTTGGATGATGGATGGATAAATGGATAGATGAATAGACAGATGATGATGGATGGGATGGATGATGGATGGTTGGATGATAAATGAATTGATGGATGATGGATAGATGGTTGGATGAGGATAGATGGATAGCTAGATGGATGATAGATAGTTGGATGATGGATGGATGGATGGATGGATGGATGGGTTGATGGGTGGCTTGATAGAGAGATAGATACAGTAGATAGATTGATAGCGAGATAAGTTGATTGATGATAGATGAATGATAGATGATGGATGGATGAATGGATAGATTTATTGGTGGATAGATTGATTGATGATGGATGGATATATTTATGTACTTTATCCTAATTACAGCAGCAAATGCACAGTAAATATACTGTATCTTTCATCATCAACACTAGAAGAGAGAGATATACATCAACAGAAGATTCATACACTACACATTATGTAGAATATACAAAAAGACACCATAAATATTCTAATACATGACTCAAAAACAAAATAAAATAAGACATGCAGTGTGATGTCAGGTGAAGTTAAAATATTTCCAAAAACTCTATTATGTTGTTGTGTGTTGTTTGCTTGGTGCTCTACAGTGTCTCACCTCTACGTAGGAGTGCTCTCTGTCAGGTCTCTTAGTGGGGAACGACAGATCCAAAAAGTCCACCAAGTAGTCGTAGCCTTCAGTAAGGGGTTCAAAGTTGTCATCTGTCTCAATCATCTTGAATATACATGTTGGGACATTTACGTCTCATCAAACAGACATCCACTTTGAACAAGTAATAAAAATAAAAGAAGAGAGGGTCAATCCATGGGACCAGTTTACAGCTGAGCTCACTGATCCACAGACTGAGGCTTTTGATTTGACCTCCACATGTCCTTTCGCAGCCTTGCTAGCGCAGAGCATAGCAATAATCGGTCAGTCGGTCCACCACTTCGGTTCAGAAGGAAATTTCTCCTCAGCTATTAGATTTGAAAAAAAAAAAAACCTCCAGTATATTTTGGCATTTCTATGATATTTCCTATTTATTTGAGTTATCTATATAAAAAGTTATAAAGAGTTATTTATAAAAAAAAAATAGGTTGCTACTAAAGCGAGAACATTCAAAATATCAATATGTCCCATTGTTTATCTCCAAATACCTGTCGAACTAATGACATACCCATCAGCCTCAGCTGTACTTTATTTTTAGTGCTAATTAGCAAACGTTACCATGCTAACACGCCAAGCTAAGATGGTTAACATGGCAAACCTGCTAAACATCAGCATATTAACATGCTGTTGTTAGCATTTAGCTTAAATCACCACTATAGCCTATAGGCTCACAGAGCCTAGTGTGTCTGTAGACTTGCAATATTTGTACTTTCAATAAAATCAAACTATACTAAACAGATTATGCAAGTAAGTTTAGCCAAGAACTTTTTTAAGGAAGCTGTTTTCCAACCTTTCACAGCTACTTAGTTCTCTCCAACTTCATTTTGAACAAAATTAAACATAAAAAACCTATGCTTGAATATTTATCAAACCCAAAGGTCAGTAGTGCACCTTGATGTATCAACAGAGAAGGTAGCAGAAATTAGAGGGGTGACAGGAAATGAGGGGAGAGAGGTAAGATGACATGCAAAGTTCACTAGCTAGAAGTGAACTGGGGATGTTGCCATTCTTCCATGCCACAATTCTCAAGTAGTAGGTCAGACCACATTAATATGCTACATTTCTCAGGAATGTTGACGTAAAGGCACAGCCAAAAGTGTCTGCAATAGACATTCCAAAAGAACAGAGAGGATCATGTTTGTAAAATATACTTACGCGCACAACAAGGTTGTAGTTTTTAAAGCCTGCCCAGGTGTAATAAAACTGGGTCCAGCTTGGATGTTTAAATATCTCACAGCTGATGGCGCTGTTCAGTTCATCCACATACAAGTCGAAATCCCAACTGTCCTTGTAGATTTTCGCATTGGCTGGAGGATTGGTGATGGCGTCACTATGTTTAGCAGTGCAGTAAAGGAAATATTCAAATTAAAGTACGGTGAAACTTAGAATATGTGCAGTTTAAAGGATAATTTCTACCATGGTACTACCATTTGAATATTTTTTGTAGTTTGGCCACCGTTCCTACTGGTAATAATAACATCATATTCACCAAGTTAATAGGGAATGGGAATCATGGAGCATTTAGGGGTGTGCCGCCATTTAGAGGGTAGTGTATGGAGCTACTGGTCACTGAGTCACTAGTCTATTCATCTGTTATCAGTCATTCTTCATTAGAAATGTATAGAGTACATGTGAAACACAAATACCCATTTAAAGAGAAACTGACAGAGGCATATTACAAAACTTTATGATTTTGATCCTTACGAATTAGAAGGACCTTGACAGCTCGCCACCCAATAATGTCACTGAGGTGTTTTGGTGTTACTGAGCACCTGTCAGCGGTTTTAAATACGGTATGTAAATCTTTGGAAGTCCAATTTAGAAATGGGTAGGTGTAGACATTAAGATCTACAAACCAAGTGTCAACTACACACCGACAAAGATAAGCTAGCTAATGTTATGCTAACGATATACTAACAAAACATCCATTAATACTGCATATTTAATCTGCCTGTATCTTTCAAAATGAAAGCCATAGCGTTAGCCGACCTTGCTATATATACTACAGATGGACTTTTGAATCTTAATCACTGTGGTGTTTTCTGTTTTGGACACTTGCAGTAAACTGCCAGCAGATGTCAGTATTACCCTTCCGTCCTCACATGCTCCTTATGCAGTTTATGGTGATAGCAGTGGCAGATTTACCACTCAAAATCCTTAGTAATTTTGTACACAATGCATTGATTTCAGACGGAGGTAGACAAAAGCTTCTCATATCTAGCTGGTAAAAATAAAAACATGTAGCCTATTATTCAAATATTTTTTTACTGTCTGATATGAATGTACATCTGTAGATCATCTCTCGTCTCCTGTATGGAATGGCTGTATCTTCACTGTCCTGCATTATTATGAACTATAGTAACCTGGTTGTGGCTTATCCATACACTGCCTCACGCCTCTCCTCAGGTCTCATGCCATAGATCTGTGTTGGTGACTGTGTAGTTGCTGTGGCTGCTTTGACATACAGTATGTAGATGTTCAAGTTTGCTTTTCTATAATCATGGATATTTCCTGCCGTTACAATGCATTTTTGCACTGCGTAAAAAAAATATGGAGAGCATTCGGATATGCCGAGGGGATGGGATGGCACAGGGTGAGAATGAGGATGCTGTAATATATCGGTACAGTGTTCCCGTCCTGCAAAAGCAGCACATCATATTTTCTAAGAGAACAAATCATCAGTCATTCTGTAAGAGAACCACAACAGAACTGGATGTTTAATAATGCATGATGTTATACACTGATAAAACTATATTCAGTTTTCTCAATCTGCTCTTTTGATTTACAGAATATGATTTTACAGGGCAAACAGTGCCAGAAGAATTTAATGTTCAGATGAAGGCTGTGATAGCAAAATGTAAATAGTAAAATATGATTCAGCAATAGAAAGTTTTGTCATTATGTTTTTTGGGGCCTTATCATTACAATAATAATGGTCCAAAATTATGTATAATTGCATAGTTTTAGGTCAAAATTTCAAAGTTTTCTTGGGGGACAATGTCCAACCTTTCCTGTACAATGTGAGATGGTTACTTGTGTTTTAATAAAGTGGCTTAGTCTAAATAACCTGTTGTTTACAACCTGTCTGATCATCTGATTGCTTGTGTTTCTTTGTTGTCGCAAAGCCAAGGTGTTCCCACATCTGAACAGATGTGAATAGAACATTATTATGTCCAGTAGAAATCATGACCAAAACTAAAGACATGTCTGGTTATAATTTTGTGATTTATCAAGTTGTAATGTATTCACTCAGTAAACAGTCTTTTCCTCTCTCATGTGAGATAAAACACACACACACACACACACACACACACACACACACACACACACACACACACACACAGTGATTGAGGTGTTGTCGACCTGTTAGTGGGGTCTCTCAGAGCAAGGCCAAGGTCCAGCACAGAGCCTGGCTTGGGCGTCCATGTTTTGATGTCTGGTGCGACTTTATTGATGAGCGCATTGAGGTCCTCTGCACTGTTCTTAATATTAGTATCCCTTATGTATCTATACACACAGACACAGTAGAGATTGAGACAGACACATTTACTATACAAGGACTCAGCAGTTGCTGATTATTCATATTATACTTTACTTTCCCAGATAAACTGCATATCAACTCAAGTCTAGAGCTAAACATATCAGCCACATCAACTGTGACGTCAGGGATATACAGTTGCAAGAAAAAGTATGTCATCCCTTTGGGATCACTTGAATTTCTGCATAAATTGGTCATAAAATGTGTTCTGATCTTCATCTAAGTCACAATAGACAAACAGTCTGCTTAAATTAATACCACACAAAAAATATATGTTTTCATGTTTTTATTGAACACAACATGTAAACATTCACAGTACAGGGTGGAAAAAGAATGTGGACCTTTGGATTTAATAACTGGTTGACCCTTTGACAGCAATAACCTCAACCAAACATTTCTCTGTAGTTGCAGATCAGACCTGCACAACAGTCAGGAGGAATTGTGGACCATTCCTCTTTATAAAACTGTTTCAGTTCAGCAATATTCTTGGGAAATCTAGTGTGAACTGCTCTCTTGAGGTCATGCCACAGCATCTCTATCGGGTGAGGTCAGGACTCTGACTGGGCCACTCCAGAAGATGTATTTTCTGTTGCTGATTTACTTCTATGCTTTGGGTTCTTCTTCATTTCATTGAGCGTTCTGTGCTGTGCTCTTGCGGTCATCTTTACAGGACGACCACACCTGATCTTTTTCCATTTGTAGACAATCTGTCTTACTGTGAAACACATGAACATCAAGGCTTTTAGAGAGACTTCTGTAACCCTTTACAGCTTCATACAAGTCAACAATTCGATCGTCGGTCTTCTGAGAGCTCTTTTGTGCGAGGCATGGTTCACATCAGGCAATGCTTCTTGAGAACAGCTAACTCAGAACTGGTGTGTGTTTTTTTTATAGGGCAGGGCAGCTTTAACCAAATTTCCCCTCCAATCTCATCACATTGATTGGACTCCAGGTTGGATGACTCTTGGCTCCAATTACCTCTTGGAGAAGTCATTAGACTAGGGTTCACATACTTTTTCCACACTGCATTTTGTTCAGTAAAAGCATAAAAACATATAATCAGTTTAAGCAGACTGTGTTTGTCTATTGTTGTGACTTAGATGAAGATCAGAACACATTTTATGACCAAATTATGCAGAAATCCAAGTAATCCCAAAGGTTTCACATACTTTTTCTTGCAACTGTATTCAGGCCAATCAAACCCAATCTCTTTCACTGTAATTTATTTATCGTCTGCTGATATTGCATAGATTCTGGCCAACCCCTCTGTATTACCTGTCTGATGGATGAGCCTCCACAAAATAGCCAGCGAACGGGCAGTAGATCGCCGGCTGCAGGGACTTCACCAGCTGAGCTTTGTAATTCAGCAGCTTCTTCCTTTCATTCTTAATAAACCCTGCCTTCCAGGAATCTGGGCACAAACAAACACTGTCATCTTTATGTAAGCAGTGTGGTGGAAACCAAACATACCTTACCGTGGCTATACTGTTCCCATATTTAGACTCTGGAGTTTTTTTCTTTGCATTTCAACAGGAGGACATTCATCTTCAGCATCTACTGTATGTACAATATGGTAACTACGGTTGCTATGTTATGTGTTAATTGGAAGCTGAATAAAGCTCTGAACACGTTAGTTAATACTGGTTAGCTAGTTTTGTTTGCTTGTTTTTTAACAATGGCTAAAGAAAATACAAGTTTCTCTCAGTATATACTGTCACTCAGTGACAAGTGTTTGTTGAGAAAGATAACATTAACCAATGGGACCAGATTAGCCAACCTCTGGCAGACTATTTTAGGAGGCGTAGACAGCTGGCTAACGCTTGAATTGAGGGCGTATAAATATTTTAATGCAGATACTTAACTATTCCTCAAAAGAGAATTGTAAAACATCAGCAAAGCATTTCAGAGATGGAGAGAAAGGGTTAGTTATGGTTTAGCTACTTTTCTTTCGATCTTTGAAATGTTTTGCCAATATTGTAGCTTGCTAATCACAGTTTGTCATCTTAAACATACATATGTGATATCTCCATTCTGGCAATCAACAACACAGCAAGATGACGTTGTCGATGCGTAACTTTAGCCCACTGCTATTGTTAGCCTCCAGTTTTTCCTCTGTTTTGCCTCCAGCTAACACTGTGACATCATCATGACGTTGACACAAAAAGGGTTTTTACTGTGGTGTGCAGTGAGGTGAAATTCACAACCACTGAAGTGAGCCTCACCACTGTATTTCCCACCACAAAAGGTCATGGGGAATCCAGATGCACCCCCAGCAAAGTCACTCATCATTAAGTCCACCTTCTGTGGTAGCCTGCCCCCGTTTGGCCTGGTGCAGTCCACAGTGTTCAGGATCATATGACCTGCAATCGAAAAACACATTTTAACAATCTAATCATATGAATGTGTTAGTCTGCAACTGGTATTTAAAATATGAAAAACATTGAAAAGTACCTTTATATTCAACAATGATGCAGGTGTCCATTTCTGGATGCACTCCATCCATCAGGATCATGAATCTCAGGTCTTCATCAATCTGATGGAGACCAGAGGGACAGTGTAGTGACTAATGACGGCATTGTGATTTTCATTTCTGTTTCATTAGAACAGTTAATATTCTAAAATAGACATTTTATGAAAGTTTTTTTGTCATTGCCCTTTGACCAAATGTGAGCAGCAGAGAGTTACATTTTGCCAGACGCCAAAAGGAACAATGTTGATGTTCATCAGCTTCACTTGGCTTTGCTCCAAATACCTGTTGCATCAAGACAGAGACAGAGACAGGGATATGTGGATAATGGAATAAAGAATGTCTTTTGAATAACAGATGTAATAGATTAAACTGAGCTCCATCACTTTACTAACCAAAACACAGGTCTCGATGTGTCCCCAACATAAATGGGGACATCTGGCCTCCTCTCTGACAAGACTTTCAGTGTGGGGTAACTAGAGAAAATACAGGGCAGGTCAGATCCCATAGCAGTATGCATTCTTTTTAGGGCTGTCAAAGTTATGCAATAACACGTCGACAAAAAAAAAATGTTTGAATGCCACTAATTTCTTCAATGCTTTAACGTAGCTTGTGATTTTTAAGTTGTAGTGGACTCAGTTTTAAAGCTAGAGTGAAGATACTGGCATCAAATCCTGAGGAACCCATATACTAACCATGTCATACTAGCTTATTGCGAAGGAGGTTTAATAACACTCCAAAGACACACAATTTTTTTTTTTTTTTTAATCTTTTCGTGATCTGTTATTCCACCCCCCCCCCCATTAACTTTTATTAAGGACAGTCAGAGAGAGTTGGAGAGTCTGTCAGCAACACTTTTTACATCATTTATTGTCATTTCCATTCAGTCACGTGTGGCTGATTATTCCAGAGCGTCGGGCTTGATATAAGTTACATCATTTCTTTTTTACTTAAAACATTTAGCCTAATAAATAGGGCTGTCAGTCAATTAAAATATTGTGATTAATCACATGATTGTCCATAGAATTGTGATTAATCACACATTTTTCATCTATTCAAATTGCTGTCGTGTGTCAGTATGCTGACTTGACTATGACTTGCCTCAAACTGCATGTGATTATCATAAAATGGGCACATCTGTAAAGGGAGACTCCTGGGTACCCATAGAACCCATTTTCATTCACATATCTTGAGGTCAGAGGTCAAGGGACCCCTTTGAAAATGGCCATGACAGTTTTTCCTCACCAAAATTTGTTTTTGACTATTATCATGTTAACTTTGACAGCCCTACTAATAAATATTTCCCAGTGTTCAAAAAACACCATAATCATATTCTGGGTTATTAAACAATGAATTCACAGTTAGATTATCCATAAACACAGACTCAATAATTCATAAATAGCAGAAAGGTATTGTGCCAGTAGAAAGAAAGTAGAAGTTCCTGAGCCTTTATGCAGGACTCAGTCCACGGTATAAATACAGAATGCAGTTGTGCAGGTGTTAAACAGCTAACAGGCTACTGCTGCTCAGCCAGTGATTGGTTAAATGGGCGCATTTTTATAGTGCAGTACACATACTCCGTCAAAAGTCTCTACACTTGTTAAAGCCGACTGACAACTGATCCACTTGTGATCAGCTACTGCCGTTACCAGAAACAGACCTCACTTAAAGTGAAAAGTCACACACCAAAGGATGTCTAAAAACATAGTTCCTCATTTCTTCTGTCCTTGCATGGTTTCCTTGCATCTCTCCATGTACCCCGGGTAGGAGGGACTAAGATGTAAGGAAAAAACGCAAGTGAGGGAAATGTGGATATTTTCAGAGACTTGGGATGCGCCCCAAGGCTACATGGGTTTCATCTGACCACATCACAGAGAACCAGATAGACCACATCCGTGACAGTCAAAGTGAATGTCATAAGATCTCTTCTTATCTCTTCTTGCATGAAATACAACCTCAGTCAGGAAGTGTTTTTATTCCATAGATATATATTTAACAAAAAATGAATACAATTACTAACTATAAAGTAATATTTTATGCTGTTAAACTAATGTGTTCACATATTTAACATATTGCAAAAATGTTGACCTTTACTCCTGTGTCCTCCCTCCCTCCTTCAGGTCCTTGCTCTGATGCCCTTGTTACCTCCCCTGTGGAACTCTATTTTGTCAATGAATATTTTCTATAGACGTAATAGAAAAATATTGTCCATGGCTCTTGAATACTCAGATGTAATTCAGCAGTATAGTCTTTTCCATTTTACTGACTTAAGTTCATCAGATTTATCTTCTAAAGTTGCCATAATAGTATGAATTATTTTTGAATTATTTATAGCCAGCAAACCTTACAACTTACCAAATTTTATTTATCTACAAGGGTCTCCTATACACAAATACAGGGTAATACCGTAAGTAACCAAGTTGCCATTACTGCGGTGGCATCTCCCTACAATACGCATGTTTGAATACAAACTGTCCTAAGAAGTGTACAATTTTCTCTTTAACACTGCTTAGCTAGCGTTAGCCTAACAAGTTAACAAGTAACATCAGCCAAATTAATATTGCTTAGCTAGTGTTAGCCTAGCATGGCGAAACAAGTAACGTCAGCCAAGTTAACGCTGCTAGCTAGGCGTTAGCCTAACATGGTGAAACAAGTAACATCAGCCAAGTTAACACTGCTTGGCTAGCGTTAGCTTAATATGGTGAAACAAGTAACATCATCCTAGTTAATGCCGCTAGCTAACGTTAGGCTAACATGGTGAAACAAGTAACATTAGCCAAGTTAACGCTGCTTGGCTAGCGTTAGCTTAATATGGTGAAACAAGTAACGTCATCCAAGTTAATGCTGTTCAGCTAGTGTTAGCCTAACTCAGTGACACAAGTAATGTCAGCCAAGTTAATGTTGCTTGGCTAGCGTTAGCCTAACAGGGTGAAACAAGCAATGTCAGCCAAGTTAACACTGCTTGGCTCGTGTTAGCCTAACATGGTGAAGCAAGCAACATCAGCCAAATTAATGCTGCTTGGCTAGCATTAGCCTAACATGGTGAAACAAGCAACATCATCCAAATTAATGCTGCTTGGCTAGCATTAGCCTAACATGGTGAAACAAGTAATGTCATCCAAGTTAACACTGCTTAGGTAATATTAGCTTATCATGGTGAAACCAAGCCCCTAGGAAGAGTGCTGGTTGTTGATGCCAATATTCATAGCGGCCAAACAGCAATACTACAAATATGCGATGCCACTGGGCCCAAAATGACAAAAAAAAGAGGTCTGTACCTCAGCAGATAATTTTTTTTGAGGTGAATTAACCTGCCAGTATGAAGACTTATTTACATGAGTATGCCTGAGCTTCCCTGAGACAGTTTCTGACAGTTTGTGCAGAAATTCTTTGGTTAAGCAAACTGATCGCTGCATCAGTTGTCCAGGTGGCTGGTCTTAAACAATCTTGCAGGTGAAGATGCCGAATGTGGAGGTCCTGGGCTGGTGTGATTATGCATGGTCTGTGTTTGTGAGGCCAGTTGGATGTACTGCCAAATTCTCAGAAATGCCTTTGGAGACAGCTTATGGTAGAGAAATGAACATTCAGTTCACAAGCAACAGCTCTGGTAGACATTGAGTATTGCAATATTATGTTGATGTTGATTCTCCAAAACAATGTATCTATTTTTCATTAACCTCTTAAAAACTGATGGCCTCCCGTCTGGTGTGACTGTTATTCAGCTGGATGTTGTAGTGAAGTTAACAGCATCTTATGAAACTAGAAAACCCAAAGAATCCATTGGTACCAACCGCTCGCTTGTTGTGAAGGAGGCTAAATAATAAAAAACTTGCATGGTGATATTCAAAAAGGTCTTTTGACCTCTGACCTTAAGATAAATGAATGAAAATGGGTTCTTCCATTTATAGACATGCCCACTTTATGCTAATCAATAAGTTTGGGTCAAAAAAAGTTGTTTTGCATGCAATGCGTTACAACTGGTGAACCAGGTGAGACAGGATTGAAATGCACAACTCAGATGACAGCTCAATTTAAAAGAACAAAGTCTTTACTTGTCCAAAAAAGAGTTCGATATGCAGGTGATCAATCAGTGAAGGCAAACAAATCCAGAGGAATAGGCAGAGGCAGAATCAGACAAACAGGCAAAAATCCAAAAACACAACACTGAGACAACAAGGCTGGAACGCTAGATACAGAGGAGCTAAGACGAACTGGCACAGAGTGAAAGCAAGATACACATAAAATACTCTAGTGAGGGGGGAGATGACAAGTCACGCGTGAAGCCAATCAGGACAGGGCAGTCAATTAACAAAAAGGAGGGAAAACACACAGGGGCAGGAAGTGAAGTGATTTGATACAAGAGGAGATGTGAGTAAAGTAAAACAGGAAACAAATCTGAACGACTGAAATAAGAACATGACCTCAGACACATCAGGTGTGTCTCAGTAAACAATTGTTGATTTTACCCATTCTAAAATGGTGTATTTCTGGTGTGTTCTTTATACTAATGACAGTTTTCCAAAAAAATAAATTGCAAAAACTGTCATATATCACCTTGCAAACAGTATCACAGTACATTGCATTCTATTGAATCATTACCTCAGTGTAACAATATGTATCATATCACCAGATTCATGCCAATACACAGCCCTACTGCTGTGTTTGACCACCAGATACCATTACCGTTATCATATGACGTAGTAGTATGACAATTGTTTATCATTATCACATTTTATGAAATGGATAATGTTAGAGCAGATTTAACTAAAGGACTAAAGACAAAGTTATGTGAGTCCCTCTGATGGCTGCCACCAGACACTTTATTTATTTAACATTATGTTGTCAACAGTAAACCTATGAGCTGCCTGTAGCTGGTGTTAATAATTAACAATAGCCAGCAGATGGTGGCAGTGGAATGAGAATGATCAAGTCACCCAACTGTTTTTACATTCATGGCAAGGCCAGCACTCTATTCCAGCAAATGTTACAAGTAACCAGACACATCTTAAAAAATTTAGGAAATGATAATTCAGTTAATGCATATGCTGGCCACAGTCTTGTTGCTGCAGTTTACTGTCATCTGTGCACCAGATGTGTAATGGCTGTGCATGATAATAAGGGAGGGCATGACAGCTTGCCATCTGTCAATATGCCTAAAAAATAAAAGAAAGATTGTTCATGAGTTTCAAATCTGAAGTCCTTGAAGACTTGCATTTATATAGCGCTTTTCTAGTCTTCTGACCACTCAAACCATTTTACATTACATGTCACATTCACCCATTTACACACACATTCATACACTGATGGCAGAGGCTGCTAAGGTGCCAACTTTGCCAATCAGCATCTAATCTAAATATTCATTTATCTCATTCACACAGCGATGGCTATGCCTTTTAGCAATTTGGGGTTAAGTGTCTTGCCCAAGGACACATCGACATGTCATCAGACCACCGACCTTCCGATTGGCGGAGGACCTGCTCTACCCCCTGAGCCACAATAAAAATGTCAGTAAGCAATGAAGTTGCAGACTCTACAGACAAGACAGTTTTAGTCAGATGGAAGGAAGTGTTGACAATATGATGTTGTGGCGCTATGATTTGGATGAAAAGGTATTTTAAAGTTTCGGTAAAACAGTCAAGCAAGTTAAGCTAGTTTACGAAGTGGATTTCCACTCTAATGAACAATTATAAAATAAACATGACAAATGTCAGCATTTAAAAGAAAAATTAAGCTTTCGTGGCAAGAGCGCCACCATGTTGCAGCTCTCCAGTTTGTGATGTCACAAGAATACCGTAGTTGGCTCCAAAGCAAATGCTAGAGATCAGCCTAGTGTCATCTGTGTTCTCCTTTAACTAACAACCTAACTGACTAACTAACTAGCTCAGTTATAGTTCCAAGCCAACGGACACCATGATGTGATGACTGGGGCTCCCGCCGTCCACACAACTCAGAACTGCCGCTGACAGCAGGCCAGAGAGTTGGTCAATATGCGCAGCAGCTTGGAGTTAGTTATTTGGTTAGCTAGTTAAAGGAGAACACAGGTAATATTAGACCCTCTCTTTGCATGGTCTGAATGAGACAGCACAGGAGGAAAGACAGGTGATCAGGGAGGGGAGAGGATGGGAGATGAGGAGACAGGGACTGCTGATCAGAGAGGGGAGAGGACCGGAGATGGAGAGACAGACAGGTGATCAGAGAGGGGAGAGGACGGGAGATGGAGAGACAGGCAGCTGCAGCTGGACTCAACGCCTGTCAGAGGGCTCTTTCAGTGCCACTAGTCAGCTCTGCAGTAACGTTACAGATTTGTTTCAGCAGCAGTTTATGAAATGGACTGTTTTGTTCTTGGTTTTAACATTGTAATACTCATTTTTACATCCAGGGGTAATGCAAAAATGCCCCCTCTTTTGTTTTCTTCTATCCTGTGCCTCCTCAGTCTCCATCTCTACTGTTGTATGTGTGGAACTCAGCCAAACAACCTGGGAACGTCACAAACTAGAGTACTGGAAAATCGCAAAGCTCTTGAGTTTCTTTTTTCTTTAGAGTTCTTTAGAGTTTCTTTTCTTTCTTTTCTTTTCTAAATGCTGACATTTATCATGTTTGTTATATAACTGTTCATTAGAGTGGAAATCCCTTCAGTAAACCGGCATAACTTGGTTGATTGATTCACTTCCACTTCCACAGGTGACAACATTACCTATTTAACAACACTGATAGGGTTTACCTGAGGTGGTCAGAGTGCATATGGCTGATGTAGATGAGATCTGCTGCACACAGTCTGTCCAGGGAGTCCACTGGAGGCTCATGGAGAAGCCACCATCCTCTGGCAAATGCAGGACCCTTCAACCACGGGTCAAATATGAACCGCCTTTTTCCCAGCTGCAGCTCCATGCAGGCATGGGTCAAGTATGTCACCTGGGGGGGTTCACAATTCTGTTGTGTCATAATGGACAAATCTGACAGCAAACTGTGATCAGAGGTCACTGCAGTCTAAGTGAGGACACAAAATCATCACCTCTAATGTGACAGAGGATTTTCCATAGAATAGATTTTTGTGTTACAACATGTAAAATAGTTAATGAATTTGATATACGTCATATCACTGTTGTTGTCACTCTGCAGTAATGATAACTAAGCCTTTATTTAAGTGAATAAAACTAGAAATACCGCCTTGTGGTTGTATGCCTCTGCCAACCAGTCAAGTAGCAGTTTACATCATCATGTCTGTCAAAAATGTCATCTTTCATCATTTTATCCTGTTAGATATTTGTATAAAATCGTCATAATTAAAATACAAATTCTTGAGTTATGGACAAAAATGTGTTTTTATGAGGTCACAGTGACATCAATTCATCCTTGAGTCCAAGTGGACGTACTAGATTTAAAGAAATTCCATCCTGGCATTCCTGAGATAATGTTTTCACAAGGATGGGACGGACAGACTGGCAGACAACCCAAAAACATACTTAAATACAATTTCTATATATTTCTAAGAGTGGAACTACATAATAAAACTGCACACTGCAAAGTTTTAATAGTTGTTGTAGTCTGCTGCAATCTTTAAATTTCTTCACAAGACTAAATTAAAGGCAGGGTTGTTGGAATACTCATTAAATCCTGTCAGCAATCAATAAATCAAATGCTCTGACAAAAAAAAAGAAAAAAATCTGGTATCTGTGGCTGTCGCAGGACTGTCACAAGCCTGTCTAATAATTATATTCAGACTGAATGTAATGATTAAACAAGCTACCTGTTGACCTACCTGCCTGCCTGTGTGCACTGTGCCTGTGCACTCATTGCACTTCACCAGTCTTCCACAAGCTGTTAGCTTGACAGCTGTGAGCACTAAAAATGTTTGTTGTTTATATTAATTTCTGATAATTTTGGGAGAGTGGCTTTGGAGGGAGGCCTGAAAGGACGGACTGTCAGTGTTGATGACTTACCGACTTTCTCTCTAGATTTAGTGACATCTGGAGGTAGTGTTGCTAGCTATTTTCATTTGAAAAGAGTTGGCAACACTGGGCTGGGATTTTCGGTTGGATCATTTTTAAAAATCTAGTGTAATTTTGCTTGTTTCTCAAGATCACAGACTCTTTGAAAAATATATAAATTCAAACTTTTTTTAAGTTGTGCATTTTCACAGAATAACATTGTGTTAATATATATTCTTATAGTGCATATCGCATATTTTAAAGGTGTAATAAGTAAACTATGTGAACAGCAAGATACATACCTTCACTTCTCCTGCCTGGAGCGCCGCAGGCTCTCGAGGGTAAGCCAACCAGGGGTCAATGGGGCTCAACTCGACCAGCTGAAGCCCCCCATCATCCAAAATCTCTATTTCTGTATGTGACATAACATATACGCTCAGATGAAAATTCAGTTACATTATTCTGAATGCTTTTAAGACATAAAAAAAGTAAATTTTATTTTGGCTCATATCTTTACTCTTGTTACACTACTCAAATTTTCAGCCCGTTTGCATAAAAAAGGCATATGAATGCCAGGATAATGCACAAGGCGTGTAGCATGCATTAAGTATGCCTATCTTCACTTCACTTCATGATATTTAACTATGCTAAATATCAGACATGTTACTCAAGTAGTATTGGTAACATTTAACTTCGGCCAAAGTCATTTTCTGGTTAGATCCGCCAATTTTCAATGCCACAATTCCAGCCCTCTTCCTTTATCCAGACTTGGGACCAGTGAAAGTGACCCAAAAGAAGAAGAAGAAGAAGAAGAAGAAGAAGAAGAAGAAGAAGAAGATATTCTTTTATTAGTCCCACAGTGGGGAAATTCAGTTTTTACACTCTGTTGTTCACTCAGTACATATACATGCGTCAATGGAGAGATGTCAGAGTGAGGGGGCTGCTCCTGACAAGTGCCCAGAGCAGTTGGGGGTTCAGTGCCTTGCTCAGGGGCACCTTGGCAGTGCCCAAGAGGTAAAAGGTAAAAGGTAAAAAGGTTTGATTACCATATTTTTAGATTTACATCAGCCAGCGACGGCTTAAAAGGAGATGCCAGGCCTTATTTGGCTGATGTGCCTTAAGTTTGACGCATGTGTTAAATATATATACTTTTTACTCAAGTGTGGCTTGCAGGTACATCCACCACTGCTAGTTTTGTTGTATTGGGGCTCTCTGTTTCAACTGTATCATTTGAAATGACAGAATGAGACTAAAAATAAATAAAGTGACCCTGGAAAATGAGAGCTAGTAACTTCATAAACTTAATTAGTTTGACAAAAGAGATGACGGCAGTTAGGGATTGGACAGCTAGATGGCTCTTGCAAACTTATCGGGAATGTTTGTCAGAATCCATCACTGAAGACTGAGCCGGAGTGCTTGTGGCACTGAGGGATGGCTTTGTTTGGGTGGTCAGCAGTAGCTGTTAGTGCTCAAGGTTATCTTTCCTCTTCACTACACAAAGCCAGCAGCTCAACAGACAGAACAGGACAGACCAAAAATAGATCGAGTTGTTGCGGTGTGGCCAATATTTGTTTAGGTTTTCACTCTTGAGCTTGAACTGTATGTCCCTGTTGATTAATAAACCTGCCAGCTCCTGTGACCCCAGAGGACAGTATGGTGCATAAAGAGGTGGCTATAAAGAGAAGACAGGACAACTGTGTGTTGACTGTAACAATATGCCTCTTGATTTTTTTCTGCACCTTCAGACCAGACAGGCTACACTGGCCCTGTAACTATGACTGCATTGTTTGTTTGAAGATACTTTATAATTATTTGCACATTACACTCCGGTACAGATGGTACATGATACAGAACTTACCAAGCTCATCCTGCAAGAAACTGTCTGGTGGATTCACATATTTCATTGTCGATACATTTAACTTCCAGTTGTGTTTAGTGCATTTAACAGTCCTGTGGGAAAAGAGCAGCCTGTCAAATCTATTGAAAAGCTCTATTAATGCAACATAATACCTGCTGTGTATAAAGGACGGGACCTGCCAAAATAAAAAATCAATATAAAGAAATACATCACTCAATAAATATATAAACGTATTAAAGGTGGCCCAAAAAATAATATTATGTATTAATTTCCTTATTTATTTACTCCTGTGTTTAATTTTCCCTTTTTATTTATTTACTTAATAATAATTTTTAAATTCATTTTATTTATTTTTGCATTTTCAAGAAAAGAAAACAGAAATTAATGAGTTTGGTGAAATAAATAAGGGGTGAAATGCAAAGGGAAAAAGCAAAAACATTTAAATAAAAACAAATTGAAAATTATGGAAGAATAAATGAATAAAAAATAAATTCAAAAATAAATAAATACATTCAAAATTAACTAAAATAAATACATATATTGGGGAAGATTTATCAGAAGAGTAAATAAATAAGGGAGTTAATACAAAGATAAATAAATAAACAAAACTGAATTATCAGAATTTATCATTACATTTATTTTTAATATTATTTTGCTACATTTCCTGACATTTATTTTTCGAGTCTTTTTATATTTTGATTTTGGCAGGTTTTATCCTCCATAGAGCTGTGTGCTTCTGCCAGAATAATCTTACCTGCCATCCAGGTCTTCGATGTCTTTGATGAACAACCCTCCTTGGTGTTTGCATTGGTTCTTGCATGCTTTGAGGCCATTTTTGTTTTTGTATATGATGAAACATTTACCATCCTCTGGGTTTTTCTTGAAATTGACTCCCTCGTTGAGTGAGCAGAATGCTTCAGCATCCAGTGATAGCAACACCTTCACTGTTTGAGAAGTCATTTTACCTAAATTAGACATCAGACATTAGACACAAGTTCAATTTTAAGAGCAAAGTTTTGCAGCGAGCAGTTACCGCTGCACTTCGAGGCTACTGAGATCCTCATGCTGGGAACAGTAAAATGATGTTGTCAATCATACTTTTTACTCATTTCTGAACACCACAATCATTAAAGCTTGAAATTTGATACATTGTTTGATAAATTGGCTTAAAAGCTGACTCTGAGAAAATAAACTGTCCTTCATATGCAACACGTGTGGATAGAAAGCTCTTTCGTTGAGGTGAGGTGGATGGATTACGGTTTTGGTGAAATGCCATGTTTCACATATGAAATCCCTTCAGCTTTTTCATCATTTAACCAAGACCACAATTTTTCCCTAACCTGTGTGCCTAAAATCACAACCATAAAAATTGCTAAGTGTTAGGTGTATTCCTAGAAAGGATATTGCAGGAGCCTATTTAAATGTCATTGAACATTTTGCAGATATATACTACAGTTTTACATTTCTATTAAAGACAGGGTTGATAAAGATTTTAGAAATATTTTTGTGATATCAGTTGAAATTCTCATTACATCCCACAGAAATCCATAACCTAATGCTCTAACGAAAATGAAAAGAAAAAAATACAGTATCTGTGGCTGTCTGTGGCTTTAATATAACCACAGATACAGCTATATTTGACACATTTTTATATTCGCATATGTTTGTATTAAGATAAGATAAGATAAGATATTCCTTTATTTGTCCCACAGTGGAGAAATTTCCATTTGTATTTATTAGAGGCTACCAATTGTCTTGGCAAAAGACTTATAAGACACTTATTCTTATTCTTAATAGTAATAATAATAAGAATAATTAGTATTCTTCTTCTTCTTCTTCTTATTATTATTATTATTATTATAAGTAGTAGTAGTAGTAGCAGTAGTAGTAGTAATAGGACAGGAGGACAGAGGACAGGAGGAAGGACTGATACTGTCTAATGCTTGTGTTCTTCCGTCTTTATAAACTTCACTCAGGAATATGATTTATTTTATTAATATGTTAGATTGTTTTCAGTGAGATATTAATGGGTTTTTATAGTGACATTACTGTTTTAAACATTACTGTTGCTGCTGTAGACATAACTTGTGTCCTAGTTGTATTTAAATGTTGTATGTTGTATGTAACATTACTAATAATTAGTAATCATTATTAATTATAATTTTGTTTGTTAACAGCAAAAATAACTCAATCAATTTACATTTATAAATGATGGTTATTTATAGTGTGTAAATTTCCAAGTCATAAGCCTCTGAAAGTGGTTAGAACTTTTAAAAAAAATACATTACAACTCAAATGCAAACTCCAAACACTCCAGTTTCCTTCCTTTATTCAATCCAGGTGTACAGTTTCTAGTCCATGTCCGAGTCAGGTGTTACATGATCACTTGATCTATTGTCCGTAGGTGTGAATATGAGAGTGCAACCCTCTAAAGCAGTGATACTCAACTTACAGTCAGCAGGCCAGATAGGGTGCCAAGTGGCCCGCCACCTGTTTTCAGATCCTCAATGAAAAAAAATTGATTCACAAACTACTTTGAATGTGAATAAGGTGCCAGATTGCATATAACAAAAGGAACAGCATAGACTAATAGAGCTGTAAGCGACGCCCTGAATGTCTGTTATGTGTTTAGCTTGCACCTGGTCTCCTATCATTTTGCAAAAATGGCCCCTGGATAAAGCAAGTTGAGTATCCCTGCTGTAAAGGCATGGCAGGTAGAGTTTTTATCAAACGCATTTAGAACACTTGATCAACAACTAGGACACTTCATCAACAACTAGGAGAAGATGTTATTTTAGATTTTTTACCCAGTGATGCATTAGTAAACACAAACAACTCTCTTCCAAATCCAAAAAGTAGAGTGCTAAAATTCAAACATTCAAACTGATGTCCTCAGGTATAAAAACTGCTCCATGAACAATGAATTGGGAGGGATGTTCTAGATTACATTGAGAGCATCCATTGAGTGCATCCAGAGTTTTCTGAGTCTATGGGAAGATTTTATTTTTCAGCACTTGGAACACTACAATATAATAAAGCTCATTTGGATATTAAAAAGAAAACAAACATTCTGCGGGCCCACAAAATCAGGTCCAGACTTTATTTGCTATGACATCACCAGTTTGAGAAGTATTTCTCTGGTTTCTGGCTTTGACGGAGAGAAGCTCATGCTTACATATTGATTGAACTTCCCCAGACCATAACAACAGCACACTAGGACTCTTAATTTGGGCGTTACTCCCCTTTAATTCCACACATTTCTTGACTTTTTTAGTGTAGCCATGGGACCACACTGTGGTCTGCAGTGTGACAGTCAGATATGATTTGTGTATGATGCGCCTAAATGACACCACAAAGTATGAGTGGTATTGTTTTAGCCTGTTGGTTAATAGGAGAAGGGTGTTGCACTGAAATGACTTAACCTCTTAAGACCCGAGCTCTTTTTTGATATGCATTTTTGATGTTTCTTTGCTATTTGGGCTTATTGGAAACTGATAAGTATCAAAACTAAGCATCATCTTTTGACATAATGTAGTTTTAGAGAAAAATTATGTCCACATATGCGGACACCCGTTCTGAATTTCCATAAAACACAATAAAGTCACCATTGTGTAATAGTGCAAATCTCTATATGTCCACTCTGAACACAGCAGTGTTTTTCCTGGCTGCTTTTACATTTATTAATAACACTTGCAAACATGTTTTTTTTTAAACATTTTGGAACATCACAGTACAATTTAACAAAATGAAATTTTTTTCCCCTTTTGGACAGTCATAGCAACAGTATGGCTCATTTGAAGTGCTGCAAACAGTTGCAGGACTACTAGATGGCAGTGTACGTATCCTCGTACGTGTACACAAGACCCCAGTTAAATAAAATTAAGTATTATGTTCATATGACCCAAAATGTGATGTCATCGCATGTGTACGCCAGGTCCTAAGAGGTTAAGCTACTAAGCTATACTTTTTCAGTTGCTGTAGTGTACATTTTGTCATGTACATTAAGTACATTACTTCATTACTTACTTTAAATACATCTTGTTAATTATAAGTTCCGTACATTTAAGTATATTTTGTTACTTACTTTAAGTACAATTTGGTGCTTTAAGTACATTAATTACTTTAACTATAACTATTTTAAATATATTTTTTACTTTAAGTGCAGTACATTACTTTCAGTAAATTTTGTTACTTTAAGTGGATTACTTACTTTTAAGTACAATTTGTTACTTACATTTTGTTATATTGAATTTCCCCACTGTGGGACTAATAAAGGTTGATCTTCTTCTTCTATTTCTTCTTCTTAATTCTTTAAGTATATTTTGTTACTTACTTTAAACACATTTTATTAACTCCTTTAATTCAATAAATTACATTTTCTTACTTAAATTCTGTAGCCACTTTTAGGCTACTAAGTGAAATTTTGGATTCAAAAATTTTGCTTTTAACAGTGTATTCTCATTCTGTAGAACTGCTATAAAGGAATGAGAGGTAGAGTTGTTATCAAATGCATTTCTAACACTTGGTCAACAACTAGGGGAAGAGAACAGCAGCTACTGGGGGCCACAGTCTGATATCGGCATATGCTGAATTTAACCAGTCCCAATAATAGTCAGAGTTTCTAGCTTTTGAATGTAATTTATTGAATTTCCTGTTTTGCTGTTCATCTGTTCCTTATCTCTTCAGACTTTCTTGCACTGCTGTAACATGAATCTCCTCTCTGGTTTCAGTTGAATGCCCTTGAGATAAACAATAGTAAAATCAAAGACATGGTTTTATTACTACCTATTACCACAAAGCTCCTTAATGCCAAGAGCTGAACAGAGTCCCATCACTTAGCTGGTCCTGACACTTAGTTCACTTACTTTTCATCAAGTGGAAGCATGATACAAAATGCAGTGCCAGCTGTGCACCTGCTACACTTTGAGGAACAGAGAGTTGCCCCCCCACCCCCCCATGCGCACGCGCGCGCGCGCGCACACACACACACACACACACACACACACAGCAGCAAACATATTTCCATATTACTGGATGTAATGTTCAACTTCCTGTTCTTACTTACAACAGAGTGTAAAAATTGAATTTCCCCATTGTGGGACAAATAAAGGACTATCTTCTTCTAAAAAGACTATCTTCTTCTTCTTCTTGCTATTAGCATGGCAAATTGTTGCTGACATAGTTCTGTTCATGTCCCTGTTCATGCTACGCTGTACAGTGTGCTTTAGCGTGTGTCTCAGTATGTATGAAATTTACTATTAAAGCAGCAGTAGGCAGATTGGAACAAATCTGATTTAAAAAGTATTTTTTGTGAAGCGGTCACTATATCCTGACAGTAGTGCATGAGACAGGTAATCTGAAAAAAATCATGTGTCTCTGTGTTCAACCAAGCAGAGGTTAAATGGAGCCTAAAATGAAAGGTTATTTTAGAATTTTTGCCCAGTGATGCCAAAAATATTAGTAAACACAAACATCTCTCTTCCAAATCCAAAAACTAGAGTGCTAAAATTCAAACTTGTGATTTCCTTATTTATTCCTATGGAATAAAAACTGCTCCATCAACAACGAATTGGGAAAGAAGTTCTAGATGACACTAAGAGCACCCAGGAGGATGTTCTGAAGTCTACCAGAAGATTTTATTTTTCAGCACTCGGAACACTACAATATAATAAAGCTCATTTGGATATAAAAAAGAAAATAAACATTCTGCGGACCCACAAATCAGCTCCAGACTTTATTTCCTATAACATCACCAGTTTGAGAAGTAGGATTCTTAATTTGGGCGTAACTCCCCTTTAATTCCACACATTTAGTGTAGCCATGGGACCACACGGTGGTCTGCAGTGTGACAGTCAGATATGATTTGTATATGATGCGCCTAAATGACACCACAAAGTATGAGTGGTATTTTTTTAGCTTGTTGGTTAATAGGAGAAGGGTGTTGCAGTGAAATGACTTACTTTTTCAGTTTCATGTTGTTACGTACTTTAAGTACATTTCTTTCTTTAAATACATCTAGTTAATTACTTTAAGTACATTTTGTTGCTTTAAGTACATGACTTACTTTAAATACATTTTGTTAATTCTTTAAGTATATTTTGTTACTTACATTGAACACATTTTATTAACTACTTTTTTATTAACTACTTTAAGTACATTTTAATTAAATAAATTACATTTTGTTACTTAAATTCTGTAGCCACTTTTAGGCTACTAAGTGATATTTTGGATTCAAGACTTTTGCTTGAAACAGTGTATTTCATACTGTAGTACTGATACTTTACTCACTTTTATCTTCACAGGAGCCAAACTCAAATGTAACTTAAAAAAACAGGCTAATTATTTTTGCTGTCAATAATGTAAATGAAAGAATTACTTAAATTAGCCATATATCTGTATGCTACCTGACACACTGCTCTACAACACCTACTGTATATGATGAAATAGTGGGAAAGTAAATGAATCCCCTCTCACACCTGGCTGCAGACTGGTTTAAGAGCATTTCAACAGAATATCATATCTTACTTACCACCGTACAGATGCTCCTTTATCCCAAGAGTAATTCTAAGGAGGTGCAGTCAAATACAGCAACAGCTACAACGGTTGTGTCCAATCAAGCTGGGGCATGAACATTTTTTTATATCTTTATTTATGTATTTATTCATTCATTTTACATTCTTATTTTATATATAATTTTATTAGTATTATTTTTGTAATATGTAATTATGATCATTTTATATTAGGAGTCAAATTTATTCGTCCAATTGTGTCATAGATCATACCTCAAAAAGTCACACACCCCCTCTTTTTATGGAATTGGTTTCTTCCAAAAGTTGCAGCTGGTAGGCAGCAGCTCTCTGCTGTGCAGGAGGAGATGTAGACTATGGTGTGTTGCTGAAGTGGCTCCAGAGTCAATTTGCTTTTTTTTTTTTTTTTTTTTTTCAAATATTGAATACTTATGCACGCACTTGATTGCATTTGAGAAATAAAAGGCACAGTTTGCTTTGCAAGATTAAGCAGCCATCGTAAGTATGATATGACAAGTAGCTGTCATCCAGATGGATGCAGCACATCTACAATGGCTGACATCAAGAGAATGTGGGTGAATGATGTGATGGTTTTAGTATAGTTTTACATGTCTGTACCTTGAGATTAAAATATATTTCTCTACTATTATTTAAGATTTGATGTCATGATTTTCAGATTGATTGTTTTGTATTAAAAAGGGACGGGTTTTCGTGTTTGGGGTGAGGGTGAAACAAAGTTTGATGCTTCTGAAAGCAGCCTACATAGTAAAAAGTTTCAACAACTGCCTTGCTCCTGCTACAGTCACTATACTACCTTGCTCCTGCTACAGTCACTATACTGTATCCTTACAGTAGTGCATGAGACAGGTGACTGAAAAATGAGACTGAAAAATCTGTGCCTCGGTGTCCTCTGTGTCCTTCAATGCTCCTAATAGCATCTGCAGGATTTAAAAACCAGAGGAAAACAACCAGTCAGAGCTGATTTGGAGTCTGTAGGCCAGCTTCTGTCTATGAGAGCCACAAGTCAGTCACTTGCCGATGAAAGCCAGATGAAATGGTCAAACTGGGCAATGCTGATCAAATATGAATCAGTATTGTTATTGTATTGACTATTTCTCTCCTCAAACATCTTGAAGTTACTGTTTAGCTGTAAAATATGAAAGTTTTTGACCCGGTAGCCATGTTGAGATCAGTTGAGGAAATGCCAAACACTGCCCACCAGCCGGAGCACAGCCAATAGGAACGCTGTCTCTTTGAAATGATCTGTGATTGGCCAAAGTCTCCCATTACTGGCTAGATTATTTAAAGCATAAAAGCAGAGCCATGAGGAGGTGCACAAATCTAGTTTTCTCTCAGAACACGTGAATTACAATATGCTGAAATGTTATGATGGACTTTTTGCCCAATGAATCCAAAATTGTTGCCTACTAAAACTTTAATATTGGTAGAGGAACCTCTGTATGTATGATGTCAGTGAGCTGTTTTTTAACCTCCACTATCACAGGTTATAATTAGTAATATGCTGAATTCCACTATATGTCTCCAGGTGGAGATACAGAGGGAAATCTGAGAGCAAGTAAATAAAGGTTTATTTACACAGCACCTTTTAAAACACACCATTACAAAGTGCGTCACATACAAATGAAACATCAAACGATGAGAGAAACCAAAAAATAATTACAACATGAAATATACTGTGTATGTATAAAATAGCTTGCCTATAAAGAAGGGCTTTTAGAAGCTGCTTAAAGCAGTCCAAAGGTTCAACAGCTCTGGTACATTGGAGGAGGTGATTCCAGAGGGTTGGGGCTAAAGCTTGGGATACACCAACCCGACATCAAAGATCTAGAGTCGACAAAGGGTGACTGTTGAGTCACCTCACATCACCTTTGTCTTGGCCAAAAAGTTGAACTTTGAACACACGGTTGAGCGGTAGACTATGGAACAAGTTCAGAAATGTAACTGGATGAGCAAGATCTTATAGCTTCTACCTAACCAAGTTGATTTTTTTTAAAGAGGCAGGTTATGATTTATAGTAATAGGCTATTTTCCTTTATGGAAATGTATGTAGTCTTAATTATAGGGTTTGATCCTTCTTTCCTATGACCATTGAAGGGGCATTAAAGGAATGATGATGATGATGATGATGATGATGATGATGATGATGATGATGATAATGATCTAGCAGTTTTGCTGATCTCTGTTATCTTCATTCAACACAGTCTCACGGCAGTTTGTGAAATAGTCACAAAATTTTAGCTATTTGATTTGTGTATGTAAACATGAATTTCGATGCTCAGTGTGACTTTGTCATTAGAGCATTTTTTTAACTGTTTTGACTTTTGTTCTTATTTTGTATCCATTGTCTTTTTTTGTAATGTAAAACCTTTTTATTATTGGTTAAAAATAAATGAACAGAATAATAAGGTATTAATGCAAATTTGTTTTAATGCATGCCACTAACTTTTTTAATGCATTCGATCGATCCACAGGTTGTACCGGGCTCAGTCTTAAAAGTGAAAATGAAAAAAGTGTGATACTGATATCAAATGGCATGTCCATTGTCAAAGGGATCCCTGGACCTCTAACCTCCAGATATGTGAATGAAATGGGTTCCATGGGTACCCACCAGTCTTCCCTTTACAGACATGCGCACTTTATGACAATCAGTGCAGTTTGGGGCAAGTCATAGTGAAGTCAGCACACTAACACACTAACAGCTGTTGGTGCCTGTTGGGTTGCAGTTTGCCATGTTATGATTTGAGCATATTTGTTATACTAAATACAGTACCTGTGAGGGTTTCTGGACAATATTTGTCATGGTTTTGTGCTGTTAATTAATTTCCAATAATAAATATATTCAGACATCTGCCTATAGCAGCATATCTGCCCACTCACATGTTGATAAAAGTATTAAATGCTTGACAAAGCTCCCTTTAAGGTACATTTTGAACAAAGAGATAATGTGCATTTAATTTACAAATAATCGTGATTAATCCTGAACAATCAGGCGATTAATTACAATTAAATATTTAATTGATTAACAGCCCAAATAAAAATCTATGAAACTGGGGTGTATTTTGTGTATTACCAGTCCTTTTTTTTTGCTCTTCCTCTAAGGGTGCATTTGGGTAAAGAATGCACCCTTAGAAAGGTAACTCCTGCCTTGAGAAAAAGCTGAGTAGATGTGAAATTGTTCACTAAATACTTGCAAATTGTTGAAATTGGGCAGTTGTATTCTGACTTAAACAGGTTTGGCTTGGGTGTTTTGGTTTACCACAGACTGAAGTGAGCTTTATGTGGCTTATGATTGCTTTCCTTGAATATACTGTAGCTGAAGTTTTGGGGTTTATTCTATGGTCGATTGGCATTTCAGTTAAATGAGTTTAGGGATACAATCTGAAGCTACCCTTCAACCAACAAGGTACTGCCTTCACATAGTTCCTTCTCCAGAATGGGGGCAGACAGAAGCTCACACACCAGAGTACAATCAGTCCCCAAACTCCTCCTCCCTACACACACTTTCGTTGCTTACCAGCTTTGCTTTGTAATCCTTTGGGCCTCTGGGAATTTTCTCTGAGAATCATTACACTGTGGCTTTGAATCTTAAATGTTATTTTTGTGTCATTTATAAAGAGAAGATCTTTGGTTCCAGTCGGCCCATTTATCTGTGGCGTTCCTCTGAGAACTCCTGCTTAAACCTCATAACTATGGACACTGCATTCTCTGGCTCAATAAAAACAAAGTTATCTTCATTTCTTTTAATGCTGTAGTATCAACATGTATCTTAATCCTGACTCTTTTGAGACAGCTCCGACTTGGGAATTTTATTGCTTTATTTTACTTTAAAGATAAGCATTGGAATGAAAGGGACAAGATAAAGTGACAATAAAGTAATATGTATTTTATGACTGATTGTACTTGTGTACTTTACATTTAAACATTTTTAATTAGAAGAAGAAGAAGAAGAAGATCTGCCTTTATTAGTCCCACAATGGGGAAATTCAATTTACACTCTGTTTAACTTATACATGGTACATGCACACAAACACACACACACATGCAGTAATGGAGAGACGTCAGAGTGAGGGGGCTGCTCCTGACAAGCGCCCCGAGCAGTTGGGGGTTTGGTGCCTTGCTCAGGGGCACCTCGGCAGTGCCCAAGAGGTAAACTGGCACCTCTCCAGCTACCAGTTCACACTCAGTTTTTGGTCCATGTCGGGACTTGAACCGGTGACCCTCCGGTTCCCAAGCCAACTCCCTACAGACTGAGCTACTGCCGCCCCCTAATTGACTTTTCATCTGCTTTAACTGTCATGGTGCAGCTGCTATAACGTTAATGTATGATTATATTACAGCAGCAGTCTCCCACTCAAGCTAACGTTTGCTAGCCATGCTAATCACTGTCACCAGCATCATTGAGCCATTTACCACACTGACAGTGAATATTCTTATATCGTATGAGCCTCAGGTCTCATTGTGAAAGCCTCAGTTAACCTGCTACGCAACAGCTTTTCATAATTTTCTCTCCTGTAACAGCTTCTTTCCCCCAAAAGGGAACGTAGCCTCTGAGATGACACCATGCTGGTCTGGTCTATAGCTTGGAGCCTCTATTAGATCTTTTGTTAGGACATGGCAGGGGAGCAAATCAGTGTTTTTGGATTTATATTTGGTGCAACCAACTACACCACAGCTCTTCAGCATAGCATTATTAGTTCTATTGTGTAAAGTTTGAAGACATGTTTCAATTTCTTCTGTTACCATCTATGAGGGACACAGGATTGGTTTCCTCCAAAAGAGGGCGTGGTCATTAGAGCCTACTCTGGATGACATATTGCTGGTCTGATGTACGGTATAGCCATGGGCCCTTTTAGTTAAGAACAGCTGCCTACCTTGCCTAACAGAAAAGTTAGCCCCTGGTGTTTTTATTCCTGTGAGTGTATTGCACCAGTGTTTCTGACCGAGTGGCCGCAATTCAAGTGTGTGATGCAACTATGTTGTGGCAGGTGTAATGCTCAGGACCCCAAGGAAGTGCATGTCTGTAAAGGGGAGACTCAAGGGGAGATAGAACCCATTTTCATTCACATACTGTATCTTGAGGTCAGAGGTCAAGGGACCCCTTTGAAAATGGCCATGCCAGTTTTTCCTCGCCAAAATTTAGCCTAACTTTGGAGCGTTATTTAGCCTTCTTCCTGGCATGCTAGTGTGACATGGTTGTTACCAATAGATTTCTTAGGTTTTCTTCTTGCATATGATGTCAGAAGCTTCATTCTAGCTCTGAACCTGCTACAGCCTCTGAAAGACAGTTAAGTCTGTCGGGATTTCCCATGAAAGTACACATTGCTCATGACAAACAAAATCCTGTTATTTGCAAAAAAAAGGGCTATGGGTTCAACTTAAGCTATTAGATCTTATCTCCAATATAAACACATTTGTATGGATAGCCTTGACAAGATGACAGATCTCTTAAATCATATCCATGTTTGCTCTAGGGTTTGTTTAATCCTGATCTTTGCATGACAGTAATGTTTCTTTCCAGCCAGTAGACAGTGTACACAGTTTTAACGGTGAGGTCTCCCCCGCTTGCAAAAAGCAGTCAAGGGAGGTATCGTGTATTATAAGGCTTCTCTATGAGGCTGTCATAAAACAAACATCTGATCTGTTGTAAGATAACATAACATGAAATGATCCTTTATTGGTCCGACAGATGGGAAATTTGCAGTTGTATTTGTCGTGGCATAAAAGTGTGATTACCTTGAGATCAAAGTAAATGTATTATGCTGAGGGTCAAGGTTCTTTATTTGCCATTTGTCAATTCCAGGAAAGCGGTTATTGGCAATGAAAATCTTTGGTCTCAGGTTCCTTCAACAATGCCCATAAAATATGTATATCTAAAAGGGAAAATCACACAAGTAAAAGTAAAAGCAAAATGTAAATCTAATGCATAAAATAATGCAATTAAAATATAGTGTTTGAGTATAAACATAAGTAAATATAAAATAGTAATGTAAATGTAAATTTGTAAATTTGTTGAAGACAGTATTTCAGATGGGAAAACTGAAGGTAAAGGATGTAGAATGTCAGTCCAGTTACACAGCAGTTCGTGAAATAGTCACAAAATTTAATGTACTGATTTATGTACACAGACACACATTTTTGTGTGTACTTTTTTTGTATATTTTTTTAGTTTTTTCACGTATCTTCTGTACATAACTTATGTATATAACTTTACTACAGGGAGGTTTCTCACTGTTTTCCCTTCATTCCCTGTTTTCATAGGCCCTATAGAATAGAGCACAGGGAATGTCCAGGAGTTGCTGCAGTGGACTGAACATCTGTACTGGTTACCCCTCACTGGGATGGCCTTCCAGGACCTGACAGGAAAGGACCTGTGTGCCGACACTGTGTGCCGACACTGTGTGCTGACACTGTGTGACAATGTTGAGACACTGCATTCACATCTGGACATATGGAAGTCAGGTGTGTATGTAATATTTGTTTATCATAACCTGTTGCGGTTCCTACAATAACTCTACTGTACCGATGTCTGGCTATTTGGAGCTTTTGAATTTGCATTTTGTGTGTTTTATGTACAGTGTGAGTTGAGGGGAACAGTTGATTTTCTTTATTTATTACCAAATCATTAATTTGCCCCATATGGTTTTACGATCTGTACAGTAAAATAGTACAAGAGTAAAAGGTATGCGTACTGAATAAATTTCAAGTAAGCTTTTTTGAATTAGAGATACAAAAACTACTGGTAGGTTTGGTTTTCTCATGCACCTGCCATTTAAAGACAATGTTAAACTGCATTGCAGGAGAATATATTGACTTTTTCTTAAATCTCCTGTCTACCACACACGCCTGTTACATTACGGACACTTATGATTTCATTGATAAAGTTACACAACTTAATATCCTCGATAATGCCATATTATTTACTATGGACATTGATAGTTTATATACCAATACTGGAGGGTTTAAATGCCTTAAAAATATCTTTCTGAAACATAAAAACAAATGGGGAATATTTCCCAGAAACCAAGGGAACAGCCGTGGGCAAAAAATTTGCAATTGCTTATGCTAATATTTTCATGGCTGAATGAGAAACTACAGCTTTAGCTTCATGTGTTTTTTGTTTTTTTTGCCCTTACATTACTATGGGTTTCTTGATAATATCTGGGGTGTATGGACTGACTCTAGGGAGGAATTTGATAAGTTCTTGACCACTCTAAATAATCACAATCCCTCTATTAAAGTTAAGTCTTCTGTGAGTTTGACATCTGTGGACTTCCCAGCTACCACCACATTTAAAGGTGAAAATTTTCAAAATTCTCATACACTTGATATTAAGGTATTCTTGAAAGAGATGTTTGCTGGACTTGTCAAATCCTAATAATTGAGGTTTCATAGAAGCTGCTCACAGAACCAGGATTTTATTAAAGCCACCAGGGTGCTATTCTATTCTTTGAACACTAGAGGGTACTCTAGGTCTTTTCGTAGAAAAGTCCCAAGGACTTTCAAACAGCCCAAACGGATATTGATCACTTCTCAGGTCCCCCTGGTTACTACATTTTCTCCAGCAATGATTAAATTGGTGTGGTCAAGAACAACTTTAAAGACCTCATCAGAGACTCGGGAGTATTGCAGGTCACACAGTGATTGTTGCCTTTAGGAAAAATCATAATCTTAATTACTTCTCAGTTAGGGCCAAATTGAAACCCGTTATTACTTCTAGACCCAGAGGATGTGTTGAGATATTGAAACAACTACAGTAGGTTGACAACAATCATAACAAATGTATATATAAAATTCATATAAGAGGTACCCTTATGTTTAAAAACGGTATCATACCTAATCACATGTTAGAAATGTGGATTGCAATATGTTGGTGAGACTGGTGACTCCAATGTTGACCAGACTTACACAACATAGATATAATACTATTAATAATAAAATATACATATCCCTTTAGTTTAACATGTTGGTGTAACAGCAGTCAGAGTAACAGTAACTACAAGGCATTTCAGCCTGGTCTGTTATATTTTTCTTTGCATGCAAGTTATGTTAATGTTATGCTATATTTATAATGGGCTGGATCTTTTTATGCATCTGTGATTGAGAGTCCATTAGATAACATTATGCAATTAATCTACAGTTTTTGACATGGTGACCAGGTGTCACCATCAACCCCAGAGACCCATCCAGCAGGCTCTGAGGCTGGAGGGCGATCCCCAGGACCCCTGGCTTTCTTTCAACTGCTCCAGAACACTCTGATTAACCCCAGAGAGGGATCAATTGGGTTCCAGGGCTCGAGGTTGATCCCTAGCTCTCCATGGCCTTTTGCAAACTGCCCCAAGAGACTCTGATTAATGCCAGAGACCCATCCATTGGGCTCCAGGGCTGGTGTCACATTCTGGATTCTGGTCCAGCTTTCCCCAGTGTTTTCCTGGTGTTCTCCCTGCCCTTTTGTTTCCTGTCTTGTGCTCTCTTGTCTTTCTCCTTGTTTGGTTATGTCTTGTGCAGGTGGGCATGGTTCCGTGTTTCCTTCCTGGGGCAGCTGCAGCTGAAACTAATCAACATGATTCAATCCAGCAGTGTATATACCCAGTCTCATCTTCCACTAATCATCATATCATTCCCATGATTTTGTAGTAGAAACAAACCAGTGACATTATGGCTTATAAAGCAATCAGCCTTTAAATGACACTGAGGTAATGATCATTTTGCATTGCTGTCCCTCAGCCGTGGAACCACACCGTGTCCTGATCACCTGACAATGGGCTGGACAATGGGCTGAACTGGAGGCTATTGAATTGATTGATAATTCCATTTGTAGTGTGAATTAATCATTGTCAAATCCATCCCTACATGTTCTATATCGTATCCATGCAGGTTAACAGCATTCACTGCTGCTATTCATTCATTCCTCACACACAAATCTGAGTACCTGAACTAAATGAGGAGCCCAGGTAGGTTGCATGTCCACTGACCTGCTGTCACTGAGTTCACCTGCTGTTCCCACCTCATATTTATAGATGTTTTCTGCAACAACTCCTGTGGCACTAATTGGACAAAATTACGTAAGCCACAGGAGGGAAGTTGCAAATGTCACATGGCCTGTAAATGCACAAATATCATTCCACGTGTATAAAAAAAATGTGCAAATGCGTATATTTCACACATGTAAACCTGTAACATTTTGTGTAAATTCACATTTACAGAATAAGTTATGCGTATTTACAGATCGCTCTGTATTTTTGTGAATGTGACTTTCTTTTCTTTGTGACAACACAAATACAAATATATAAATCATTTTAAAGTATAAAGTATTTATATCAAAATAAAGTATTTGCAAATCACCATTTATTTTTGTAGATATAAAAATATGTTTGTGAATAGTAAAATATTTAGAAATCATAGTACACATTTGTGGATTGCCTTCTGTGTGGCTTACAACTGATAAAATCCAATAAAAACTTACCATACCATAGAACGCAGCTTGAGATCTGCTGGCAGAGGTCTTTTAGTTATTCCTAGGTCAAGGCTAAAGCCTTTGGAGTCAGGACAACTCTGGAACGACCAGCCAGTGGAGATCAGGCAGGCTGGCTCTGTTTTGTCTTTTTAATCTTATTTAAATACACTTTTTAGAATCTCTTAATTTCCCTTAATCAGATGTTGTTGCTATTGCTCTGCTTGTTTTTACTGTGTTTTAACCCCAGAGTTTAACAGAGGGATGACATGCAGTAAAGCCACATGGGGCGCCTGCTCTACCAAGTGAGCTATAACAGCACCTTTTCCCTCATCAGTGTTGTCCCCTGACCCAATTCAATCTCCATCAGGTAACGCTGGTTTTTCTGTTAATAGAGGTATGAACTCCAGGACAAGGGCCTTGTTGATGATGGTCTTGATGACCATTTATCTTATTCAGGGTGTTGGCGTCAATCCCAGCCGACACTGGGTGAAGGCCAGACTATCACAGGTCTGACACAGAGACAGACAACCACTCACAGTTTTAGATTTAATTTAGAGTACGGTAATCAGTTAACCTAACCTGCACGTATTTGGACTGTAGGATGAAACTGGAGAACCCAGAGAAAAATAAACATCTAAATACTTCAGACATGATTAAACGTGATAAACAGAATCACAATTCACTTTCGATCATGTTAATACTGTACTGTATATACAGTATAGAAGAAGAAGAAGAAGAAGAAGAAGAAGAAGAAGATCTACCTTTATTAGTCCCACAGTGGGGAAATTCAATTTACACTCTGTTAAACTCATACATGCAGACCTGAAACACACATACATGCATTAATGGAGAGATGTCAGAGTGAGGGGGCTGCTCCTGACAAGCGCCCCGAGCAGTTGGGGGTTTGGTGCCTTGCTCAGGGGCACCTCGGCAGTGCCCAAGAGGTAAACTGGCACCTCTCCAGCAACCAGTTCACACTAAGTTTTTGGTCCATGTCGGGACTTGAACCGGTGACCCTCCGGTTCCCAAGCCAACTCCCTACAGACTGAGCTACTGCCACCCCCATATACACTGTACATACAGTATACAGTACAATATACAGTATACTATGACTGCAGCCACTCTTCAAACAATTGATTTTAAAGTCTTTCAGATAGTTAACATCGACATGACAGTTCTGATAAATACAGATATTTAAACCTATTTCTCTCAAGCAGTCAGTTGGTACTTCAACTTCAAAATCATGAAGTTATTGCAGTGTCATAATCATGTCAGTTTCTTTTAGCCCAAAGGTGTTGTTGGGGCTGGGGGTGTATTGGATATGGTTGTTTTAGGGGGGTCCCCTGACCCCACACTAACTAAGCTAGATTGTCTTCAAAAAATAAGCATTTCCAAGATATATATTGACAGGATCATGTGAATGATGTTAGGATTCATTAAAAAAAGCATCAACATGGTTTTGTTTTCTACAGTGCATAGCTGAGGCAGGATTAACATGTGCTTTTTGGATTATTTTGCAGAGCATTTCTTTGACCTCAGGAAAAACCACTGTCTTATACAGACTCTCTCCCAACAGCATGGCGCTCTCTGCTGCCCGTCAGTGGAATCACAGGACTCAGCAGGTAACACCTGTGGGCCACTCACTAGTTTTATTATTACCACTTGACAGGCAGACAGAGACAGACAGACATCTCTCTGTAATAAACACTCCAGCTGGAAGTAAACACTTCACACTGGGTAGGGGATGGAAAAGTTTAATGACATCAAACTGAGCAATGCCAGCCATATGCAGATGACCAATATTATCAGTCTTAAAAATTGTTTGACAGAAAAAAAGACATCTATCTACAATACAGTAAAAAATTTTAAGTATAAAAATATATTACAAATCTCAAGTATTTACAAAGACAGCTTCTCTCTACACATGTCTAACTGTCTACAGTTACACTTGTGTCAGTTTTCAGTCTAGTTGTGTTTCCTAAAACAAGCAACATCTCCCCTACATGTTCTCTGTAAACTCAGCATCTACTGCAGACAACACTGGTGGCCTCACACAGCCACGACAGCGTCCTCTGGGAGAGCAAAGGGAGATGGAGCCAAAGACAAAAGCTTGGATTAGCAGGAAGTGACAGTGGAGTTCCTCTGGAATTCAGAAGAACATCCTGTGGGAGATAAAAAAAAAAAAAAAAAAAAAAAAAATCAAAGTCAGTTTTTACAGACAGACACGAACAAACACGCAAATGGACACACGCTCGCACACACGCACACGTGCGCGCGCGCGCGCGCACACACACACACACACACACACACACACACACACACACACACACACACACACACACACACACACACACACACCTGTAGATGTTAGGGTCCAACAGCACGGCAGTGTCTGTGGGGAGCTGGGACAGGTGAACCACCTTGGTCTTCTGCTGCAGTCGGTCGCTCTCATTCACCCACACGTCTGGCAGTCTGACACACAGTGAAGAATACATTAACACATCTGGCAGTGTGACACAGTGAAGAACACATTAATGCATCTGGCAATGTAACACAGTGAAGAACACATTTACACATCTGGCAGTGTGGCACAGTGAAGAACACATTAACACATCTGGCAGTGTGACACAGTAAAGAACACATTAACACACCAGGTAGTAAGAACATATTTACACATCTGCACTTTTCTCCTCACATCACATCATGTTTTCTCCAGTATGAACAGTGAAAAGCTGCATTCTAACCAAGGTAGCGCCCTACCAACATCTAAGATGAAGCACATGTTGCATTACAGTCGGATCTAATGAAAGTCAATCACAGGTCTCATTTTCAATAACCATTTGAAAGCAGCAGATTATTGGAAAAAAAAATAGCTGAAGTCATTTAAAAACTTACTACTACTATGCCTACAAAGTGGAATCCTTTACTTAAAGTTAAAGTTAAAGTTAGCGATGTTACAGAGCTGTCTGTAAACATGTCTCATGAACTTTGTTGTCAATACTGCATTGTATTGTGAGATATTTATGCCTCTGTAGTGTCCAGTATTTGCATACTGTAACAATTCACATATTACTGGTTTTATGCTGAGGCTTCAGACAGATGCACTGTTTTAGCATCTGAATAGCATGTTAGTGTGGAATTTAACTTGACAACATCAATACTCTAAATGTGCCCCTTTGTATTTCCTGTAGCAATGTGTCATAATGCAGTAAGTACAGCAAGTAAACTTCAACCAAAGCTGTTGCTCTAGCAACAGAATGGCAAAGAAAAGGTCTGTACTAGGGCTGAACGATTAATTGCATTTGCGATAAATAAGATATGATAAAACGTGATTTCCTAATCATAAAGGCTGTGATTACACTTATTTTTCACTACTACAACTGACATGTGGTCAAGCCGTACATCAGAGCCCTATCAGAGTCTTATGGTGCATTTCATTAATGAAGACTTTCACCTCAAAGCTCGCTGCCTTCAAGCTCGCTACCTTCAAACTCTCAGACAACCACACGGGAAAATATTGCAGCCGGCCTGAGGGGCTTGCCAGCTGGGATCTCCACAAAGAGAACCTTGTCTGCCTTACAACGGACATTGGATGGATGTTGTCATAATCATTACATGTTTACAAAGCTGGAGGTTCAACAAATCAGTCAATGTACTAGTGATTTGAGTAGTTCAATAAAAATGGTAGTCATATCAATTAGGGATGGGAATGGTTTGGGTAAAAATCCAAACCGTTCGGTTCACTAGTCACGGTTCGGGTCGTGCATGTATTGTTTGGTTCATTTGAAATAAGTTATGAGGGCGATTGTGTATTTTTTTTTCATTGCATTTATTGTCACACTAGAAATCAAGGCCTATGGAAAGAGGCTGGGACACGGGCGGACAGGGGTATGAGGTATAACACATGCGCAGAGTAACTGAAGCTGAGGTTATGTGTTGTGATTGGCTCAATTTCAGTGAGGGCAGACCAGAATTTACTGCACATCTCTCAACCACCGCCACTGCACTTACACTACTGCAGTTATTAGCTCGTCACCACGCGTTAGCTCACTGGCTAACAAATGGTAAACGTGTAGGTTATATAGTTGAGTTGTGAATGACTTGATTTCCTTCTAGTCAGCAGTGTTCAGTTGTTGTGTACGAGGAGTTTATTGTGAAGGGTGGAACAGTAGCAGTGAAGCGGTGATGCTCTGTTATTGCCAAGAGTCCAAACTAGAGAGCCTCTGTGTTATTAATTTATCTTCATAAAGTTTAGGAGCAACGTAACCCTAGGCTACACCGGCAGTAGGCTCTGTAGTCTGACTGTTTAGGTTAAGTTGTCATTTATCTTAGTAGTAAACTCATCAGCTGGCTGAGACAAAGCAGCTCCTCCCAACCCCGCCTACCAGCGGGACCTGTAGTGGTTCACATCAGCAGAGGGAGGACAGACGACAGGAGGAAGGACTGATATTGTCTGATGTTTGTGTTCTTCAGTCTTTATAAACTTCACTCAGGAATATGATTTATTTCTTAATATGTCAGATTGTTATATTATAACATATTAATATGTTATTATTAATGAGTTTATATGGTGACTTTTCTATTGTAAACATTACTGTTGCTGCTCCAGAAACATATGTCCTAGTTGTATTTTAATTTGTTATTTGTATTTTTTTTATTATCACAAGTCATGTCATCATTGCAATATTGAAAAATGTTATTGTACATCACAGATTTTCCTTATCTGGTGGTGAGTTGGATCAGAGGGTAGGGGAAGACTCTGGATACCTGGTAAACCCAAATGTGTCGTGCGGGTGAACTGGGAACGTCTGGAGGAGGCTCCTATCCGAGAGATCTTCAACTAACACCTCCGGCGGAGCTTTTCTAGCATTCCTGTGGAGGCTGGGGGCGTTGAACCTGAGTGGACGATGTTCAAAGCTTCCATTGCTGAAGGTCTTAGGTGCCTCGAGGGGCGGTAACCCTCGAACACCGTGGTGGACACCGGTGGTCAGGAAAGCTGTCCGACTGAAGAAGGAGTCCTTCCGGGCAGCGTGGGGCGGCAGCCGCTGCCGTAAAGGAGGCAAAGCAGAGGGTGTGGGAGGAGTTCGGAGCAGTGATGGAGAAGGACTTTCGGTCGGCACCAAGGTGCTTCTGGAAAACTGTCCGGCACCTCAGGAGGGGGAAACGGGGAACCATCCAAGCTGTGTACAGTAAGGATGGGACACTGTTGACCGCAACTGAGGAGGTAACCGGCGGTGGAAGGAGCACTTTGAGGAACTCCTGAACCCGACTGATACGCCCTCTCTTGTAGAGGCAGAGCTGGAAGCTGATGGGGGATCGTCGTCAATTTCCCTAGGGGAAGTCACTGAGGTAGTTAAACAGCTCCGCAGTGGCAAGGCCCCGGGGATTGACGAGATTCGCCTAGAAATGCTGAAGGCTCTGGCTGTGGAGGGGCTGTCATGGATGACACGCCTCTTCAACATTGCGTGAATGTCGGGGACAGCGCCTAAAGAGTGGCAGACCAGGGTGGCGGTTCCCCTGTTCAAAAAGGGGGACCAGAGAGTGTGTGCCAATTACAAGGGTATCGCACTACTCAGCCTCCCTGGTAAAGTCTACTCTAGGGTGCTGGATAGGAAGGTCCGGCCGATAGTCGAACCTCGGATTGAAGAGGAACAATGCAGATTTCGTCCTGGCCGTGGAACAACGGACCAGCTCTTCACTCTCACAAGGATCCTTGAGGGGGCCTGGGAGTATGCCCATCCAGTGTACATGTGTTTTGTAGACTTGGAAAGAAAGAAAGATATTCCTTTATTTATTAGGAAATTCAGTTTTACACTCTGTTGTTCACACACAGTACATATACATGCGTCAATGGAGAGATGTCAGAGTGATGGGGCTGCTCCTGAGCAGTTGGGGGTTTGGTGCCTTGCTCAGGGGCACCTCGGCAGTGCCCAAGAGGTAAACTGGCACCTCTCCAGCAACCAGTTGGTCTTGGTCCATGGGGGTCTTGAACCCGTGACGTCCGCGTCCTAACCCAAGTCCTTACAGACTGAGCTACTGCCGCCCCCAAGAAGAGAAGGCGTACGATCGGGTCCCCCGGGGTATACTGTGGGAGGTGCTGCGGGAGTTTGGGGTGAGGGGGTCACTTCTCAGGGCCATCCAATCCCTGTACTCCCAAAGCGAGAGCTGTGTCTGGGTTCTCGGCAGTAAGTCGGACTCGTTTCCGGTGGGTGTAGGCCTTCGCCAGGGTTGCGCCTTGTCTCCAATCCTGTTCGTGATATTCATGGACAGGATATCGAGGCGTAGTCGGGGGGAGGAGGGTTTGCGGATTGGTGTGCTGAGGATCTCATCACTGCTTTTTGCAGATGATGTGGTTCTGCTGGCATCATCAGTCTGTGACCTCCAGCGCTCACTGGATCGGTTCGCAGCCGAGTGTGAAGCAGCTGGGATGAGGATCAGCACCTCAAAATCAGAGGCCATGGTTCTCAGCAGGAAACCGATGGATTGTTTACTCCAGGTAGGGAATGAGTCTTTACCCCAAGTGAAGGAGTTCAAGTACCTCAGGGTCTTGTTCACGAGTGAGGGAACAATGGAACGTGAGATTGGCTGGAGAATCGGAGCAGTGGGGGCGGTATTGCAGTCGCTGTACCGCACCGTTGTGACGAAGAGAGAGTTGAGCCGGAAGGCAAAGCTCTCTATCTACCGGTCAATCTTCGTGCCTACTCTCACCTATGGTCATGAGGGCTGGGTCATGACCGAAAAGAACTAGATCGTTAGTACAAGCGGCCAAAATGGGTTTTCTCAGGAGGGTGGCTGGCATCTCCCTTAGAGATAAGGTGAGAAGCTCAGTCATCCGTGAGGGACTCAGAGTAGAGCCGCTGCTCCTTTGCGTTGAAAGGAGCCAGTTGAGGTGGTTCGGGCATCTGGTAAGGATGCCTCCTGGGCGCCTCCCTAGGGAGGTGTTCCAGGCACGACCAGCTGGGAGGAGACCCCGGGGATGACCCAGGACTAGATGGCGAGGTTATATCTCCACACTGGCCTGGGAACGCCTCAAGATCCCCCAGTCAGAGCTGGTTAATGTGGCCCGGGAAAGGGAAGTTTGGGGTCCCCTGCTGGAGCTGTTGCCCCCGCAACCCGACCCCGGATAAGCGGTTGAAGATTTAGATGAAGAAGATTTTCCTTATATCTTGCGGGCCTAATACATATATTTGATAAAAAACAAAAAAAAAAAAAAAAAAAGCATTCGAATACTGATTTGGAGGTCAATTAACAATTCTTCATATGGTGCAGGCCTAGTATATGACACTGTCTTTATGTTACTTTTTGTTGATAGCCTGAGGCTATAATGTGTTTTTATTCATTAATTCTTTTTAAATAACACAGTGGCACTTTTTTTATTTTTGTTTTTTTAGAAAAGAAGTCCGGCCATAGTGTTTTGTTCCTGATGTTAGTCTATTATTGCAAAGACAAACAGTTATTTTACAGTTACTTATTTTGCCAAATAAATGAAATGCATGGTTTTTGTTTTTTCAAATATTTTTTGGGGGTATTTTTCCATTTTTATTGATAGGAGAGACAGCAGTGAAATGGGGAGACAGAGGGGAAGACATGCAGTGAAGTACCCCTGGCAGGACTCGAACCCAGGGCCACTGCAGCAACACTGCTTTGGCATATGGGGCGCCCGCTCTACCAACTGAGCTAAACAGAACCCATGAAGCCTGTTTAAATTGAAATCGGCCTCCTTACTGTCCATAAGTATATTAAACCGAAAACCCCAAACCGTGATATGAACAGAAACCTGAATTTTATAAACCATCCAACCCCTAATAGCAAAACATGCATCACATAATTTCATCATAACATAGAGGCCTGGCCGACAAGAAACAGTTTATGTTTAATCTATCTAATATTGAGTTGATCACACTATAGAACGCTTGCTTGTGTTTGTTGAGTTATACAAAAGATACTGAACTTTAAAAAAAATACTGTATCTTAAATTAAATATATTAAATTGCAATATTGGTTAAAAAAAACAAAAACAAAAAAACAATTGTAATTAGATTATTTTCCAAAAAAAAAAGCCCTAGTCTATACCAAGCCCTAGTCTATACCAAGTGGCTCCTCTGAGTTTTGCTCAGCTTTTTATTTAATTTTTAATATTTCTTTTAGCTGTTTAACTGATAGTGTTAATAAGTCAGAATTCTTATGTTGGTTAACAGTTAAATGGTTAATTATTGGCATCCCTGAGAGAGAGTGATGATAGGAGGAGCAGGTCTTACATGTCTTCAGGTGTCCAGTGCAACAAGAGCTTCACTTTCCCAGAGTCCTCCTTCCTCCTGGCTATTACCTGAACATACACAAACACACAGGCACAAGGTAATGCTCTGCTGCACAGAATGGCATCAGTTCCTGCACTGGTTATCGTGTGTTGTGTGTGGGTGTGCGTATGCTTTGTGTGTGTGAGCCCACCGTGCTGTGGAAGACCACACTGTGTCCATTGCCCAGGCTCTCGATGTGTGTTGCCAGGTTGAGGCAGATGGCTCGATGGCGGATGGCGTCCATAGTTTGAGCGTCAAAGAAGTCATGAGGTCGGGCTGAAAATAACAAAAGCATTAGCAATAGTACTAGCAAAAAAAATGTGTCTGCAATAGAGGGATCGGATGACCATTTTGTCTTTGAAGCTTGGGTAAGTAACACTGGAGAAACTAGTAAGACTAAGATCAATTTTAAAAGTATCCAACCTATAAACCCAGGCCAGTGTTGAAAGAGCTAGCAGCATTAGCTCCAAAAGTCCCTAAAACTAGAAAGTCACCAAGTCTAGTGAGTGAGTGGTTGAGTGACAGAGAGAGAGAGGTCTGCTACGAGCAGATCAGCCGTTTGGTGATCATTGGAGCAGAGAAGAAATTAGTGGTAAAGTTGCCTCATAGTATGAAATATACACCAGTGTCACTCTTTTTTAGGCATCTTACGGGAAGACAGGTGGTAGTGCGGTTACCTCCGCCGATCATTCTGTTCAGGGCCGGGGATAGGTCTAACAGGCACTACAGCATTTCTTACGAAAAATAATCACTAGTTGTCTTCATTTTGAATTACTGGTATGTTTTATGGTTGTGATGCTGCTCTAGGAGGAGTAGTCTACAGGGCATGGTTTCACACATCCACACACACACAGTCCTGTCAGTCGGACTGGTGCGCCCAATGGAATTATTTAGTCACACTACACAGATTTTTAGTTACATATGTGACAAAAATGGTCACGTTCTGGAGCCCTGATACTGGGGTCTCTAAACAGTCTTTTTTACAAACCGTAGAACTTCAATTAATACCCAAGGTGTTTAGTTGCTTCAATCACTGAACTTAATAGTGTTAATTAGGGACAGGTATCTCTATGGGATGGGCATTTAATTCCCTTTGCACAAAACTGCACAAAAATGCCCGGCTAAGATGGGAAGTGCAAAATATATATATATATATATATATATATATATATATATATATATATATATATATATATATATATATATATATATATATATATATATATATATATATATATATATATATACCAATTATGAATTCATTCATTTGAACTCGCTCTGAAACACTGTTAACAATGCTTGTTTTACAGTACCACATACTGACATAACAACTCTCTTTATCCTGTTGAAACCCAGCTACCCATCAACGGTGAGCCAAAATAGAAACAAGGTGAAAACCACAGAGAAAGGCGGGGACATCTGTATTTCTTAGTGAACTTCACATGACAATATTCACAACTTGGATTAATTCTTATGAAAAAACATTTTGATTCTTTTGATCATAAATGAATAAATTAATTCATTAATAGCACATTAAATTGCTAAATATTGTTATATACAGGATGTGACATTAAAAAAAAAAAAAAAAAAAAAAAAATAGCACTATTGGTCGCTGTAACTGCTCCTGAATTTTTGTCATTGAATTATTTTGATATTGACCTGTTTGCGCAGCACAGCTGCTGTTGTGTTATACATATAACTGCGTATGGTATTTGTCTATTTGTCTATGGTGTGTGACTGCTGTATTGGTCTGTTTGTTATTGCAACAATAAAGACAAACAATACATTTTCTGTTGCCCTCTTGGCAAGGTCACTCTAGGAAAAGCGATTTTAATCTCAATGAGTTTTTCACCTGGTTAAATAAAGGATATAAAGAAATAAAATAAAATGTGGCCAAGACAACTTAAATATTACATATTATAAGAAATATTATACCCGAATTTAAATGCTCTGTCAGACCCTCCATCCCATCAGGAAGAGTGAGGATGATGAGAGATGAGAAGGCTGAACAACAAGAAATACCACCGTGTGAAAATGGATTTGATATTAAGTGTGTGTGTGTGTGTGTGTGTGTGTATATACACATACGTAGGGAGCGTCTGTGTTTGTTTTTGAGTTTCCTCCTCTTGTTGAGGCCAGCCTTGGATGGAGACTCCTCCTTCATTCGACCCTGACTGGACACTTTGGATGAACTCTGGGAGCTGAAGTGAGTGGGGACGTGGCGGGCCAGACCTCCCTGAGAGGCAAACGTAGCATTGCAGCCTCCCACCACACACTGCAGGAACACATATGAGTTACAGTGTCAATGAAATGATATACACTGCTAAAAAAAAAAAAAAAGAAGGGGACACTTAATGAACACAGCATAACATCAAGTCATTTAAACTTCAGGGATATCCACCTGTCCATTTATGCGATTGTGAATCACTTTCACCTGCTTTGGTGCAAATGAAAGTGCCAACAGGTGAAATGAAGAGGCAACAGCAAGACAACCCCCAAGAAGGGAATGGTATTACATGTGATGGCCACAGACAATTGCGGAACAGGGCGAAGATGGGCATCATCCCAGCATCAGCAAAGGTATCTGCTCCTTTGTGTGAGGAGGAACAGGAAGAACACTGCCAGGGCCCTACAAGATGACCACCAGCAGGCTACTAGTGTGTATTTGACCAAACTGTCAGGAACAGTTTCCATGAGGGCCTGATATCCTCTAGTGGGACCTGTGCTCACAGCCCAGCACTGTGCATTCACCAGAGAACACAATAACGGTGCTGGCAGGTCTGCCATTGGCACCCCATTCCCTTCACAGAGAGCAAGTTCACACTGAGCACATGTGACAGTCGTGAAAGAACCAGGAGATGTAGAAGTGAATGTTATGCTGCCTGCAACATCATCCAGCATGGCCAGTATGGTGGTGGATCAGTGATGGTCTGGGGAGGCGTATCTTTGGAGGGTCGCATAGACCTTCATGTTATAGCTAACGTACTGACCGGGATGAAATCCTCAGAGTGATTGTCAGACCTTACACTAGTGCAGTGGCCGCTGGGTTCCTCCTGGTGCAGGACAATGCCCAGCCTCGTGGCCACAGTGTGTAGGCAGTTCCTGGATGACGAGGGCACTGATTGTTCCCCTGACCTAAATCCAATTGAGCACCTATGGGACTTTATGCATCAGTGCATTTGAAGCAGCCAAGTACCACCACAGAATGTCCACAAGCTCACTGATGCCCTGATCCAGGTCTGGGAGGAGATCCCTCAGGACACCATCCGCCGACATCAGGAACATGCCCAGACATTATTAGGAGTGCATCCAGGCATGGGGGGGGTCATACATAGTACTGAGTCACATTATGAGACTCAGTGATGAAATTCTTGCAAGTTGGATGAGCCTGTAATTTAGATTTTCAACTTGAAGAATTTGTTCATCAAGATCTAGTGTGATTTGAGTGTTCGCTTCATTTTTTTGAGCAGTGTACATATATTTTCCACTCTGGTTCAGCACTGACTGTGTGATGTTAATATAGGAAACCAGGGCCAGTATTTCAAAACTTGTAATCTGGATCATTCTGAAACAAAATGATCCAGATAATGAAATCTTCCTTTTCTCAAGGATCAAAGTGATCTCCCTGAATACTGTTCCAGTATCATAGTGATCCCGATACGATGGGATAAGGATTTCCAAATCTATCTCAAACCCCAGTGTCTGTGTGCTGCTGTGCATTATCATGCTGCAATATGAGGCGATGGCGGTGGATGAATGGCGCAACAATGGGCCTCAGGATCTTGTGACGGTATCTCTGTGCATTCAAAATGGCATCAATAAAATACACCTCTGTTCATTGTCCATAACATACTCCTGCCCATGGACATTCCTGCAGTCAGCATGCCAATTGCATGCTCCTTCAAAACTTGTGATATCTGTGGCATTGTGCTGTGTGATAAAACTGCACATTTTAAAGATAAGATAAGATGAACCTTTATTAATCCCCAGAGGGAAAATCAGGTGTCATAGCAGCAGCAACGACAGTACAGATGAAACAACAGTACAGATGAATATAATATAGTAAAAAGTAAAAGAGAAGGTGCAAGACTGGACTTTTATTGTCCAGTCTAAGGCACACCTGTGCAATACTTTCTAATCAGCATCTTGATATGCCACACCTGTGAAGTGGATGGATTATTTTGGTAAAAAAGAAGTGCTCACTAACACAGATTTAAACAAATTTGTGAACAATATTTGAGAAAAACTGGCCTTTTGTGTACATAGCAAAAGTCTTAGATCTTTGACTTCAGCGCATAAAAAATAGGAGCAAAAACAAGTGTTGTGTTTATATTTTTGTTCAGTATAAATGGATTTTATTGCCAATTCTTTTTAGAATGTTTACAGTGCACGTCCTATTAGCATGTCTTATTAAGTCAAAAGCCATTTTATTCTGAAATCAGGGACCCTAATTGGCTTGGTTGTTTCCATAAAAACCTCTAGATGGACTCTGCGTGTAGGACATCTCACCAACCACATGCTTCCAGACAGGCCAGTCAGCAGAGTCGACAGAAGCCTGCTCCCACCTCCTAAACACTTAGTGATAGCAGTTCTATTAGACTTTTCACACCATCTTATTGCCCATTGTGAATGGATCATGTAGCCTACAATTTATCAAATACGTAGCTCCAGCACCATTTATTAAGGCTGTCCATTATTGCCACCAGGCTGTCTCCTCTTTTGTAAATATAGCATAAAAATGTGATCATTCAAAAACTGTAAAATATTAAAAATCTGAATTTGAGTTTAATAGTTATATTCTTGCAACCCATTTAAAGTTTAAATGGTGTCTGTAGCTGAAAGTATGTGGGAGTAATGTTGAAAGGATTTGAAGATTTTTTTTTCTTGATTTAGATTGTAAAAAAAAAAAAAAAAAAAAAAGAAACTGTTTACTGTATTTTCCGGACTATAAGGCACACTTGAAATCCTTTAATTTTCTCAAAAATCGGCAGTGCGCCTTATAATACGGTGCGGTTTATATATGAATTCTGGCTGTGCTTTCTGACCTCCTCTAACTAATTTTATGTGGTACAGGGCGCTCAGAAATCTGTCAAAATGTTTTATGATGAGTTTGGGAAGCTTCAAAGCTGCACCGCAGGCTGGATTGTCTGAGCATTATGTTAACAGTAGTCAGTCTTCGTACCGTAATATTATTATGTGTGTATAAGGATCCCAAAATGGCACGTGTGAAGAGACATGCTTGCGAAGCAGATTTCAAGCTTAAGGCTATCAGTCACGCAGCAGAACAAGGGAATTGAGCAGCGGTGAGAGAATTTAATATTAATGAATCAATGGTACGGAAGTGGAGGAAGCAAGAAGATGACCTGCACCAAGTAAAGAAGACCAAACAGAGTTTCCGAGGGAACAAAGTGAGATGGCCACAGTTGTAGGACAAAATTGAACAGTGGGTTATTCAACAGAGAGCAGCAGGTAGAAGCGTCTCTGCAGTTTCTATTTGACTCAAAGCAGCAGCGGTAGTGCTTGACATGAAAATCAGCAACTTTCGAGGAGGTCCTTCTTGGTGCTTTCGTTTCATGAAAAGGCATAATCTCTCCATACGCACAAAAACTACCATCTCGCAGCAACTGCCAAAGGATTACGTAGAAAAGCTAGCCATTTTCCGCACCTACTGCAAGTACAAGATCACTGAGTGAGTGGCTGAGAGAAATCAACAGACCGAACGGCTTTTTCCACAACTCTCCGTGCCTATTGATCTGCGACTCCATGCCTGCCCATCTCACCGACACTGTCAAAACGAAAGTGAAGAAAACTAATTTGGAGCTTGCCGTCATTCCGGCTGGATTAACTTAAGAACTCAAACCACTAAATATTGGTGTCAACAGGTCATTCAAAGTTAAACTGCGAGCTGCGTGGGAGTGTTGGATGACAGAAGGCGAACACACATTCACCCATACAGGGAGGCAACGCCGGGCGAGTTACTCTACTATCTGCCAATGTATCATGAAGGCTCATCATCACTGAACAGCTAAGTAACAGCAACGAGACTGACTCGGATAATGACGAGACGGATTCTGGCGTGCTTGATGCCGAAGTTGCCCAACTGTTTAACTCAGACACTGATGATGGATTTGATGGATTTGTGGACGAGGAATAAACTAAAAAAAAATTAAAGTGAGTGTATTGTTTTGTATTTCGTGTGTTCCAAATGAAAAATGTTGAGAGTTATTGAAGTTAGAGTTGTTAAATAAATAGAATCAAGTTTGTCTTATCTGACCGTTTTGTTTCGCTTATAATCCGGTGCATTTTATAATCAGGTGCGCCTTATATATGAAAAAAGACAGTGATATTGATATTTATTGATAGTGCCCCTTATAATCCAGTGCATCTTATGGTCCTGAAAATATGGTAAGTATATTACATATAAGTATAAACGGTAAAAAAAAAAAAAGTTGACTGTGATCACTGAAAGAGCTGAATATTGATTGATATTGATATTGATAGTTGAACGGTTTCTGTTGCTGAAAGTATGCAACAGTCCAAAAAAACATACGGAAGACAGAAACTGAAGATACCTCAGAAGAACTCAAGAATACTCTAACGCAGTGTTTTGTCAGGATTAAAAGTAGGATTAAATCACTAAATCTGGATCTAAATCTTCAGGACCAATCTTGGGTTCTGCTTTGATAAATCTAGTTTTCAGATGAGATCAGAATTTAATCCAATCCAACATCTATAATGAGAGATTATTTTCAAATAGCAGCCCCTGGACATTACTAGTTTCATGTGAGGTGTGTGTTGTCACCTTGAATGGCTTGTCTCCACTGTGAGTCAGCATGTGTCTCTGCAGCCAGCTCTGACTGGTGGACGGCGTGTTGTACACCTTGCAGCCTTTCCACAGACACACAAACACCTGTGTAGCACACACACATACAAGTCAACACACAGACAACAGTAGTAGTAGTAGTAGTAGTAGTAGTAATAGTGAGATTGACCTGAATAAGACAATACCCTTTTTACAACAGCTGGTTTTGGTGACCTCTCATAAGATCCAAAATACTTTCAGATTGGTCCAGGTGGGAAACCACACTATTACATGACAGAGAGGCCTGAGACTACTTTTCAAATAGAATACTCCATCAGAAGTGTTTATTAGATGGTTCAATGTCTTCGGCAGTGTTCAGTCTGCATTGTCTCCTTCAACATCGGTCCGGCAACTGTCAATGTTAACAACTAGGAGTGTCACTATTTCCATTCAAAATGGGAAATCGATCAAAATAAGCTTCCGATCTCGACCACTGATGTCAAAAGCAGGCTTGTCGATCATTTTTTTCTCTCCATCCAAGCCTGCTCATGTAAATCTGAAGGAAGAAACACAGCCTTCTCAATCTTGGATGGATGCTACTGCGCCTGTTCCATGGGCTCCATGGATGCAGATGAATACCGGAAGATCTGAATACTTTTCCACTCTGCATGTTTAAAATCAAAAATCTAATCAAATCAGCACTTTAAAATCGAAAGTCGAATCAAATCGCGAAACCCCAACTAACATCATTTGAAGTGTTCCTTCTTTATGTATGAAAATAGTTTTTTAATCTGCCGTGGCTCTAATTTACTGAAACTGAATGGTTCTCCAGATGTGTTGCCAACACAAAGCGGAATGGTCAGATGGCACTTGTAGTTTCTACTGTACTTCCTGAGATGAATTCCTCTAGTTCCATTGTTGCAATAACATTTTAGTGAAAAGGCTAAGGTCCACATTAAGCTGGATAAATGTAACAATGAGTCTCCAGAGTGGAGAAATCCTAAAACATATGCTTGGTGTTTTAGTGTGTACAGGGAAAACAGAGCTTTAGCATAAAGATGATGCTGTACACCTGCCCCGACACAGCTGGGGCTGAAGAGTTAAAGGAGAAAACAAATGTGTTTTTGAACATTAAAGCATGTCAACATATTCTAGAAGAACCTGAAAATGAGCAGAAGATGTCCCCTTCAAAAAGGCAAGCTTTTGTCACCTCCAACTTTCTGTGATCACACATTAAATGTAGACAGGGCGGATTACATACTGTGGTATACATCCTGTCATCAGCATGACTGCTGGCTAAATCTATTTATGAACTGTGATCGTTTCATCACTTCATACTTGTTCTATTGTCTCAGAACAGAAAGAGAAAATATGAAGATGAACAATGTGGTGAATTTAGCTTTATGAAACTACATGATGGGTGATCACAGAGAGCAGGAGGACGTAAACAGGCTGTCCTGCTGCTGACCACCGATTGACTGTGATGAACACATTTGCTGTTTGCTGACAAAGAGGATGAAGAAAATGACATTTAGCAGTTATGTAAATGGACTTGCATTAATATAGATCCTTTCTAGTCTTCTGACCACTCAAAACTCTTAACACTACATTCATTCATACATACATTCATACACTGATGCAGAGGCAGCCATACAAGGAGCCAACCTGCCCATCAGGGTCTAATCTAAATATTCATTCATTCACTCATGACTCAGCCTCCAAAAGCAGTTTGGGGTTCAGTGTCTTGCTCAAGGACACTTTGACATGTGGACTAGTGCAGGGGATCGAACTACTGACCTTCTAATTAGTGTGGACGATCCACTGTACCTCTGAGCCACAGCCACCCCGGTTCTCTGATTGTTCCAGTGTTAGTGACAGAGATTTTTACAAAAACAGCAGCCTGGTGTAGACTCAAATCCTTTTTATATGTAAATAGTGTTATAAAAATTAGCCAGCTTAACAGTCACCCTCCTAAATAAAACTAACCATATAAACAGATAAACAGCTGTAAGAGCCAGCCCCACACACACACACACACACACACACAGAGAGAGAGAGAGAGAGAGAGAGAGAGAGAGAGAGAGAGAGAGAGAGAGAGAGAGAGAGAGAGAGAGAGAGAGAGAGAGAGAGAGAGAGAGAGAGAGAGAGAGAGAGAGAGAGAGAGAGACACTGACCCCTCCTCTCTGACCATCCACATGTGAGGCTCTGATGTGTTCAGCCAGGTCGGGGCTGCTGGGGAACAGTAGCTGGCAGTGATCCCAGCAGCATGTGTAGCTCAGAGACTTGCCCCCAACCGCTGCTGAGCCGCTCCCTGCCACTGCACCATGACCATTGAGCATGGCTGGGGTGGAGCGTCCACTGGACACTGTGCTCTCCATGTCCATCAGGGTGCTGCTGATACTGGAGAATAGACACACACAGACACGAACACAGACACATCAGAAAGAAAATATTATAAAGGTAATACTTCAAGGGGTCCTGAAAAAAAATGAAATCAAGAATACACATCAGAGCTGTCACTGCAAAAAAAGTATAGTACAGTACATACAGTATAACCCAGGATACTGGGTTATACTGGCTTGCTAACACTGATGTTTTTGGTCATTTAGTTTTTGCTGTTATTTATTTCCCTTTTGTACCAGGGAGACAAAAACCTCTTGATTCTAAAAAAAAAAAAAGTCATTCAGCATTTCATTACACTCTCTGATGAACTTCACTCTGCTCACCTGGGACTAGATCCCAGTACAGGAGACAGGCTGCTGCATGGGCTGCAGTCAGGACAGCTACTGTAGCAGCCAAAGCACTGCGTGTACACATGCACTTTCCACTTTCCCACTAAATATGCACCACTACCGCATCATTTAGTTTAGTAGGTTGTGAGTTGTGTGTCTGCCCAAAGTAAACAGTGTGTTTGTGATACGTTAGCAGCTGCAGCTCTGTTGGAGGCTTGTGTTCCCTATAGCTACACATACTTTTGCGAGTGTCCGACAGACCGTGTGGCGGCGACGGTAAATGTGGGTTTGTCGGGGCATAGCTGTGAATATACAGTACAGACCAAAAGTTTGGACACACCTTCTCATTCAAAGAGTTTTCTTTATTTTCATGACTATCAAAATTGTAGATTCACACTGAAGGCATCAAAACTATGAATTAACATATGTGGAATTATATACTTAACAAAAAAGTGTGGAACAATCCAGCCATGCTGGTTCAGTATGCCTTCAATTTTGAATAAATCCCCAACAGTGTCACCAGGAAAGCACCCCCACACCATCACACCTCCTCCTCCATGCTTCACGGTGGGAACCAGGCATGTAGAGTCCATCCGTTCACCCTTTCTGCGTCGCACAAAGACACGGTGGTTGGAACCAAAGATCACAGATTTGGACATGGTGGGATTTCCAAAAACTGGAGGGGAAAAACCTGATTGAAAAATTTGCCTCCAGACATTCAGCATCTTATTATTGCTTCAACATTAGAGGGCATGCATAAATTTGCACTGATATACAGTAAGTTGTTTTTCCCATATGCCACATCTCTCCAACTGAGGTAAACCATTGATCAATTGATTAAATAATTAATTGACCCTTCACTAAGTCCTGCCCCTCATACGCAGACTGGCCAATCATAGCGTAAACATCAGCTAGCTCTGACCAGGGTCCGACAATTATCATAGACTCTGGCTCTATAGACTGATGCAGCCATTTCAGATTTTCTTCATTTTCAGGCTGGTCTGTGGATTTGGAGCTAGTGAAGGTTAGTCATTGTGTAACAGCGATATTGATACTCATTACCCAGAGAGGTTGGAAGGAGATATACATATTTATATATATTTCTACATATATACAGACCACTCCAAAACTATTGGACCTATTCCTTTATTTTTGCTGCACACTGAAAACATTTGGACAAGAGATCAATATTTCAGCTTCTATTTCCAGGTATGTACATCTAGATCAGTTACACAACTTAGACGATAGCATCATTTGCAACAGAACACAACATTTTTAGATGAGCAAATGTATAGGAACAGACTTAAAATAGATTTAAGCGAATAATACTTCATATTTAGTTGTAAATCCTTTGCTTGCAATAACTGCGTCAAGCCTGCAACCTACTGATCACCAAATTTTTACATTCTTCTCTTGTGATGCCTTTCCACCGCAGCCTTTCACTGCAGCCTCTTTCAGTTGTTGTTTGTTTCGGGAGGTTTCTCCCTTCAGTCTCCTCTTTAGCAGGTAAAATGCTGCTCAATAGGGTTTATGTCTGGTGATTGATCTGGCCAGTCTAAAACCTTCCACTTCTTTCGCCTGATGAACTCCTTGGTTGTTCTGAATGTGTTTTGGATTGTCTTGCTGCATTTTGAAGGATCTCCTGATCAGTTTGGTTCATCTCTCTTTAAATTGGCCGACAAAATGTTTCTGTAGACTTCCGAGTTCATTTTACTTCTGTCAATGAAGATCAGTGAACCATCCCAGAAGAAGCCATGCAAGCCCAAGCCATAACATTACCTCCATCGTGTTTCACAGATGAGCTGCTGTGTTTAGCATCATGAAGAAGAAGAAGAAGAGAAGAAGATCTACCTTTATTAGTCCCACAATGGGGAAATTCAATTTACACTCTGTTAAACTCATACATGGTACATGCAGACCTGAAACACACATACATGCATTAATGGAGAGATGTCAGAGTGAGGGGGCTGCTCCTGACAAGCGCCCCGAGCAGTTGGGGGTTTGGTGCCTTGCTCAGGGGCACCTCGGGAGTGCCCAAGAGGTAAACTGGCACCTCTCCAGCTACCAGTTCACACTCAGTTTTTGGTCCATGTCGGGACTTGAACCGGTGACCCTCCGGTTCCCAAGCCAACTCCCTACAGACTGAGCTACTGCCGCCCCCAGCAGAGCCTTTCTTTCTCCACACATTAGCCTTTCACTTTTCAGTGTCCATAACACTTTGTCCCAGAACTTTTGAGCCTTGTCTCTGTACTTTTTGGGTAATTCCAATGTGTCCTTCCTCTTCTTGTTGCTAATGAGTGGTTAGCATCTTCTGGTGTAGCCTCTGTACTTTTGTTCCTGAAGTCTTCTGTGAATGATGGATTGTGATACCTGCACTCTTGCCCTCTGGAGGTTGCTGACTGATGTCACCGACAGTTGTTTTAGGGTTTTTCTTTACAGCTCTCACAATGTTTCCATCATCAATGCTGATGTTTTCCTTGGTCTACCAGGTCGATGTCTGTGGCTCAGTGTACCAGTGGCTTCTTTCTCCTTCAGGACATTCCAGATGGTTGTATGGCCAATGTTTGTGCACTGGCTCTGACTGATTTTCCATATTGTCTCCGCTTTTCTCCCATAGACAGCTCTCTGGTCTTCATGTTGGTTACACCTTTTTAACTATAAATGCAGTCTGCACAGCAAAACCCAAAGCTGAAACTGAGAGTTGATATTCAGCACAATTTGTCAGTCGATCACATGGTCCAATAATTTTGCTCACTTGAAAAATTGGTGGGTTCAAACAAATGATGATATCTTCAGTTTTTAACAGATCTAGATGTAAATACCTAGAAATAGAAGCTGAAATATCAATCTCTTGTGTCATATTCATCTTTCATGTCAAAACCATGCAATTGACTGGTGACCTGTCCAGCTGGGATCGGCCTCAGCCCCCCCGCAACCCCTAACAGGATAAGCAAAAACCAGCACACACACTGCACTGCTACATTCACAGCTAGAATGCCTCCAACAACCCCTCATTCAATGCTGCCACACACATGGTCTGTCAGAGTAACGATACGAGGCAGACAGAGTAACGTGATTGTCAAGCAGACAGAGTGGCATTAATGCTAGGCAGACAGAGTAGCGTTAGTGCTAGGCAGACAGAGTAGCGTTAACGCTAGGCGCTGTGCTCAATGCAGCTGATGATAAACGACAGATTTAACCTGTTTGAGCATCGGCTTTTCATGCAGCCGGGTGGCTTTTTAGGCTCTAAAAATATCACTGCTGGATGTGAAGCACTGATCTTGACGGTTGACAGTTAATAATTGGTTAACGGGAGTCGGTTATCAGTTAAAGAAAAAAAAATCCAAAATTAACACCCCTGATTAAAATAGTCGATTATTCGTTCAATATCCGTTGATAATTAATAGATTATCTGACTATTCAACAACCTCTGGTTCTCCTTTTCGTTTGGTTTAAAACTGAAGAATTTCCAATGATGCTGACTTCATCACTGATTCACCAACAACCTAAACTATACACACTGCTACACTCACAGCTAGTTAGAGCTGACTTCATCATTTATTCACTGAGAGCCTGAAGTGTATACACTGCTACGTTCACAGCTAGTCACAGCTGACTTCCTCTCACCATCACTCCGTCATACTGACGTACACTCCCTCGCTCACTCTTTATCTCTCTCAACCACAAACACCAAGACTCACTAAAATTAAGCACACAACCTCTGCGCTGAATTATTCCTTAAATGAGTTTGCTACTTGTAAAACACATTTTAGTTTAAAAAACACCTTAAAAAGATATAAATCCCAGATGCTGCGCCAGGCAGAGAGTCATCTCAGGCCTGCCAGGCTTGTCGTATACTAGTGGAAATCTTGTATTCAACATAAATGAATACTGATCTGTTATCATCGACATGTAAGGACCATTATCGTGGCCAATCAATATCGCATCTAACAATAATCTCACTACATCGCCCAAGCCTAGAGGACAGCGTTGGAATTGGGATCAAACGGGAGCAGGTAGTTATAACTTTGGTGCTTGTGAGAGCGAGCGGTCAAAATTAAACTGAAGCCATAGCCATCAAGGTCAACAAATTAACTGAAAAAAGATTAAAGCACGTCATGACCCACGCTGCACAGTCTCGCTCTGAGCTGGTGTCTCTATCAGTAGAACAACGAGGCTCTAATTATCAAATGTCTTTAATTATCTAATGTCTTTAATTATCTAATTACCAAATGTACATATTAAATTAGATTCAGATAAGATTATCTGAATCTGCCCAAGCATTACTGTGTCTGTAACATGAAAGGGACAGAGAGGAAAAGCAGTCCCAGCAGTGAGTGTCGTTCTCTCACAAGCACCACTTCAACACAACACAGCGCTTTCTACAGTTACTATGGTGTCTTCCTGATTTTAGCAGCTTTCACTCAACTTCTTACAGAACTTCATCTGAATTCATCATAATTTTGTGGGTTTTCAGTTTTGGAAAAGTCTCGCGATCGCCAGTGCTGCAGTACCATTTTCCACCTGAACTATTATGGATGCGCTGGTGGGTGAGCTATTTTACAAAAAAGAAAAATGCCTTATTAAACACTGTTTACTAAGTGATGTCTGGTTGCAAATGTAAAGTTGGCTATCAAAGAAATCACAAACAAAATCACAAAAGTATAGGGCCATCAGATTATTGTACACCATGTATATTTTAATTAATACATTTTAATATTTTTAATTATTCAAAAAAATAATTTCAAGTTCCATGTTCTGTTATCTATTATGCCATAATTTTCTGATGTTTTAGGTTTTTGCTGTGGTATCATTTCAGGATCAGTATCAAGACATTTGGGCATGATCGTATCAAAGTTAAAATTTTGGTATCATGACAACACTACTTGTTTGTTAGACATGTCTGTTTTGGTGTGAGCACCATCTTTGGACAACGTTGAACTACTTTAGTTCTTCCTTCAGTCCCTGAGAAGGAACCAGAGACATGGAAAGATGAGGCATCTGACTGATGTGGGGGGAAAAAAAAACCCTGTTATTTTGAGAAAGTAGATTTTTCACTGTGTGAGATCTTTCCTATTTCCTAGTGAAGTGCTCCTCCACTTTAGTGACGCTAACAACCCATCCAGGGTCTGAAATTAGCACCAAGCTCATGCCTCTGTGACTATCGATTCCTCTTATTGATGTTTCCCACAGTTACACATGCACAATGACGCATATGCATGCTGAATCATGTTTCAGTTCACTCAACGACATGGCACTACTAAACCTGAGGGGATGCACCTGATTTTCCAGACAATGCTACACTGTGAACAACAAACCTGTATTGAAATCAGCAGGACGAAAGTTAGTAACATTAGCGGTTAGCAGCTGGAAGGCAGCACAGTCCTGCCTGACTAAATAATGGAGATACTAACTTTAACCCTCATAATGTCCTGGGGTCAATCTGACCCCACATTTCATTTATTTTTGTAACTCACAAAAGGGTATACTTTCATGTAAATAAGGTCTATTGGCCCTAAATTCAAAAATGAAGGGAAAAATGTGTGGTAATGGGCTGGACTGAAGTAAGACTTAAGGTGTAACACAAAAATGAATGAAATATTTATACTATATGCTTTAAATAACAGTCAAACCAAGTGGGGTCATTTTGACCCCAGAGGACAAAAGGTGTATGGCAAACGGGAGGACAAAAAGGTGCCACTGAGTTATTATTATGAAGCATTCAAACTCTGTTCAGGAAAAACAACTATAGTTGATGGTAAATTGCAGTCTTATGTTGTGTTCAGATGTAATCTCATAAAATTTAAGTTTTTGTGAGAAACTTGCATATATGCAGTTGTTTGTAGGAGATGTTTTCACAGCAATATAAAATAGATACAGAGCAAATTATGATCCCTTTATCTTCCTAACACTAGTTCTAAGCAACTTGCCAAGATTTTTTTAAATAAAATGTGTGTATACACACTATGCAGAACTAAGCTAAAGAAAAGTGTCCAATGGAAAAATGGCACCCCTGTGTTTGGCTGTCCGTGTCCCTCTGCTGTGTATTTTGCTGTTCGTGTTGTGTCTACTGTTTGATTGAACTGGTAATAAGAACAACCTGCCAAACCATCCATTTGAACCAGTTAGGGGTAAGAGCCAGGAGGTGGAGCAAGTCAGATCCTTTAAGTACCTGGGGACTGTGGTAGACCAATCTTTTTTTTTTTTTGTAGCTTCTATTGGTGTATTGTGTTTTTATGTGAATGTTTAAATGTGTTTAAATGTGATCTGTCTGGATGTGATGTGTTGTATTTTAATGTACCCTTTCAATGGCAGCTTTTGCACATCCAAACCAAACAAATTTCTACCTTTTGTACACGAAAAGCAAAGTATTTTGTATTCTTTTACTCAATTATAAAGCAAATATTTACATAATCAGCCTTTTGAATTGTGTTTTTTATGCAAACAACCACTACAGATTACAATAAAAGTACAGTACAGTACTGTGTAGAGAATCCTTCCCCTAGAACCCTAGCACTTCCCCAGAAGCCACGGAGTAATTCAAACACCGTAATTTATCATGCATGTTATTTTGTGTAAAATACTGTATATTGAACAATGAATGACATCAGCTCTAAAATGTTATTTCTTCATTTAGCGCAGAGATTTCAAACGTGGCAAATCAAATTTCTGAGTGGCAAACAAAAAATACTTGCCTGCCACTGTGGGCAGGATGTGAAAAAAGTTAATTTCAGACCCTGTCTATAATTATATATTATGTATATATTACTAAAACAATAAATATTGTCCAGAAACCCTCACAGGTACCACATTTAGCATAAGAAAATTGCTCATATAATATGACAAACTGCAGCCCAACAGGCAACAACAGCTGTCAGTGTGTTAGTGTGCTGACTTGACTATGACTTGCCCCAAATTGCATGTGATTATCATAAAGTGGTCAACTGTAAAGAGGAGACTCATCAAACTCATTTTCATCTACATATATGGAGGTCAGAGGTCAAGGGACCACTTGGTCCAAATGGCCATGACAGTTTATCCTCAGCATACACACACTGGCACCAAATAGGCGCTTTGGCTTTTTGCTTCACATCATCTTGTCTGTCAACTCTCTCTCATACCGTGTGTGAAACGTGACACCTGCTACTCTGAGCTGAGACTCTGGAGCATTCACCATCAGTTTCTAGCATCCATCGTCCAACTTTGTATTGATAACACGGCACTGGTGCACCAAAATTAAAATGTGTTTAATTTCTGTAAAAGAAAAAGCAAAAAAGCAGTGGGGACAGTGTGTACATGATGTAATCGGTGTGTGCCTGACCACTGTGAAACACTGGCAACACTGACTAGTGCAACAAGCCTAGCATGGGGAGAAAGGATGAACAGAGACATGACACCGACCATGCCCTCACTTTTCATGTCAACACACAGGAAGCACATAACTGAAGCACATGACTTCTTCCACCCGTTTTGTTCTGAAGGCTGAACCCACGCTCTGCTGCCACACTGGAGACTGAATTACCAGCTCTCTGAACATGGGATTTCCTCATCCTGTAACACTGGCTTCACTGGGAGGAAATCCTGCAGCATGTGCTCCTTCTGCAGCAGCACCACTCACAGGAGCGCTCTAAGGCATCCAGTCTTCACACACACACACACACACACACACACAGAGAAAGGACATAACACACCTAATACAAGTCTAGGCTACATTTCAAAGCTCAATAGAAGCTTTTAATGTGAAAAATAACATTGGGTTCAGCCCTAGTGGCTCAGTCTGATCCACTTTGTTTCCCATTTACAGAGCCAGGGCTGTGTAAGAACATCAGATTTATTTTCAGCAAGCACACAGAACACACAGCCAGCAGAACATGAGGAGATATTGACTGATTGTGACAAAAATGTATTATTGTATTAGAATCATACAATCTGCCTTTAAGGCAACTGTTTTTATTGAGAACTGGTTTTAAAGGATAGTATAAACTAATTTAGACTTTCTTGGGTATTGTTGCAATGAACAGTGCTGACAGCTGGACCCCAAACAAAACGTATGAGTAACAATTTATTAATTTGGTATGTTATCATTTGGTGTTATTTAAAAAAAAATCACTAAGTGTTATTGTTACTATTACTTAACCATTGACGCCATGTGAATTTCTCCATTGTGGGACTAATAAAGGAATATCTTATCTTATTTGTCTGACAGTCTGGTTCATCTTCTGCACTATATTACACTGATAAGGTGCCTGAAAAATGAAGTTTGATACTGCTGTACTACCATACCATTAGTGGAGTGTTGGTAATTCAGTTGACTAGTGGCTGAAAGCGTGCGGACAAGAAGTTGCGAGGAAAAGGAGGCCTGTCTCGGTCAGATGACTCTATTGCTACCGCGATAGACGACAAGTTAACAGAGACGAGTGATGGAGGGATGAATAGCTGTTAGCAGATTCGCCTCAGTCTGAGATGCATGCTGCCATAAGTCGTTGGAAGATATCGTATGACCTTTAAAAAGAGTAGCATTAATAGAACCCTGCGAGAACGTTTCTGTTGGGTTCCGATATAACGTTCCCACAGCCTACAGTCTTGCAGTTTGCGAATGTTTCTTGGACGTTTTTTTCCGCGGAGAACGTTTGTTCTAGATCCGTTACAACTTTTCGTAATAGCCGACCGTGAGGGGAACGTTCACTTGAAGCCCTCAGCGAACTTCCACGAGTCTTTCAGCTAACGTTCACGGAATATTTTGCCGGGTTGCCTGGCGAAACTATTGAGCCTGTCAACAATTAGTTGTTAGCTAACACTTGAAGCCGTGAACTTCACCTCACAGCACCTCTCGTAATACACTAAGGCCTCTTCATACTACTTCCAACAGACCTGTCTTCTGAATCCATCCGGCTGAGCGGCTCTCCATTCGACGAGCTCGTGTCCACGCTGGCTGGTGTCTTGGTGCTGTGCTCGGCTTTCTCCGCGGTCTTTGTGTGGTCGGTCGGCGGTGAGGAGGACACGTTCTCCCCCTCTCTTTGTTCTTGTCTCAGCACCCGGGAGCCCTCTTGTGCGGAATCAGTGCTACTCGCTAAACTCCCCTGTGCGGGACTTTTCCCCGGTTCAAAGAGTTTACCGCTGGGTTCCCCTTCCCCGTTGTCGGTGTTTTCGGTCGGCAACACTGTTTTCTTGTCGGGAACAGGGGAGAGGTTGTCCCCGTTCTTAACAGCAGCACCACGACCACTGTTCACGTCCATTCCTGCTCCGTTCTCGTTGTTGTCGCCCGGTTCCTGTTTGGGGTCCGGCACGGCCTGTCCCTCCTTGCCGGTTTCTGCTGTTTCCCCAGTTTCGTTTTGGTCCGACGTCGGCTGAGAATCTTGTTCAGCCCCGTCGCTCGTTATCTGAGCCATCTTCGAACAGCGCGGAAAGCTACTTTTGTGGTGTTCCAGTGGAAAAGTTGCCCTCGGGCTGCCCTTCTTCCTCCACTCACACTCTCCGCTTCCAGCGTAAAACACAGCAGGGGGTTAGCATGACGTCGGTGCTCCGCATGGCCAAAGCTTGTCTATTTACAGTGATGTCTGACTCAGTACTTAAACATGCATCCGGCAATAACTTTGTTAACTTTGAATAAAATGCATCTTTAGCAGTACCTCCAAAATTATTCATTCTACTTTTTTCATATAGTTTACAATCTTAAATTATGGCTGTTTTGATACTGACCAACAGAAAACGCCCACCCTGATGCTGTAGTGTATTTATAAATATCTGTAGGTAAATATACATATTTCCAAATATAAAAATTAAAACATTAAGACTCAAAACAAAACTCAAAATATTAGCAGATCTTCTTAGTACCTAGTACTTAGTACCTGAAAGGCAGTAATCTTGAGAAACTAGCAAGAGTATATAATCCCAGACCAGTGCTGCCAACTCTTCTCAAATGAAAGTAGCTAGCAGCACTAGCTCCAAAAGTCCTTAAATCTAGAGAGAAAGACTTGGAGAAAGTCACCAAGTCATCAACACTGACAGTTGGTCCCTTCAGGCCTCCATCCAAAGACACTCCCCCAAAATGATCTCTATGAACACTAAACAACCAACATGACTACAGGGAATGTGAAACACGAAGCAGCCATTTTTGGCAAAGGGGTCATGTATTACAAAACTACAGATAGTTAAAGAAATCTATCCTTACGAATTAGGACCTTGACACACCTGCAAACACCTATGTGTGAACACCTCTCAGCAGTTCACAATATGTTAATCTTTGGAGGCAGATGTCCAATTTACAAACAGGTAGGTACAGTATATCACATTAACAAGCCACAACAAGAAATAAATGGGATATTGGATGAGGAAAAGAAAACCAACTCAATTTTGTCACACAAAAATAATACAAGACAGGACCTAAAGCAATGAAACTCCTCTCCTGAAAAATATGAAAACAACAGACAAAGGTGTTAAAATGTCTGCAGTGAAATAGAAAACATTCATCAATCCTTTGAACTATACTGCAAAGATCTACACCCAAATGGTAAGGGTAGACACTATAGCAAAAGAGCAATTTCTAAACTCACTGGACTTACCATCTGCAGGAGAACAAAAAAAGAAAGCAATGATGGCTGAGAGGGCTGCACGGTGGTGCACTAGCACTCTTGCCTCACAGCAAGAGGGTCGCAGGTTCGATTCCGGCTTGGGACTCTTCTGTGCGGAGTTTGCATGTTCTCCCTGTGTAAGCATGGGTTTTCTCCGGGTACTCCGGCTTCCACCCAAGACATGCTGTTTAGGTTAATTGATGACTCTAAATTGCCCGTAGGATGTGAGCGTGAATGGTTGTCTGTCTATGTGTTGTCTGTCTCTATGTGCCCTGCGATGGACTGGCAACCTATCCAGGGTTCAAGGTTGAACTCAAGTAAGGGACCAGGTATAGATGGATACTTGTGTGAAGGGTACAAAGCATTTAGAACCCAAATAATACCTATACTACTTAGCTGTTTTAATCATACATTGAGAATAGGAGAAGCCCCACAATCATGGACAGGGGGGCGGCAGTAGCTCAGTCCGTAAGGACTTGGGTTAGGACGCGGAGGACGCCGGTTCAAATCCCCCATGGACCAAGACCAACTGGTTGCTGGAGAGGTGCCAGTTTACCTCGAGGCAAGAGCAAGGCACCGAACCCCCAACTGCTCTGGGCGCTTGTCAGGAGCAGCCCCCTCACTCTGACATCTCTCCATTGACGCATGTATATGTATTGTGTGAACAACAGAGTGTAAAACCGAATTTCCCCACTGTGGGACTAATAAAGGAATATCTTCTTCTTCTTCTTCTTCTTCAGAGGCAGTCATCTCAATCATTCCAATAGACCAATATCGGTCATAAATGTAGACCATAAATTATTTGTTTCAGTCCTATTGCAGAGGATAGAAGTCATCATATCTGAGTTGTTAGATCTGGACCAAACAGGTTTCATACAAAACCAACAGACTCAGGATAATTTAAGCAGAACATTAGAGGTGAAGAGTCATATTACTACAGAAAATATAAATGCGATACTGGTCAGATTTGATGCCAAAAAGTCTTTCAAGTCAGTGGGTTGGGAATATCTGTGTAAGGTGCTTGCCAGGTTAGGGCTTTAATAATAGTTTTATTAAGTGTATTAAAGGGCTATATTCCTCTCCAATAGCCAAGATTAAGGTTAACAGACACCTGTTGCAAACAATCCACATAGAAAGAGGGACACACCAGGGGCATCCCTTGAGTCCTGCTCTCTCGCTTTAAATGGAACACTCCCCTAATAAGATATTTGTGAATAAATTTAACAAAACACTTGTCAAAACTCCTTGAAAGCAATTATGGTCCTATCAATAAAGAGATTAAATCTGATATTTCTAGATCGACATTGATCCCATTAGACATGAGTAGCAGAATAGAAATAATTAAAATGAATATGTTACCGCAGTTACGCCATCTTTTACAGTCATTGCCTTTGGAAGTATCTCAAAAACAATTAAACAAACGGGATGGGATGATATCGAGGTTCACCTGGAACAGTAGGAGACCTAGGTTAAAGTTCAAGACACAACAGTTAACAAAAGAGAAGGGAGGGAGAGTCCTACCATGCCTACAGGATTATATTACACTGCTCAATTAAACCTTTAGTGTGTTGGTGTGCATCAAACTATGAATCCAAAAGGAAGACACTGGAAATTACTCCAATACAGTCAGTACTAAGTAACAAAAGAGTTAGAACAGATTTACCCAGTGGACCTTATTTACAGTTAAGCTGTGATTTAGGCTGCTGAGAAAATTACAATTGGAAAAACATGCAGGGGTCTTGAGTTGAGTAGCATATGATCCAGGATTTGAGCCTGCAATGTTAAATGGGAGATTTAAACTGTGGGCCAGGAAAGGAATCACAACAACTACAAGTTCAGGATCCTGAAGGGAGTTTGGATGGAAGAATGTGGTGTGATTCTTCATCACTCCTAAATTAATACTACTACAAACAGGCATGCAGAGCCAGAGCTTTTGTTGGAGACAATGTGGAACTTCAGTGGCTAATAATTTTCATATTTTTGGGCATGCCCTGAAATACAACCATATTGGCAAGAGGTGGTAATTGAGCTCCATGAGACAATGGGAATACAGTTAAAGTACTTACTCATTACACTATACTTGGAGAAAAATACCAGAAATTCTTTTGCACAAAGAGAAATATTTAAGATTCTCCTGGAAAGTAGTAGGAGAGCCATAACTCGGAAGTGGTTGCAGACTGATCCTCCAAGAGTATAATGGCGGGGTATTATAATTAATTTTATTGTATGGAAAGACACACTTCTATTTTAAGGCTTAAATTGGACAATGCATTGAGTAATGGGAAAATGGACATTCATTCATACATCAAGTTGTATGTACAAAAATGTTCTGTGATCCAACATTGTAAAATCCACAGCAACCTCAAGTTCTTTGTTCTCAAATTAAAAAAAAAAAAGTATAAAAGAAGTAAATGGGCAACATAGATAATAAACCAGATGTATTTGTATTTAAAGTGGTTTCAAGTCAAATTGAGGGCTTTTACGAGGACAGCTACATGTTCTACTTGTGTTTTCAACAGCCACCATCACTACCAAGCCTCAAGAAGACTTCTAGTTTTCATTGTGGCCAAATAGTGGTACTACAACTTTTGTGTCTGTTGCATGATGCCATTGGGCCCAAAAAGACTTTTTCCCAAAAGACACTTACATAGTAAGAGACATCCACAATCAGCAGCTATTTTTTTTGAGGGCTATAAACTTCCCAGTATGTACACTTGACTAGCCCTTATTTAAATCATTAGGTCCTAAAAGTTGTAACAGAGTCCAGAGACAAGAAAAGCGCTATATAAATGCAAGTCCATTTAACATTCCCTGCCTCTGTTCATGTGAATTGGCCCTGCTCCATGGGCCCAGTGGATGCAGAAGACTGCCGGATGATCCTGGTACTCCTTTGCCACTGCGTTCTTATAGGAATGAACAGGCATAGACATAATTAGCACACATTTGTTGTTGTGTTCTGTTTGCGGTGCTGACCAATTAATGATGCCTACAGGATACGTCATGCCGAATTGTATCATCAAACTGAGATCATTTTTTTACACACAATACACACTTTTTTGCTCCTTGTAACGTTACTGTTGGCAGCTACAACCACTACTAGAATTCCCTGAAGATTTTCAAATGACTTTTCCATCCGTCCATGTTTATAAAGGAAACCTGCTATGCTTTGGTTGAAAATTAATAATCGGCTGACCTGCTGTATGGCGACCCCTGTCTCCAGAACGCAATGCGCCACAGTTATTTTGCACCGCGAAGGAACAGACTGAACAGCAGCAGCCTGAACTTTGTTTTGAACGAGTGAGTCATCTTCGCAAAGATAGACGATCTTTGGCATTGTGGCCACTCAGCTCCACGTGTTCCGACAAACAGATAAATGATACAACTGAGAAAGTGCTGAAAAAGCACGTTCTTATCTCAGCAAGATACATATTCCTGCAGGCACCACCTCTCTTTTTAGGCAGTTTAGCCTTCATGCCGTTCCTGTCTTACAGCTCACTCACTGTGTGGATACTCTGGGGCATGCACATCTTACAGCTCACACCACTCACTGTGTGGATACTCTGAAAGGGGCACATCAATTCCACTCACTGTGTGGATACTCTGAACCATCTTAGTGGCCGACGTGGTGCATTAAGGCCTGCTTCTCTGCTGCCTGTGTTAAGATGGAGAAAATGTACTTGTACTTCCGGCCTTTCCAGCAGCTCCATGTGTTTTTTTTTTCATCCGCTTTTTTTGCTTGTTACTATTGTCTGATCACTTTTGATCAGCTTTTACCACATTCTGGTAACTTATTTCTTATGGATATGGACTTTTACAAGCCAAAACTCGTTTATTTGAGAATACAACTACTTGACTTTGTGAATTTCCCTTTAGGGATGAATAAAGTATCTATCTATCTATCTATCCATCTATCTATCTATGTATCTATCTATCTATCTATCTATCTATCTATCTATCTATCTATCTATCTTCTCACAGGATATTGATTGACTAAATAGTATGTAGAATTAAAATTTAAGATTAGTTATTAAAGACTGGTGAAATGATTTGTCAGTTAATATGGTTAGTCATCAACACGGAATTAACAATTCTGGTACTCAGTTAAACCATTTCACACATTCTTCAATATAATAATCATCATTATCATCTTGTTTTTTTGTATTTTTGTTTGCTTCTTGATCAGAGAAATGTAGCCTACCGGATAAGGAGAAGGTGTACTCTGTAGGTGCAGTGGTTGCACTTTGAGTCATATTTTTCATAACTTAATGCTGTATGGTGTGATGAGCCATATAACACTGAGCAAAAACCACACAAAAACTCACTATGGAGGAACACCACACTAACATCATCCACAACACATCATCTGGGGTTTCAGTCTGATCATGAAACTATGGACTGCCTGAAGAAATTTGGAACCAGTTTACGAGGTCATTCATTCTTAGCAGTCTCTTACTCTCTGCTCTGATAGTTAAAAAACACTAGTTTGGGGTGGGCTGAGTGCTTGACCCCCAAAAGTGCTTCTGAAGAGACTTATTGACATAGGAGTAAATGGAGGTATTATTCATCTTGTCAGAGATTTCCTCTCTGACCGTCCTCAACAGGTCCGTGTTAATGATACTCTGTCTGATGTCACTGTGCTTAACACTGGTGCTCCGTAGGGGACCATGTTATCCCCCTTACTTTTCTCCTTGTCACAAATGAATTCCAGTTAGACCAGGATATGTTTCGTTTGTTCAAGTACACAGATGATATGGCATTGGTTGCCTTATTAAAGAAGGGGGACACAGCGGGGGAGGAAACCTATAAAGTACATGATTCATCTCTCCAGAACTGGTGTGTAAAAAGCTCCTTAGGGATCAATGTGACAACGACAAAGGAACTTGTCATCCATGAAAAGGAACCTGTTCAGTCTATTACAATTAGTGGACAAATAGTGGAGGTAGTTGACCATTTTAAATATTTAGGCACTTACACTGATAGAAAACTCAATTTTAATGAAAATACTGATCATATTTTTAAAACTTGTAACCAACGCCTCCACCTATTTACGTAAGCTTAACTCCTTTGGAGTGAGCAAAGATATTATGGACACAGTCTATAAGAACCTGATAGAGGGAATCTTGACTTTTAACATGGCAATGTGGTATGGCAATCTAAATGTAAAAGGAAAAACAAAGTTACAGCGAATAGTGAAGCTAGCCTCAAAAATAATCGGTAAGAGACAAAAACAATTAAGTGGTATCTATGATGAAGTAATTCGGAAAAAAGCTATTAAGATAGCAAACGATTCTTCCCATCCACTCTGCAGGGAGTTTGAACTACTCCCCTCCGGTAGACGGTATAAAGTACCAAAAGCTAACCGTAACATCTTTAAAAACTCCTTTATTCCTAATGCCATTATTGCACTAAATGATAGCATGTCTCGTTGAACCTGTCTGTACTGTATTTGTCACTGTTGTCCTGTGTTTTTGCCATTGTAAGTGTTGTTGTTGTATATGAGACCGAAGACAAATTTCCACACTGTGGACAATAAACTAACTAACTAACTAACTAACTAAGTGTTGCTTGCAGCATTGACTCCAGGGAAGTGAAGAAGTTGTTTGGTTGTAACGTTAGTATATCTAGCATCCAGCAGCAAAAGTGATCTACACAGCTGCAGTCTGTAAAGGCCCACTGCAGACAACCTGCAGACAACTGCACACACTGAGCTTCCTTGGGTCATCAGCAGTACACCTGCCATGATATTTATATTTATATATTTTATTTATTTTTATGGTGGCTACTCAGTATTCACACTAATTCACACTGTACACTGGTTTACAGGACAAACAACCAAGTCGCAACATGCAGTGAGACACATCTGTGAAAACACTTAGCGGAGGCATTTTCTAAATAGGTGTATTAATTGACGTACTTTAACCACTGTGGTTATAAAGTGGAGCATGGATTTAATTAGCAGAGGTATTTTGCTGGTGGTAATGTTATTAGTGTTAACAGTTAGTATCAAATCAGACACCGAAGAAATACAGTCTTACTCACAAGGAAAAACACACCCAGTAATGGCTTACTCATGGTCAGAGACATTGGTGAAATACACTGGTTTGATTCTGCTTCCAGTTGGCTATCTGCTCATGTCAGCTCCAGGTAAATGGAGAAGAATCCGGTTGAAATGTTAGTGTATCCAGCATGCATGTGACATTAGCAGGTTTTGTCCAGCATCCAGCAGGAAAAGGATGTGTATTGAATGTAAGTCAGGCCCATGGATCAAGCCCACTTGTATTACAGTGAAAAATCCCCGTGCCCCAAAAGCATTTTCCCCATAGACCACTATTGTAAAAGAGATGTCTGTAAAACTGTTGACAGGACACCTCCAACTGCTAACAAGGTCCATTATAACTTGTTCTGTTGTGAAGTTTTGAACCATGGAGATTTCACATTTGTGAAACTTTCCTAGAGCTGAGAAAAGTGTAAAGTCACAATGCAACAATGAAAGAAAGAATGAATGAATGATAATCTATGGATCAGCAGGAGGAGAAGCACCAGGCAAACAATTGTCATTGGAATGAACAGGCGCCAGGTCTGGTATCCAGTTCTAATAACATCCATGGTCAGGGCCGCCGCTGCAGACAACATGCTGGACTCAAGCCCCTGCTGCAGAGGCCTGAGACCCCGTTAAAATGTCAGATAGACAGATAGGCAGATCAACAGACATACAAATGTATGTTTAAGGGCATTAATTTCTTTGATGCATTAATGTGGATCTGCATGAAATAATTCACATGGCATCTAACAAGTGCACTTAAGAATTGCCTTCGGGAGCCACCACCGTATCAAAGTTAAACAAGTTGTATAGAGACCAGAAAGCAAAATTAGTGGGGGAGATGGCACATCCACCCATCCATCCATTCATTATCTGTAACCACATTCTGTTCAGGGTCATGAGGGGGCTGGAGCCGATCCCAGCTGACATTGGTCAAAGGCAGGGTACACCCTGGACAAGTTCCCAGACTATCACAGGGCTGACACGTAGCAACAGACGCCCATTCACACTCACATTCACACCTATGGGACATTTAGAGTAAACAACTGGGAGCTGGGACAGACTGTTGGAATCACAAGACCCTTTTCTATACACGTGCTGCCTTGGCTTGTCCCAACAAAAATGAGGATCACTTATATCCCCCCTCTTTACTGAAAGCATTACATTGAACAAAAATATCAAACACAGCACTTTTGTTTTTGCTCCCATTTTTTATGTGCTGAAGTCAAACATCGAAGACTTTTTCTATGTATAAAAAAGGTGTATTTCTCTCAAATATTGTTCACAAATTTGTCTAAATCTGTGTTAGTGAACACTTCTTTGCCAAAATAATCCATTCACCTCTCAGGTGTAGCATATCAAGATGCTGATTAGACAGTATGATTATTGCACAGATGTGCCTTAGACTGGTCACAATAAAAGTCTGTTAATGTGCAGTTTTATCTGAGACATTTATATTATTAGGCACTGAACGGGGGTTGGAAAACCAGTCAGTATCTGGTGTGACCACCATTTGCCTCACACAGAGCAACACATCTCCTTCGCATAGAGTTGATCAAGTTGTTGATTGTGGCCTGTGGAATGCTAGTCCACTCCTTTTCAATGGCTGTGTGAAGTTGTTGGATATTGGCAGGAACTGGAATCTCTGTGCATTCAAAATACCATCAATAAAATGCACCTGTCTTTCTTGTCCATAAGCATACACCTGCCCATATCATAACCCCACCGCCACCATGGGCCACTCCATTCACAGCATTGCTGACATCAGCAAACTGCTCACCCACATGACGCCATACACTTTGTTTGCCATCTGCACTGTACAGCGAAAACCAAGATTCATATGGGAAGAGAACACCTCTCGAAAGTGCCAGACATCACTGAAGGTGAGCATTTGGCCTGCTGGATTTACTGCCAAATTCTCAGAAACGCCTTTGGAGACAACATTCAGTTCACGGGCTACAGCATTCCTGCAGTCAGCATGCCAACTGCACACCTGCTCAAAACTTGCGACATCTGTTGCATTGTGCTGTGTGATAAAACTGCACATTTTAGACTGAACTTTTATTGTGACCGGTCTAAGGCACACCTGTGCAATAATCATGCTGTCTAATCAGCATCCTGATATGCCACACCTGTGAGGTGGATGGATTAATTTGGCAAATAAGTGCTCACTAACACAGATTTAGACAAATTTGTGAACAATATGAGAGAAATAGACCTTTTGTGTACATAGAAAAAGTCTTCGATGTTTGACTTCAGCACATAAGAGGAGCAAAAACAAAAGTTGGAGCTGATCCCAGCTGCCATTGGGCGAAGGCGGGGTACACCCTGGACAGGTCGCCAGTCCATCGCAGGGCACATAGAGACAGACAACATATAGACAGACAACCATTCACGCTCACATTCACACCTACGGGTAATTTAGAGTCATCAATTAACATAAACAGCATGTCTTTGGACTGTGAGAGGAAGCCGGAGTACCCGGAGAAAACCCATGCTTACACAGGGAGAACATGCAAACTCCACACAGAAGAGTCCCTTTATTATTTTCTTATTATTGTTGCCAAAGTGCTGCCCAAGTCAACTTACTAGTTTGCCTATATGGATGTGCTGGCCCTGTGTACTGGGGATCTGGGTAACGGTCATGGATCTTCCATACACAGCAGCTTGGTATTTTAACCTTATGCGCATGAAATTTACTGCCACATACATGCTGCCACACAACAAACGGTATGTTGGCTGTGTGGCGGTACTGTCAGTTACTCGCCCCAGGGTTTGGAAGGTCACACACTGGCTTGATATTGTTCCACATCCTCCTGGCTAGTCTGAGTACCATTCCTCCAAGATGTAGAGCTTCATATGTGGTAACGTTGAAATGCAGGTGATAGGGGCTTGGCCATAAACATTCATTAGTTATTAGTCATTAGTTTTCAGTATATAATAGGCCTATAAATTGGGTTCATGTTCATATTACCATTATTGTTTCCTTTCCAAATAACTGAAGAAATTAACGGTACAATGTGAAATTCAAATACTTTAACATGGGGTCAAAAACCTTTCCCTTTTTCTACTTTTCCTGGTGTCCAAAAATCAGGGAAAGAGCTCTAAAGGCCTTCATACCTTTATGCTGGAGTGTACTATGATGTTGAAATTTTGACTGTGACACCCTGTCATACACATAAATGGATATTACAAAAATGAAGAAGATTGGAACAAGTGTGTGTTTGCCGCACTTGAAAATATTTCCATGTTTTTGCACCTCATGCAAAATCTGGTTCCCAAGGGTCTAGATACATCAGATTCTTGATTGAAATATGTAAATCTCCACTCACTCTGGAGTAATCATGTGGTGGTTTCACATCTCTGTATATTTTGTACACTCTGGAGGAAGATGTCCATTTGCAATTAAAGATGAGTGGGGGTTGAAAGTGAAAGGAAAAGCCCATTATAAAATATTTGAATTGGACAGGATCATATTTCAGCTAAAATAGCTCTGAATGATGTGAAATTCATAGGGCCACCTAAAATTGACCCTCTCATCCAGGGTTCCTCCCTCTCCTCCACAGCTACTTCCTTTCAGGGGCATTGGCGCAATGCAGATCCAGCACCATTTGATTCAGGAGGTTGCAGGGATCATGTGGTGCAATTTTGGAGTCAAAATTCATTTCAGAATTGAAAATATGGCCCTAAAGGTCACAAGAGGTCAATGTGTCCACTGGCAATACATTAACACTGACTGACTGACTTTCAGTGTTTATATCGCTTGTGTTGGACAACATTGAATTCTGAAAAATTTGGGACCTTGGAGTGTATGACACTGCCATCTAGTGGATTTTTAATGTATCACACCCGGGTGTCCAATATCAGGAACTTTTGCTTTCCCACTGTTCAAGTCACAGGGCGTCAATGTCCATTGTCATGCCTTTGGGCCAATGGCAGGAAAAACCCATTCAAAATTTGTCCTCAAAGTGGAATGCTTCACAAAAAAATCCGATCCCAGTTGGCCTGATGTTGGTGCCATAATTGAGAGCCAAGTGTAAAAATTTAAAGGTCAGCCCCCTCACACATGTCCAGCAGAATGTGCTCTGTGAAAAAGCTTCAAGATTCCACCTGACAAACTTCCCGCCATTTTGCTGCTTTAATTTTGACAATTCAGCTGCTTCCTTCGGGTCAGTGATAAAGGGTTTGAGCCTGTGAACTGCTGCAAGCAGTTGTAATTACAGTTATTGCTGTTAATCTTAATTATGACTTCTCAAGGACATAGGTCTTTTAAGGTTTAGTTACTGAGATGTAAGCACAGGAAAACAGCAGCTTAGTTCTGAATTGATAATTGAAGTTAAAAATTATGAATCACCAGGATTTTAATGTAAGTTGATGAAGTTTTTTTCAAATACTTGCTTGCTACCTGGGGTAGACCTTGGGTCTTCCATGAAGAATGGTGTTGGGAATGCTGGGCTGAGAGGCTGAAGCCTGGATCTTGGAATGATGAATACAGCTGATGTTCAGCATTTGAGAAGTTCCTGTTGGAAGAGAGCTCCTAGTTTCGGCTCTCCTATCTTTCATTTTTATGTCTTGACTTTAGATTTGAGGTTTCACCTCCTATTGTTTCCAATCACATCTTTAGACAAGTGAAGGGCAAACTTCCACCAAAAGAGAATAAAAAAGGCAAAGAACAGAAACACAGCAAACATGGTTTCCCAGATAAGAGGTTATTTTAAAGTTCTGGTCTTCCAGCCCAGAAGATTCATCCTATCACAGGGATTAATGCTGTTTTTCTTTTAGTTAAGATTGCTTTAGTTAAGATTGTTCCAATTGAACAATTACATGATTCAAAATTTAACATTTTTAAGAGGAGTTTTAGTGTTTTAAGAAAACAGAGTATGGCTTACTAAACTATCAATGTGTAACTCTGATTAATTCAATTAATGATTTACCACAAATCACCATATCAATAGTTATTAAAAGTTGAAAGATTTTGAAATTCTTGACATACAGAGATTTTCACTCTTGTACAACATTAAACAGAACAGCATGTATATTCCACAAACATGTATTTACAAGACAATCAAGTTTTAAAACACATTAATCTATCTAAGTAACTAAAGTAAACAAACAGTGTATGATTGTGTGTGTGTGTGTGTGTGTGTGTGTGTGTGTGTGTGTGTGTGTGTGTGTGTGTGTGTGTGTGTGTGTGGAAAGAGAGAGACAACGACAAGATGGACGGACAAGTTATAGACTATAAACAATAGGGCTGACATGTGAAACTACCAAAATGTCTGAAACAAAGATGGCTGCCAAGACATCAAACACAATCTTCCATCTTTCGGGGCACATGTGTTCAGTCAGAACAAAGGGTTGTGTGATGTACTTTTGAGATTCTCTGAATGTGTGTGTTTGTGTTTAAAACCAATTCACACTTTATGCATGAGATCTTATTTAAAACTTTTTTGGAGAGTTTTTTTTCATTTTATTGACAGTGAAAGTGATTAAGTGGGAAGACAGAGGGCATGGCACGCAGCAAAGGGCTCTGGGCAGGATTCGTACATGGGGCCGCTGCAGTAAGGGCAAATCACAGGTGGCAAAGCCAGTTACTACAGACTACAACAATATCACAACAGTAAAACTCAGCGAATACCATTAAATCAATACATGTATATTCACATAAGTAAAAGTTGAACAGTTTTGCTTAGCCATGTGAAGTTTCTGTGCTAATGCTGTGCTAAGGTAGGACCAGTCTTGTGGCTCTTGTGTCTTCTGCCTTAGGAAAGTTCTTTTATCTTACTGCTGTAGAGTTGACCTCTTGAAGAACAGCTGCATCTCCCTTCTGCTCTGAAGTTGAGAAGACAGGTCACATTCTGGAAAGTGTAGTTTACTGTTGTTAACCCTTTCACAGTGAGGACTCAACCAGGGTTAATTGTGTCTATGAAATGGTTAATCTATGCTGATTGACTCGTCTTCACATCACATCAAAACTGACTCTTGTTCTACCCTGGTCTGACCCATCTCTTGACCTGGGTCAGACAGTTTGATGTGAATAGCATGGACCAGGGTTGCTAACAAATGGGGCGGTACAAACCTATTCAATTGCAAATGAGGGCTCACAGTCCATGCTGCAACTGTCACTGCTTGCATAACTCATAAACAAATGCAGCGACGCCAGCAGGAATGATTTCACTGGAGGTGAACGACAGACGAGAACAACAAAGATACAGGGCAAGACTTCTTCAACTTAGTGTAACGCCAAACAAACATAACAAGGCTGCTGAATGTGAGAAACATACGCTGTTATGTTACACAGAAACACAATGCCGACCACCTCACAGTGCCTCCAGCGGTACACATTTGTTTGCACATTTCTATTTGTAACATTACCTTTTTAACTTAGCATCTTTCCAAATAAGCCTGCAAAAAGGTTCATCTGTCACCTGTTTCATGTGTTATAAAGTAACAAACTCGGTCACATTTCATTACATTATCAAGCTATTAGCAAACAAAATGAAATGTAATGACATTTTATTACGTTTCGACAAGCTCTCACAGAAGGTCCTTCCTGCCTGCAGCTGTTAGACTCCACAACCAGCACTGCTCCCAGTAGACCACAATCACAGTCACATTCACAACAAACTCACCGGACATAAGTGCAATAAGGACTTTATGTACAATTATATCATTGATATGATGGACACATTTTTTCTGTCTTTACTTTTTTCTATTTTCTATTATGTATATACTAATTTATTTTTATTTGTATTGCTGCTGTAACGTGTAAATTTCCCCACTGTGGGACTAATAAAATAAAAGGAATCTTATCTTATCTTATCTTACATTATCCAACAGCTGCCACATGCCCAGCTGAATAACATTAGTAGGTCTATATGAAGGAAATCTTTGCTGGGATGGTGGAGTGACTGAAATATGCATTTCAGTCTTCAGCTGTTTATGTAATCCTTTTGTTAATGTACCCTACATTATCATATTAGATAGCACAATGTAGTCTGATATATCATAAATGGGTACAGTATGTTGTCTCTTTTTTTGCATACATTACAGCTCCATACATATGACATAGTTAAATATTTTCTAAAGCTAAAAACACTACTATATTTACATCAATATTTACATTATTGACATTTTAAGTTTTTGCACACATTGACTATTATCCACTCTCTGTAATCCTCTAGACCTGGGGCTGGGGCTCTCCAGCTCTGCTTGGGTCTGCTAGGTGTGTAAATAAGTAAAGTCTGCTAACATGTTTCCCATATCAACTGTACAATAAAAAGAAATCATATAAGTGTTGTGTCTAGAGCTTCTTCCACTGCCCCCAAATGGCCAAAATCAGCTAATGCAAGTTTAAATATCACTGAATTTTGTAACAACTGGGTCAGTGATGCACGGGACCCAAATGCATGACTCTGAATCAGGAGGCGTAAAAGTTCAAAACCAGCTTTACTTTGCAAAGTTTGGTACACAGGAAGGCAGTCTGACAGGCAACCAGATCCAAAAAAAAAAAAAAACATTAAGCAAGAGGCAGGGTCAAAAACAGGCAAAGGGTCAGGAACACGGAGAGGCAAGCGCAAGGAAAAGAATGCGAGAACTACCGTCACCATAAGGATCAGACACGAACTGCCAACATGAGGAAGGGAGCATACACACTATATACTAGAGGGAGTGATTAACAAGACACAGGTGGACACAATCAGGGGCGGGGTAGGCAATCGGAACACCGGTGCAGTGAAGAAAAGTAGGTCTGTGGGCGTGGGGACACACTAGGGCAGAAAGTGCAGTGATCTGAAACGAGAGGGAGGTTAGTGATGTCAAAATAACAGGAAATGAAAATAATGAACACTTATATATAAATCTCTCCTTGGAGACACTATCTGTGTGCATACATGTGTATAAACCACAGTCAATATGGCCTGCGCTCTTAAGATGTTCTACAGATGTTGGTCCCAAAGGTCAGAACGGAACTCGGCAAAAAAGCGTTTAATTATGCTGCTCCTTTCTCGTGGAATGTTACGCAGAAGGACCTGAAACTGTCAGATTTTATCACTATAGGAGAATTTAAGTCCATTTAAAAAAATCGAGAAAATAGCACCATTGGTCCTGTCACGGTATGGATCACGGTACACACTGCATAACATGGAGGATGTTCCCATTATACTATACTGGGGAGAATGTTCCCACTGTAACTTACTGGGGGAGGATGTTCCCACTGTAACATACGTACTGGGGGAGGATGTTCCCACAGTAAGATTCTGCAGAGGATGTTCCCACTGTAATTTACTGGGGAGGATGTTCCCACTGTAACTTACTGGGGGAGGATGTTCCCACTGTAACTTACTGGGGGAGGATGTTCCCACTGTAACTTACTAGGGGAGGATGTTCCCACTGTAACGTATGTACTGGGGGAGGATGTTCCCACAGTAAGATTCTAGCAGAGGATGTTCCCACTGTAATGTACTGGGAGAAGTTGTTCCCACTGTAAGATACTGTTGGAGGATGTTCCCACTGTAATGTACTGGGAGAGTATGTTCCCACTATAACGTACTGGAGGAGGATGTTCTCGCTGTAATGTACTGGGGAGACTGTTGCCGCTGTAATGACCGTTGCAGATTTGTATTTGTGTTTGATCATATCTTTAAAGACATCATTATGGGAAAATGTGGTGTTTGGTTTCTTCAGAAAACCCAAAACAATGTTTTGTTATGTTAATTTTATATGTTTTCTTTAATCTTTTATTAATAAATATAAATTAAACAATAAATACCTTATATACAGTATTTCTTTAGTGTGGCTCTTTTGTTATTTTATACTGAATGTGAACTATGTTCTTAACTAGCATAAAATAACATGACCCTGTGGGATGGTTTTGCTCCCGTCTAACCCAGTTTTTGAGTTGGACAGGGCCATAGAAGGGCATCAACCCAGCAGCAGGACTGGTATTTGCTCCTTTGTTCCAGGAGGGACAGGAGGAGCACTGCCCGAGCCCTACAAAATGACCTCCAGTAGGCTACTGGTGTGCATTTTTCTGACCAAACTGTCAAAAACAGGCTCTATGAGGGTGGCATAAGGGCCTGACATCATCTAGTTGGACCTTGCTCACAGCCCCGCACCATGCAGCTTGATTGCATTCGCCAGAGAACACTACTACTTCACTACTCCACTACATCTAAAGGGAAATATAATACTTTTTACTCCACTTCATTTATCTGATAGCTCAGTTACTTTTTAAATTCAGATTATTAATTAAAAATATAATCAACAAATAAATTATGTATTATTATAGTGTAAACTACCCAGCAGTATATAGTCATTAAAATGAAGTCCAACTTCACCAGCTCAACATTAAAGTGATGAACACATTACGGTATCAATAAAAATACAGTACAATAATATATATTATTCTCATAATAGTAGCTTTATGCTTGGTAGCTGCACTCCCAGGTGCTTGTAGGTCTATACTTGCTACACACAGTCCCCATTGATAGTTACATGCTCCGGGTGTGGCCTGGGCCATCTGAAATCCACCACCATCTCCCTGGTCTTGGTGATATTGCAGGTGGTTGGAGTCACACCACGTGACAAAGTCCGGGATCAGTTTTCTGTACTCCTCCTCCTGTCCAGTCCTGATACAACCCACGATAGCAGTGACGTCTGCGAATTTCTGCACGCAGGACTCTGAGTTGTACTTGAAGTCCGATGTGTACAGGATGAACAGAACCGGAGAGAGCACAGTCCCCTGTGGTGCTCCCATGCTGCTGACCACAGTGTCAGACCTGCAGTCCCCCAGTCTCACTTACTGAGGTCCACCGCTGGACTGTCCATCAGGCATAACAGGAATTTACCTGGTGGGCCAATAATTTGTTGGCTTTTTTTTAAATAATGGTACTAGTATGGATGGATGGTGTAGGTTTAAGTTTATTAGACAAGTACATATACATCAATAACACAGTGTACAAGCATTGTCACAAGAAAGTTTGTTTTCATTCATAGACTTCATTGTCTTTCTATCAATATCTGGCAGGTCTCGACTCAGCATGCCCGGGCCGATTTTATGTCTCAATCCAGCCCTGCTGAGGCCTGACTGTCAGATAGTCCATAATCCATGCCACCACTGTGGAATTGTGTGAATTTCTCCACTGTGGGACTAATAAAGGAATATCTTACCATGTGTGAGTCCCCTCCCATCTCTGCCAGTTTGTCTCTGAGGAGCAGGGGTTGGATGGTGTTAAAGGCGCTGGAGAAGTCCAAGAATGTGATTCTCACAGCACCACTTTGCCCAAACGTTTAGCCACTCTCTGTCACCATTCCTTCTCACAGCACAGCTGCTTGCACCGCATAGTGGTGCACTTCTACTCGGCCATCATGGAGTCCATCCTCACCTCCTCCATCACAGTCTGGTTCGCTGCTGCCACTGCAAGGAACAAGGCCAGACTGCAGCAGGTCATTTGTGCTGCAGAGAAGGTGATGGTCTATAATCTTCCCTCCCTCCAGGAACTATACACCTCCAGGACCTTGAGGAGGGCAGGGAAGATTGTGGCCAACCCTTCCCATCCTGGACACCATCTCTTTCAGACTCTGCCATCTGGAAAGAGGTTCAGCTCCATCAGGACCAAAAAGTCACACTACAAAACAGTTTTTTCCCCATAGCAGTGGGGCTCCCCAACAGCCCCTCTGCCCTCCTGTGACACTTTGTCTCTCTTTCACACACACTTCAACCCCTGTTTATATTATGTATTTATATCTTAAAGTGACATAGCTCATATTTGCATATTGTTCCTCTTTAATTTTACTACTTAGTGGCACCAACAAACCAAAGCAAATTCCAGGTGTATACCTGATACACCTGGTAATAAATAAATATTCTGATTCTTATTCTGACTGAAATCAACAGTGGCAATATGCCAGTCTGTGTCTCTATAGTTGTTTTTTCCACATACCACTAGACCTGAAATAAAATTTAGGGACAAACACCGACACATCCCAGCTTACCTCTGTAGCCTCTATTGTTCTCCTGTTTGAAGTGTCCTTCGTGGCTTCATAGACTTGTGCTCCTGGTCTGGTTAACTATCCTCACACAGGCAGGAAATGAAGGCCCTGGTCCAAAAAAGAAAGTCTGAGTTGCTAATTTGCCATCAGACTCCTTAATCTGTTATTTGTGTGCAATACACTCACTATTGTTTATAGTATGTTTATATAATTCACTTTTTTAACCTTTAGTCAGTATTTTTTTATATTTTTATATTACATTCATGAGCCAGATGCAATGTAATTTTATTCTGCTGTGCACTTAGCCAGTTTAGAGTCTAAATATCAATTAAATTCATCTTGAACCTTGTTATCCTTCAATAACAACTAAGCTTCTTCTTCTTCTCTGGAAAATAAGTTTGGCTTTCTGTTAGTCTGGGAGTAGGGTGCTTAGTCTCTCCAGAAGCGCTGTCGCAATGGTGTCAGCGGTTGCGTTCTGGGTAGTAACGAACTTGAAATGGTTGGAAATGTCTGTCATCTTGTTGCTTGAATTGCTTTAAAATCAGTACTCTACTTTTCGTCTTGTCTTGTCTCATCTCATCTCATCTCATCTCAACGTCAACCGCTCATCTGGGGTTGGGTCGCGGGGTCAACAAATCCAGCAGGGTACCCCAAACTTGCCTTTCCCAAGCCACATTAACCAGCTTTGACTGTAGTAAAACCATATGTTTTGCACAGATGATTTTCAGTCATATTTTACACAAATTACTGGGTACATTCCACATTTAAAACACATAAATATTGAGAATTTGGATAATTTATTATTACTTTTATTATTGGTAGTAGTAATAATGTTTTTGTGTGTAGCTGTGTGACTCGGGGGGCCTGTGATTTTGACTTCTTTGATTTTTAGTGTGATTTTAAATCCAGCCCTCAATGGGTCGATGGTTTTGGTTTCAGGTGACTGTTATATCATTTTGTTCTCAGCAAATTATACGTCAGTAAATATTTTCAACTTAAATAATTCAAATTCATTCATCAAGATCTGAAGGGTTCGCTTCATTTTTTTTAGAAAGAAAGATAGAAAGATATTCCTTTATTAGTCTCACAGTGGGGAAATTCAGTTTTTACACTCTCTTGTTCAGACAGTACATATACATGCGTCAATGAGATGAGACATGACATGAGAGATGTCAGAGTGAGGGGGCTGCTCCTGACAAGCGCCCAGAGCAGTTGGGGGCTTGGTGCCTTGCTCAGGGGCACCTCGGCAGTGCCCAAGAGGTAAACTGGCACCTCTCCAGCAACCAGTTGGTCTTGGTCCATGGGGGACTTGAACCAGTGACCTCTGCATCCTAACCCAAGTCCTTACGGACTGAGCTACTGCCGCCCCCAAAGGAACTTAGGTCTCCAGCGAGATTTGAACTCGTGACCCCTGGTTTACAAGACCAGTGCTCTAACCGCTGAGCTATGGAGCCATTGCTTTTTTTAACAGTTAATATATATATACACACACACAATATAAATATCCATCCATCGTCAACCGTTAGGGGTCGCGGGGGGCTGGAGCCGATCCCAGCTGGCATTGGGCAAAGGCGAGGTACACCCTGGACAGGTCGCCAGTCCATCGCAGGGCACATAGAGACAGACAACATATAGACAGACAACCATTCTCGCTCACATCCACACCTACGGACAACTTAGAGTCATCAATTAACCTAAACAGCATGTCTTTGGACGGTGGGAGGAAGCCAGAGTACCCGGAGAGAACCCACGCTTACACGGGGAGAACATGCAAACTCCACACAGAAGAGCCGCAAGCCGGAATCGAACCTGCGACCCTCTTGCTGGCGACAGCACTAACCACTGCACCACCGTGCAGCCCTACAATATATATATATATATAAATATAAATATATATATATATAAATATATATATATAAATATATATATATATAAATATATAAATATATATATATATAAATATATATATATATATAAATATATAAATATATATATATATATATATAAATATATATATATATATATATATATATATATATATATATATATTTATATATATATATATATTTATATTTATATATATATATATATATATATATATATATATATACCACCGCCTGCCCTCACGTGGCAGAAAATCATCATCTTTTGTAAGCGCGCGCAAGAGCTTGTACGTGCGCGCGCTTGACACGGTGCCGCGCTCCAGCCCCTGTGTGTAGTAACCCAGAGCGGTGGAGCTCCCAACTAGACATGGCGGCGGATCCTAAACCGGACTGGCTCTCCTGCCTCCCCTCGTCTTGGAGTTATGGGGTGTCTCGGGATGGACGCATATTCTTCATCAAGTAAATATCACGCAGATACATGGATTTATGGAGACGCACTGGTTTATCTCCGACGCAGTTTTTCCGTTTGTCTTCTCTGTTCACCTTTTCCTCGTTTTCTTCCACCAACAGCGAAGAAGCAAAGAGCACAACCTGGCTGCATCCTGTTACTGGAGAAGCTGTAATCACGGGGCACAGAAAAACTCCAGGTAAACAATCTGACAACGTGTTTTTCTTCAATCCCTGCGAAAACATGCACACACACGCGCCCTGCACCCGGGGAAGGTTCTCTTCGTGTAACGGTGGAGAAAAGGGGGCGACAAGTTGCGGAGAGAACGGCTGAAGACGTTGAGGGGAGATCTGTTCTCTCTTACTGCAGCAGAGCAACAGCCTCCCCTCTCTCCTTTCCCTTCCTCTCCTTTCCTCTCCTCTCCTCTCCTCTCCTCTGGTGGACCATTACGCACGGCGTCCCCCTCCCTCCCCCTGCTCTCTCCACCTGGACACTTTGCGACACACTTTTTAAAAGTTCCGTCACGTAGGCGTGAACCGATTCTGAGCCGATTCCCTGCAGCGACATTTGACATATTTTCCAGTAAAACCCGCTTTGCTGCGGAAACACCGTATTTCTACGCACTTCTAGGCACAGAGGCTCCTTAAACAACAACGCAGTGTGTCAGTGCAAAGCCGATGTTCCAAAATAAAAGAGACATCTGCCATGACAGGAAGGAGGTGACGGGTGGGAAGGCGTCCTTACATGCAGATCAGCAGTATTCAAACAGCTGGAGGCTGAGCAGTGCACGTATTGAGGAATCCTACAATATCTGCTGTGGTGTGCAGGGAGGGGGCGCGGAATAGCGTTAAAGGGCACAAGCTAAATGAGCTATTTGTGGTCCAGACACTGCATTGCTGCGCGCGCGTGTGTAATCAGCTTCATGTCTGTGCACAGCTGCTTATGTTTCCGTGTCTTGTGTTTCTCGTTCCCTCCCCTGTCCTCACAGATTTACCAACAGGATGGGAGGAAGGATACACATTCGAGGGAGCTCGCTGCTTCATCAAGTGAGTTGGAATGTGGTGTTCGAGAGAGAGGCAGAGACAGAGAGAGAGAGAGAGAGAGATAGGAAGAGACTGATGGATGCACAGAGGGAGAGAGGCTCTCTGAGTAGCCATCTCAGTCTATGGTGAAGCACAGAGATTTCCCTCGGCTTTCATCAACGCCCACCTCCCCGTCTCCCTGTCTCTCTACCTCTATGTCTCTTTTGCCTCTATGTCTCTCTGCCTCTATGTCTCTCTGCCTCTATGTCTCTCTGCCTCTCTGCCCTGCTGGACGAATGCATTAGTATCTCTATTTGCCCATCCTGCAATACACACACACACACAGACAGACAGACAGTGTGAAAGGATAGCTTCATGGCCTTGACTGTCTCTCGCTGCTGTTGAGGATTTCTCCTTCAATCAGTCATGCTCTCGCCCTTCACCCCACTCTCTTTCTCTGTGCCTTTCATAGTCTCTCTCCCCTCGTCCTCTCACACACACACACACACACACACACACACACACACACACACACACACACACACACACACACACACACACACAACTGGAGGGAATTGCCAGTCCTTGCTGACAGTGGGATACAAGTTTGACAATCTAGTGTGAGTCAGAGGCTGCTCTGTTGTGCTGAACAGGCTCTACTTGTTGGCGTTCTGCATGTGTGCACATGTGTGTTTGTATATATATGTGTGTGTGTGTGTGTGTGTGTGTGTGTGTGTGTGTGTGTGTGTGTGTGTGTGTGTGTGTGTGTGTGAATCTCACCAGGCGTATTGGCACCTCCAGCTTCATGTGCACATTTGTGTACATGTATATTTTGTGGACCTGTTCGACGACAAAAATCTCCTGCAGTCACACACCCATAGTTCACACACACACACACACACACACACACACACACACACACACACACACACACACACACACACACACGGTTATGAGCAGGCACTTTCATTTGTTCTACAGAGTTTCCAACTGAGTTTTTTTCTGCCGTTGCTTGTGCTTTCTGTGGCCATTTTGAGAGCAGCAGCTGACACATACGGTGTGCTAATATAGCCTCTCTATAAATAGCCCAGAACCGCTGCTCATTGGTATGTATGAATGCATGCAGAATGTGCACATGCACACCCTGCATGTATGCATGCATGCACACGGAAATGTAAACATAAAAGTATAGTTCCACATGTTAAGTGCTCAAATGCAAACACAGACAGTGACTTGGGTTGCTGGCAGTCAGATGTGACCAGTGGATAGCTGTGAATGCTGGTATGAATGAGAGAAGCCAGAAGTTACACATTGAGGATACATTGGGATCAGAACAAGACAAATCCAGAGGTGGTTTATGAAGAGGCATGAGTCTGTGTACAGCAATAGGGAATGACACATCAGTATTAAGAGATTCAGAGGGCCCCAGGCAAAACATTGCAGTTGGGCCAGTACAACCTATGGCTCTCTTTGCATTGTGTATACCCTTTTGCCTCCAAGTTTCGTTAAATGCCATGTAAACGGTAGACATAGACCATGACAGCTTCATGATAAACCCATAGGCCACTACTTATCTGCTGGAATAAAACCTCTGGCCCCAGTTTTTCTGTGAGCAGTTACTTCATGGTGATTTGAGTAAACACATCTTTGAGCGATATGTGCCCTCAAAAATTTGATTTATGTTTTGACAGAGGGCCTCTACAAGACAGGGCCACATGATTGTATAATAGTGCATGACTTGTCTTAGTTAGTGGTTTACTTGCTGGTGTAAATTGTTCATTTGGTCTTTGAAATGACCAAAACTTAATCACAACACGCAGTCAGTATGGGACCCCATTTGCTATGGGCCTGATGATGCTAATCCTCTGGGGGCAAGGAGCTGTATCTTTTGGGTTTCGGTGTAGCCAGCAAATATCCGAGCCAAGACTTCATTTTCCGTGCGCTGCTCATTATTTTACAGTCCTATTAGCAAATTGAGATTTGAGACTGGAGTTGGAGTGGAGAGGCAATGTGTACGACTGGACTGTTTCACAAGTAGCCAATATAGAAGTAAATATTAAATAAAAAAAAAAAAAAGCAAAATCAAAATCTGACAATGGCTGTTGGTTCCAAGATGCATTTCAACCATCATTTCGACTGTTTACTTGAATTCAACCAAAGCCTGCTTGAACATAATTGGTCAATACTACTCAGACCACAAACGGAAACCACAACACTTCTGATACCAAAATCTTGGTAACAGATTCTACATGTGAATGCTAGAGAGATTAAAATGCAGGGAACCCGGGGCTTCAGACCTCACTCAACTGAACTCGATAGTTTTGCTTTATTCATTTCGTAATTGATGGACCATTTCATTCTGTAGAAAACTAGTACAAGCCTCCTTTATAGTCATTTGGTGGAACACAAATGTGTTTTTATTCTCTGAACAATGGCAGACAACATGACTTGTGATTGGGGAATGTAACTGGTTAGAAATTGTCATTTGTGACACTTTTTTCCACCAGTGTCTGCATTTGGTGACAGTGATAGGCATTGATAGAGGTCATGAGGCCAGAACAGACAGCCACTGGTGTTTTTCTGGTATTGACTGACTCAGACTGGACTGCAGGCTGAGACATTCCCAGTCTTGAATACAATGAGCAGCATTTGACTGTGAACAATTGGGCCCAGTCTTATATGCCCTGAACAACACTGCATCATCACCACTTCTTCAAATCCTTCAGATTCGTCCAAAATTCCTGCTCAGTCACTTTTCTATCAGTCCATTATTGGAATGCTTCTGCATCCATTGTGTTGAAGGACACTGCTGCCCTCTGAATGGCTGTTGTCAGCCTCTGCCCAGGCTCAGCCCTTCAGGGTGGGGGGGTCGTTGGTTTGCTGTAATAAAGCCTAGTTGTGGGTAAACTGACTCAGCTGAAATGTCATCACTTGGCAACACTTTAGACTAAGCATTTGATTTGAAACCACAGTGATTCAACGACAAACGTGGAAGCAATCCTGATTCCAGAGCATGCAAAGCTCCAGTGGAAAATGAGGAACATTGAGACATGATTGGCCTTTTGTTTGTGACAACTGTGTCTTCCGGCCGCACCACTGTTGTTTCAGGGAGAAGTGAAACATGGAGGGCTGGGCCACATTTTTAGTTGGGTGGTGGCATGCTTCACAGTGTTCAGGGTTGCTGCAGTGTCTTCCAAATGTCTTTGAAAACATCTTTCTTTGATTGCCAAGATTTTGAAGTTCTGCCAAGGTGTTAATCTCTGCACGGTGAACTAATTGCTCCGGCACTCACCCATAGCGTGTCAAAGAAGTTTTGGCTTGGAATGACAAATGACAGCTTCTCATGTGTCATTATAGAATATTTTCACCACGTTTTTCAGCATGTTACCTGCCCGGTTGTTCCACTGACTGCAGGAAAACATTAAATGACTGATAACACCCATTGTTTTCTGGAGAATCATTTGTGGTTTACTGCTCAGTGCTGCATTAGACAAGAGTGGCATTCATGTCTTAGTGTGATAGGCTGAGACATCTGTCAATCAAGTCAAACATCCTCCTAAATGTTGCCCTAACCTATACAGAATATTTACACAGACAGTAGTTGTTGATGATATATTGATGTTCATATCATAGACTCAAGTAGACATTACTCCTCTATATCTTTACATATACAGTAGTTGATAATAATACATTAATGCTAATATCATAAACTCAAGTAGACATTACTCCTCTATCTTTACATATACAGTAGTTGATAATATATTAATGCTAATATAAATTCAAGTAGACATTACTCCTCTATATCTTAACATATACAATAGTTGATAATATGTTAATGCTGATATCATAGACTCAGGTAGACATTACTTCTCTATATCTTTACATAGACAATAGTTGATAATATATTAATGCTGATATCATAGACTCAGGAAGACATTACTCCTCCTAGTGTTTGTAACTGGTACTGACATTATCTTCACCTGTCTTCACTCTGCTTTGTGTGTGGAGAGGCAAAGCCCCACTCAGTGAAACATGAGAACAGAGGATATTAATGCTTGTGTGAAATTTCAGTTGCAGCTCTCATAATTCAGTTGTGGCAGTACACTCCATAAATATAGGGAAAACTGATAAGTGTAGCCTAATCTTTATCTGCAGCTGTGCAGAAATACTGGGTTTAAACAGAATCATAGACATTCATAAAGAAAAAAGCTAGGCAGCATTTGAATGTTGGTTTAGAATGAAGGTTGGACCAACTATGAGGCTATTAGTGGAACTGCAACTTCCACATTGGTTTCAGCTCTCCGCTGTTGTGGTTGCTTCTTGTGATGTCCATATCAGATCCAGAACAGAGAATTGGCTCCAGATTTCTTCTAAATATGGAAATGATCAACATATAACTCTCGTATCCTCTTTGTTTTATCTGAAACAATAGTTCCAATGAGCTACTTTTGTGATGTATTATGTAGGTTAGGTTTTATGCACTGTAGCTTTGGATTGTTGCATGCTACTGATGCTCACAAATGGAAGAAGAAAAAGTTGAGGTGGTTTGACCACCATCAGAAGGAACAAAGGTTTGACAAACAGTGATTTGAAAGTTTGTACTTCTGTATCACAGGATGTTGACTCAGTTCTGTCTACAACCCCTGACATGTACAATGTTGCAGCTGTTGTTGCAGTAGCAGTGGATTATAGGGCTGAAGGATTAATTGCATTTGTGATAATATCATATTGTGGTAAAATGTGATTTTCTAATCACAAAGGCTGCCATTACACTGGTCACATGACACGCGAGTGGCGTAGTCGGCAGAGGAAGCATCAACTTGGACCGCTATGCTGTACTTTTAGCGGTAGTACAATGGCCCCAGGCTCAACAGAACCTGACAATGAGGAAACTTTAGTGTCAAAGAGGAACTGTACGTCAGTTGTGTGGAACTATTTTGGCTTTAACAAAGAAAACGCTGACACATCACGTATTGTGCAAAACTTGCCATGATACCGTTACTGCCTCACGGGGCAACACCAGTAACCTGTATCAGCACTTAAGAAATACCACAAAGCCATGGACGATAATTGCATGGCTAAAGTGCAGACCACCAGTGTGTCAGGCCAGTCAAATGCCACTCGACAGGCATCACTGACCGAAATGTGAAGTGAAACTCCATATGAACGTCCTTCAAAATGGCATTTGGAAATGACTCAAGCAATAATCAAGTTCTTTGTGAAAGATATGATGCCCCTCAGTACGGTGACCAAGCCTGAGTTTATGGCTGAGATAAGAATGCTGGATAAGTGGTACAGCATGTCCTCCCACACACATTTTAGCCAGGTTGCTATACCGGAGCTACACAAGACAATGTAAACATAGAGTTGCAGTTTTTCTCTACTATGGTCAAGCTGTACATTGGAGCCTTATCAGAGTGCATTTCAGTAATGAAGACTTCCACCTCAAAGCTAGCTGCCTTCAAACTGCCTACTTCCCAGAAGACCACACAAGGGAGAACTATACTTGCACTTCCTTGTCCTTAAAACCAGCAAAAGTTGATATGCTGGTTTTCCTAGCAAAAAACCTGTTAGCTACTGAGAACCATACAGAAGGATCATTATGCCATAATCATTGTGCACTTTAGTCTGTGTAGTGTGTTGCTGTTACTGACGAGATAATTAAGATTAATATTTATAATCTTTTAGTTCTTTTTCTTTTAAAATTTAGTTAAAAAGTACAATTCACTGTTTTTATTATGGCTAACTTTGATTTACCTAAATATATACAAAGAGGTACAGGTCGATATTTGCTTTCCTTTATTTTATTTTATTTTATTTTATATTTATTTTGATATATATAAGTATATATGTTTGGCTGTTTTTTCCCTCCATCTGCTGCCATCTCCAGCTTAATAATAACAAATGATATTGATGACATTTACCTCCAAACCTACATTTTGTGTCTGCACTGCAGTGCACTTATATATGTTACATAAAAATAATGTATAAACTAAATATTGAGTACATGAAACATGTAAAAAAAAAAAAAAAACTAAACATTGTCATATAAACTTTTAGATGAAAAAAAATAAACTTTTATTGCTGTATTTATCACATTTCTGAGACAAAAATGTGTAAAACTATATAAATAAAACAAATAAACAACAGTAGTGCTAAACACAGTAGTACCCTGTAGCATTTCCTTGACTTTGGTCTGAAGAAAATGCTACAGTGGGCTGAAGTGAGATGACCATAGAAGCATTTTTTTCCCCTTTGTGCCTCTTTTATTTTTTTATATTTAAGTATGGAGGTGGTGACACATCAGGTGATTCCACATGTTTGTGGAGTTTTTCTTCTTCCCTGTTTCAGCTCCCATGCTCACCACATGGTTGCAGATATCATCAGACTGTGATTATAAAAAAAGAAAAATACAAGTTTAGTGTTTATTTTAAAGTAATTTATCCTATAAATATATTATTACATGCCCATTACAATCAAATACATTTTTAAAAAACACAGGTGAAGGAATTTGGGCAAATGTTTACAATAGTGAGCTTGGTGGTTTATAGTAGTAATAGTACAGGACACAACATCTTTTAAACACCTTTCCAAAACTGTCGTAACACGTGTTTTTATTTGTTTGTTGACACACACTGTTACAAGCCATATGAGAGATCACAAAATAATAATAATGTTTTTCACTGGTATGACACAGCCTGCAGCTCATATCTGCTATGGGACTACACACAGGCCACTAGTGGTGACGTCACAGAGGCTATGTCGTACCCATAGACAGCAAACATTTAATGAGGAAAGCTAAGTGCACCAAGCCAAGTGAACTTTTTGCTGAATGTTGTGACAAATTGCTCATGTTTCCGCCATCACACACAAACCTCCACTTATGACAAGCAACTCCATGAAAGTGCTGTCAGGCTTTTGGAGTTTAGTTTTCTCCATCATAGTTAAGAGAAGAAGCATTGCAGCACATGCTGCTGCAGCATGTATGAGAGCTGCTCCGCCCCTCACACAGCTAATGTTACAGATGGAGAGAAATTCTCTGCTACCAAAAACAGCATTGATAACGTCGGCGCATATCAATACTACAGTCTGTAATAATTTAGTCCTGGAACTTTTTAATGGGTTTCGATACCCATCCTTTCCTGTAAGATACAGCTGGTTGGAGGCTCACTGTCAATACAGTTCCAGAGTATTTTCTCTCTGAAAGTAACATTTAAAATCTAACCCAGGGGTCAGCAATCCGAGTCTCCGGGGCCGCATGTGGCTCTTTAGCCTCCTTGTAGTGGCTCCCTTTGGCCTTGACAAAAAACACATGAAAATGAATAAATTAAATTTTTATTTATATATTAGTATTTTTGCTGTTTATTTACTACTACTACTACTGTTATATACTTTAACATATAATTTAAAAAAGTTCTTTTTATTAATTTGTCAACTAAAATATGCGTCACATCGTCTATCGCCCTCGACTTTAGGCAGCCTTCTTGCAGGTGGCTTCTGAAAGTGTGCGACCCCTGCACTAACCATCAGTAAATCCCAAAACAAAAATCTCAGAGGAAAAAAGATATTTTAATTCTGCATGGAAAGATGGATTTGCCTTCACCGTCAATGATGCTGGATTACCTGTGTGCTTAATATGTGGTGAGAAGTTATCAAACAACAAAAAATGTAATGTTGAAAGACATTTTCAAAACAAGCACTCAGCATTTGCTGAAAAATACCCAAGTGAAGATGAGCGAAAGAGAGCAATTTCGGAACTGCAACGGAAAGTTGGACAGAGCAAACATACTTTCAAGAAGTGGATCACCTCCCCACAGTCAACTACAGTTGCTGACGGAAAATACATCAAAGAATCTTTCATAAAAATATTGGAGCATCTATTCTGCGACTTTGAAAACAAAGGAGAAATTGTTCAGAAAATTAGAGAAATGCCTCTCTCTGCAGACTGTCAAGGACAGGACCATTAAAATGGCAACAAACATCACTAGTAAGCAAATTGATGACATCCATTCAGCTCAAGCATTTTCAATTGCCTGTGATGAGTCAAGTGATGCAAACGATATTGAGCAGACAGCACTTGAGATATGTGAACACTGATGGGCCGCAGGAAGAACTGATTTAACTCATACCCCTAAAGGGCCAAAAGCAAGGCCAGGACATTTGTGAGGCTGTTGTGTGTTGTCTAAAAGCCAAAGGAATAAACACCACTCACCTGGTGTCAGTGTCTGCTGATGGGGCACCCAGCATGAGAGGAGCACAGAAGGGCTTTGTGAACTTACTTCAAAAGTCACTGGATTGAGAGCTGATGATGTTTCACTGCATCCTCCACCAAGAAGCATGTGATGAACAAAATTATTTTAAACATGTTAAACCATCGACATTTTTGTTCTTCGTTAGAAGAAGTCGACAGCGCATATTCGGATCTCCTGCAGCACAACAGAGTCCAGGGGAGAGGTGCTGAAATGCTTCGCTACCTGTCTGGAGCATGTGAAAACCTTCTTGGAAAACAAAGGCCTCAGCTATCGTGAACTGGGAGACCTCGATTGGCTGCAAGAGTTTTACTTCCTGGTAGATATGACAAGTCACTTAAACACGCTGAATAAAAATCTCCTGGGAAAGGAAAGCATGGCCCTGCAGATGCTGGAGGATGTTTTGGCGTTTGAGTGCAAGATGACAGTGTTTTCCAGGGATGTACAGAGAGGCATGTTCTCTCACTTCCCCTCCCTGAGAGAGCTCAAAGAAGCGAACAATCACATAAATTATTTCCACCATGCAATTATTGCAATGCAAGCTGCATTTGGAGAAAGATTCAGTGAGTTTAGAAAGGGAGAAATACACTCTCTCCTTTCCTGTTGTACCCCTGGACATTGACCCATCCCTGCTGAACACATCAGCATTCACAGGAGTAAGTAAGCCCGATCTGGAAATTGAACTGGCCGACATAGCGGACAAAGATTTATGGCTGTCCAAGTTCAAATGCCTGACAGCGGAGCTGGAAGAAGTCACCCGTCAGAAGGCTACTCTCGCTAAAGAGCACAAATGGAGCGACATTGAAAACCTCCTCAAACCCGACACTGTGTTTTTGGCACATGGAGTGCCGTTCCCGAAACGTATATGAACAAAGTCCAAACATCGCTCCTGCCTCACAAATGAGAGCCTCCAGTCCTGTGTGACGATCAAAGTCACATCTTACAGCCCAGACATAGGGATGATCTGTAGCCAACTTCAGAAACAGAAGTCATATTAAACAGGTGAGATTAATAACATTTAATAGTCTATTATTTTTCAGAAAGAAAAAAAAAAACATTTTCTTCTGACCCGGAGCTGATGTAGTTTTTTTTGTATGTTCAGGTGCTTCAGTTGATTGCTGGCTGAGAAAGAAACCCGAAGAGGATGAGAGCACACTGAAATGGACTTGTCACAAACGGTCCTAATTTTATGTTTACTTTTTTTTTTTAAAGCTGTTAAGCTGCAGCTAAATGTTTTATTTATATTAAAGTGGGCTATTTTTTATTTTAATTTTACACAAATATAGGAACGACTCAAATAGGTCTGCAAAGTTCACTGTTTAATTTATTTCAGAGTAGGCCTACACATACACACTGCACTTCTGTTTGTTGTATTCAGTGTTTGTAACAGGTAAAATTTAAAATTAAAACTTTTAAAATTTTATAAGCTGTGTTATGTTTTGCAGCTCCAGACTTTTTTTCTTTGGCGGAAGAGGGGGCGAAATGGCTCTTTTGATAATAAAGGTTGCAGACCCCTGAACTAATCAGTTAAATATAGAAGGTCTTGCAAGAAAAGAATTTAGGCCTTACCTTGTTCCTGGTTGCTTCCAGTTACGACATTATTTTTCTCGCGCACTCTTGCAAAGGTTAACCCACTGGGCTTTATCTGCTGGGGTCTGCCAGTAGACTGGCAATTTGATTGACACAAGGGGCTGAGTCAGGCATGTTCTGCAGCAACAACACAGGGCTACCCACAGATGCGCCTGTTTGGTTATTGGCTTAATATGCTTAATGCTCAGATATCGGCCAATACCATCAGCCATCTCCAAAGGCATTTCTGAGAATTTAGCACCACATCCAACTGGCCTCACAATCGCAGACCACGTGTAACCACACCAGCCAAGGACCTCCACAGCCGGGATCTTCACCTACTAGATCCTCTGATACCTGCCACCCCGACAGCTGATGCAAGAATCAGTTTGCATAACCAAAGAATTTCTGCACAAACTGAACCTGTCTCAGGGAAGCTCATCTGCATACTCGTTGTCCTCACTGGGGTCTTGACCTGACTGCAGTTCGTCATTGTAACCAACTCGTGTGCAAATGCTCACTTTCAGTGATGTCTGGCACTTTGGATAGGTGTTCTCTTCATGGATGAATCCCGGTTTTCACTGTACAGGGCAGATGGCAGACAACGTGTATGGCGTTGTGTGGGTGAGCGGTTTACTGATGTCAGCGTTGTGAGTGGAGTGGCCCATGGTGGTGGTGGGTTTATGGTAAGGGCAAGCGTACAGTATGTTATGGGCAAGTAACACAGATGCATTTTTTTGATGGCATTTTGAATGCACAGAGATACCATGACAAAATCCTGAGGCCTGTTGTTCCATTCATCTACCGCCATCACCTCATGTTGCAGAATGATAATACATGGCCCCATGTTGCAAGGATTTGTACACAGTTCCTGGAAGCTCAAAACATCCCAGTTTTTGCATGGCCTGCTTACTTACTGGACATGTTACCCTTTGAGCATGTTTGGGATGCTCTGGATCGTAGTATACGACAGCGTGTTCCAGTTCCTGCCAATATCCAGCACTTTGCACAGCTATTGAAGAGGAGTGGCCCAACAGGCCACAATTGACAACCTGATCTATGACCTATGCGAAGGAGATGTTTTGCACTGTGAGGCAAATGGTGGTCTCACCAGATACTGACTGCTTTTCTGACCTCCCTTCAGTGCCTAATAGTGTCTCTCAGATAAAACTACACATTTTAGAGTGGACTTTTGTTGTGACCAGTCTAATGCACACCTGTGCAATAATCATGCTGTGTAATCAGCATCTTGATATGCTACACCTGTGAGGTGGATGGATTATTTCGGCAAAGGAGAAGTGCTTACTAACAGATTTAGACAAATTTGTGAACAGTATTTGAGAGAAATAGGCCTTTTGTATACATAGAAAAAGTCTTAGACGTTTGACTTCAGCACATTAAAAATGGGAGCAAAAACAAGTGTTGCTTTCATATTTTTGTTCAGTGTATATAAAATTCATTAAAGCAAAGCACAATTATAGATATCTGAAAAGAACATCAAAATGGTAGAAAACAATACTGCAATATAAAGATGTGACGTATGCATCGTTTAGACGAAACACTGTATTGCGATATCTGGCCATAATAGGTACATCTAGTCATACAAACACTGATCTGCATTCTCTTGTATTTTTCAATGCTTTGTGTTATATATTTTGGCCAAGCATGACTTCCGTAGACTTCTGATTGCTAAGGGGATTATGGGTAATCCACATGCTCTGCTTTGTTGTTGTTAGCCATGCTGCTGCAGAATAAAAGGTGAACAGGAATAATGGAGTCTGAGTTATACTCGTTGTTATACAGGAACACTAAACTGAGTGTCTTGGTGTCTAAAGTGAAGACATGACAAAAAGAGGGACAAGGACAACTGAACCAACAGGTGTGTGACGGTAAAGGGTCTTTTTCTTTGTTTTCCCTGCTGTTGCCTTGTGTGGACATAGCCAGGTGAAAGATGGCGCCGGCGTGTGTGCTCATGTGGATGCGAGGAGTGGTGTAGCAGCAGACAATTCACAAGTATTATGAAATGCTGTGAGTAATGCTGTGGAATTGAAGCGTACAAAAGGGAGCTGTAAAGCAGCGGCATAACCAGGAGCTAAAATGGCTGGAGTTATTGGTTCAATCGGCTCCTTTGACGAAATCATAGAGCAATGGAGCTTTTATACTGAGCATTTTATTTTTATATATGATTTTATTTGTATTAATACTTTTTTAAAATCTATGCTTCTTGTTTATTGCACTATCCACTTTGCTGCTGTAACATGTGAATTTCTCCACTGTGAGACTAATAAAGGAATATCTTGTCTTATCTTATCTTATTTTGACTACTTTGTCCTGGCTAATGGAACAGAAGATGAAAAGACAGTGCCCACTGTTTTGAGTGTAGTAGGGCCAGAGTCTTTTGCTACACAATCTATTAGAGCCAATAAAGCCAGGCAGTAAAACATACAAAGAAATAGTTGGTTGTAGGTTGGACAGAAATAGATATTTGTTCAATGTTAATGCCTGCTAATATTTTACACACAAACATTGTGGAAAATATATTATATTAGAATGCTGAAGCTTTGGAGAAATTACTCATTCTTATATTGATGGGATATCCAATGTAAGAAGGAAGGAGATGTGTATTTTGGCCATGACTCCCATAGTGAGGAGTGCTAAAGGGATTATGGGTAGTATAACGTCTTACAATTTCACAAAAAATAATACTATAGGGCAAACAACAGCCTTGTATTGCATTTTATGTCTTTTGAATAAATGCTACTTTTTCAGTCATTGTCATGATTCAAGTTTTGTTCAAATTACTGTTATTTATATCGCAATCATGAACCCAGTATCACATATTATGAGCTGAGTAAATCGTCACACTTCTAGAAATAATTTATGTTGTGTGCTGTTCACATTCTATCTTCTACTAATGGTCAACAATAGTTTGCTCTAACCCTGACCACAATGTTTCTCTGAGCATATTTATGCTCCCCAGAAGATAAACTAGATAGATATTGATTGATTAATATATGGCCTTTTCTGCTACAGGAACTTTGACATGTAGCCTGAAGCTTCCCGTAACATGGAACTCGTAAGAACCTGTCGTGGTGCAATTATAGATTTTCTTTAACGCTACATGTGAAGACTTGTCCCACCCACTCTCACTCTAGACATGACCTTGATTTTCACCTGAAAGGGCGGGTCCATTATTTATAGTTGTTATATCATTCTGTATCTTCCCAGTGATGTTCCTTATGTATTCAAATCCCAACATTCATTTTGGTCAGAGTATTCTCAGAAAAAATGCTATTTTACCTTCAGGCCCTTCTAAACAATATTTTTCACTTCCACGTGACATGACGTAGTTTTCTGCCTGATGACGCTGTTACATTTACAGTATATATACTGTACATCCTTATAGTCAGTGTATGTTACATACATTAACTTAGATGGTGGTCAGCGTGTTCCAGTTTGGAGAAGCACTGTGCACCAACAGGAAGCTAAGCAACATGCTCCTGTGGATGCCACGCAGATGCGAAAGTCACACAGTAACACAAACTAACTAACCAATCGATGCAGCGGTAGACCAGCAAGTCCCCTGTTCTGAGAGGGAAAATGTCAATGTCTGGTGGCTTTAAAGAATTAATAGTTAATGGCTTCAGTTCCCCATCAGAAAGGGAAGGTGAAACGGTGAACATATTGTACTATAGCGTACACTTAAACTCAGATTGATTGTTTTAGGTGGCTAAAATATGTTTTCTGTCCACAGCCTCTTTACCTTGCTGTCAGCCAGCCTGGTCCAATGGGGAACTAAAGCCATCATATCACTCTATTCAAAGCCACCAGATTCCATTGATAAAACATTTTACCTCTCAGAACACAGGAGTATATATACAACCTCACTTCAAAAAATCTGAACAAACCCTTTCAATTATTTCTAAACTCTTAGCATGGCTGACATTGACTCAACTAGTGCTAGCGTTCACATTATTCATAACCTTATTGATTAGCTTACTGTGTTAACCTACATCACTGCTTTCTGCTAACAGCTGAGTGGGCGTTTCCATTTGAACAACCTATAAAAGTGCACAGATGGAGTCGACAGTGCTGGAGAACAGACTACAGGATACGGCACAATCATTTTGTAGCATTGTTTTTTCTTCAAGACAAAATAAAATAAAGTGGTGAAGTGTTTGGTCAGTCTGCCCTCCGAACTTAGTGGACAATATAAGCACTAACAATTTATTGGAAATGCCGTGTACAGTTTTCATGGGCAAATGGATAACAATGCAGCAAAACACACACTGGATATTCTGAATGAAAATATTACCTGTATACTGAAACACTACCTTGCAGTGCTTCTAAATCGAAACACATGTACAGCATTATTCATATACTGTAACAGTTTTGCCATGACTTGGCCCATCAGTGCTTTGTGTCTTTTGTGACATTCATGGCATTCAGATGTGATGTGTGACAGCACCAACAAGGAAACATGAATGAAAGAAAAGTTGGAACTATTTATGGTCACTGGGTAGTCATCCCTTCAGTCTGGATAAAGGTGGTGGTTGGATGGGTGAGCAGCATACATGTCTGCATGTCTTCAATAGGGTCTGCTCCTGAACCCAGGGTGATGGCCAAATATAACGTAATTTCTCCTTTTCTTTTTTCTTTAGAGTTGGTAAACTTGGTGAGAGATGGCAAAAGAATTCTGACACTCCAGTCTCTCTGTTTGCGTGTCCAGAGATGTCCCAGATGATGCTTCAGTTGTCTTAAAATAGAAAACACTGTACAGGAGGAAATCAGCAATTGTTGCACTTTTGCTTTCAATCTGTTGGGTCATGTACTTCATCAAACATTTTTGCAATTTAACCATATCTACTCCGCTGGAAAGATTGATTAGATTTTGGTGGTGAAAGGTCACTTTGACCTTACAAATTACATGGATGCAGAATTCATGTGATGTGCAGGGTGAACGGATGAAGTGATGACATTTTGGACAGACATGGATTTAAACTGTAACTTGACTGGTTGGTGAAGGCATAAAACCACATGGCGGTAATTCTAATGGTGCTCCCAAAATTTCCAAAGTTTCCATATTCTAAAAAAGGGCTGCTTCCTGAAAGTTGATAAGTGAAATCGTCACCGCAGACCCCTCACACTGAGGACAGTCCGCCCCATTTGACAGTTGTGCTGGGAGCAGTCAAATCCAAAATATTCTGATTCAGGTACATATATATATACTATAGTGAAATATGTCATGTTATTTGTAGCGCGTGCAGGTACCTCCTCATCACGTTCATTCAGTGTGCAGTGCATATGGCTGATACTGGACAGGGCAGGCAAAAGAGAATGAGAGAATGAGAAAAGGTGGAGCTGAGAGGGAGCAGGAGGAGAAGCAGTTTTGTGCATGGTTAAAACTAAAAGATGTGGACCGTTCTCGCTGTGCCCTCTTTCCCTGGGATGGTCCCCCTGCTCCCAGCACGACTGTCAACCGGGACAGACTGTCCTTGTGCGTCAGGTGTTGGGGGTGATGTTGACAACTCGACCTCCCCATCTTGACACATGGCCCATCTCATTTGCCATACTGTGTGAGTGTGACTTGTGTCCTCACCATTCATATTTATACAACCAATGTGTTTATGATTAAATTGTTTATAAAAGCACAGTGGTGGAAGAAGTATTCAGAGTTTTTACTAATACCACAGTGTACAAAATACTCACTTCAAAATTATTTACAAGAGCACAAGCTCTAGCCCAGACTCTTCATAGATCCAGCCTTTTAATTCTACTCTCAAAGTGCACCAGATTGATACATTTAACTTTAAAATGTACAGATTTTCTTCTAGGAGATGTTGCCCCGGAGGCCCTTAGAGGGTTCATCCACCACAGTCTCCCAAAATCCTGTGGGAACCACTTAGTAAACAAGATACTGTACATGGTCTGTTGTGAATGTGTGGAGATTGGCCTGGGCTGACATCAGATTCCCAGCCTGAATTATGTTCCCAGTCTGCTTTTGACCTCTATAGTGGGACAGTTAACACACCAGGCCTGGTTTGTGGAGTTATCATTTAGCCTGAAGCATGTGGAGATGAAAGACAAGGAGAGCTGTGCTTCAGAGCCTCATGATACTCCAACCCCCTGCTAACACACAGACATGTTAATACAAAATGACCAGAAAAGGAGAGGGAGTCAGAGTGTAACCTGGAACTGACGCTGACAAGATATACACATTCATATTAAAAGTAGGGCTGTCAGTTTAACGCGTTAATTAGATTAATTAATTACGCTGCAAATTAATGCGCTATAAAAATTAACGCAATTAATCATGAGTGGCAAGTCAATGCGCAAGCATTTTAAATTTGGCCCATTGAGTGACCCATAGGCTGCAGTGGCACGTCACTTCGTACTTGCGCCACTAGTCAAAAGCAGGGTGACTGACAACAGAGATGGACGCGACACAGGAGAGCGAGGCAAGCCCACTCGGACCTTTCACTCGGACTCTGACTCGGACAAGAAGGAGCAGGGGCCTCTAGCCCGCTACAAAGCTGAGCCGTGCATTGGAATGCATGAGTGTCCACTGGAGTGGTGGGCAGCTCACGCAGGAGCTTATGAACAGCTGTCCTCTCCTCCTACCTGGCTACCGCTGCCACGTCTGGGCCATGTGAGAGACTCTTTTCACTCGCAGGTAACATCATTGAAAAGAAGAGGGCAGCCTTACACTCAGACAATGTAAACAAGCTTGTTTGTCTGAGCAACTGGCTCAAGGACACATAGAGTTGTCTGTTGTCAGTTCCTGTAATGTTAGCTTACCCTTTTAAAGCAAATGCTGTTGGCATCTTGCTATTGATGTTGCCTTATTTAGAGGCATGTTATACTATTCATTTTGAATTGCTGTATTGAGTCAGCTTTAGTATTCATTTTGAGTGAGAGACTGCTTATGTGCCTATTTGAGACTCAGCCTTATTTTATTTCTGAATTTTATTTATTTTATTTAACTGTATTTGTATTGCATTTTTAGAATGCACCTGGCCAATTGTTTGCTATGTGCTTGACCTTTTTTCTTTTAATTTCATTTATAAAGCACACTAACCAAAAATTTTCAACTTCTCTCTTGTGATTCTATTATTAGCATCCCATTTTTAATGCCTATTCAATCTTTATTTGCCACAGAGATTAAAATGCGATTAATTAGATTAATTAATTACAAATCCTGTAATTAATTAGATTAATTTTCTTAATCGCCTGACAGCACTAATTAAAAGTATATATTGAATATGATTTTATTTATAATAAGTCATAATAATAGGTCACACTCAGGTATATTAAAGTATTGATTTGGAACTCTGGAACTGATTAATAATTAAATTAATAATTACTACCAAAGTCTAATAATAGCTCGTAATGGTTGAAGGATTCTGAAGTTCTTGACATAGCAGAGGTTGGCATTATTCATTCTTGCGCAACTTTAAAAAGACCAGCACCTATAACCCACAAGCATTTATTTATTTACCTTAATAAAGGTTTAAAACACAATATTAATCCAACTAAATTACAACAATGTGTTGCACTGCATGCATGAGCATGAAGGCACATGGTTTGATCAGAAACAAAGGAAACGTGAACAGGAACTTCTGAATTTCACTTTGCTGTAAATCTCTGTTTAAGGCCAATTCAGAGTATATACTGTATGTGATCACAGTGTGTAGGATAGGGTTGGGGAAGAGTGGTTAGTGTTCATGCAAGACTGTGTGTCTCTGTGTAGCATCACAAACACATCAACTAGCTACCCAAATATCCTCATTACATGATATCACATAATAAAGTTTACTGAATGCATTCATAAAATCAACACATATGCCATAGCAAACAGTCCTGTGCTTTTAACCGTGTGCTGTTACAATATGCCAATGCCTAGTTAATGTTATGTTAACAGTCCATGAAAAGAGAGAGTGAGATGCTACTTTAGCATTAGCATGTTGCTTAGCTTAGCTGGTGTCATGTCTGTTGTGGTGTTGGATGACTCAGCAGAGATGTGGTTCCATGTATCCTTGAATGCAGCCCTTCTGTGACAGTGTTCACGTGTGTAGATTGGAGGAAAACTTAGTCGCTCCAGTCTTTGTTTTCTTGCAGAGCCCGGTTAGCTTGGTCCTAACTTGTCTTCATTGCTCTGGTCATTTTACCGTTAGCGGGCTGACCATTTTGTAGCCGCTACTAAACTTGCTTATTAGCACTTTGTGATGCATCATCTTGACGTCTACCTTGACAATGCACCAGAACATGTTATGTACCATTGAGAGTTTCTGAGTTTGTATTTTATGTTTTATATGTTTTACTTTCTTCACCGACTGGCTGATATGAACATCTTGCAGGGTCTTACCTCACTTACACAGTAGACGAGAGGTCATTTTCAAATAATTTATTTACTCCTTTTGTACTTAATGACAAAACCTTTTTGTCATTAAGTAAATTTTGTAATATACTGAATGCTTGCATACCTCTGTATCTTAAATCCTTTAATAATAATAATAATAACAATAATAATAATAATAATAATAATATAGTGTTTCTGTGTAAATTTAGGCATACCGGTACACCCTGTGCTCGGCTGAACAGCCAGGATATACATGGATGTGGAGCAAGGCATGAGGACTTATTTTGGGTGTCAAGACAGGCTTTCAATGGTCTTGTAAACATTTTACACTGGGAGAGGGGTCATTGCTGGAGACATTTGGAGTTGCTTGTTTTTGCTTTTTGGCTAGCCCATGGGGTTTCTACAAGGTGATGGCACAGGCTTTTGATGTACCAAAGTCAACCATTTCTGGAGTTGTGCATAAGATTGGCAAGGGGCTTCGTAGATGAAAATCTTAAGGTAATCTTCTTCCCCAGTCCAATCACCTTGGAGGAAGTTGGCTGAGGATTTGGACAGCTGGCACAGCATGAGGCCTTCAGTAAGGCTGTGGGGGTCATAAATGGCTGTCAAATAAAAAATTAAACCACCCAAACACAAACATTTAGATTATTTCAACTACAAGCAGTTTTGCTCTCTCCACCTTCAAGGCATCTATGACTCCTCTAGGAAATGTATGGACATTTTTGCTAGTTATAGAGGTTAAGTACATGACATCCACCTATTTTCTTTTGGGAGATGGAAGCTACTCTTGTCTTAAGCTTCCACTGTCAATTTTAAGCCTTTTCAAACACCCATTGCAAGGGAATATGTAGGAGCGCTTAAACAAAAAGCATGGCAAAGCTCAGGGTCATGAAGGCATAGTGGCCGGCCACCTTATTCAAGTTCTGCTCAAAAGTTGTCCTGGCCTGTGCATTCCTTCACAATGTGTGCCTCCTATATGACGATGTCATGAAAGAGCCAGAACTCAAGCCTGAAGAACTTGGTCCCCCTACGCCACTTTCTTGACCTACAGTACAAGACATCCAGAAGAAGAGTGAGGCCCACATGAAGAACATGCTATGTGCTCACATATCAGTGCCCCAGCCTGATGACATCTATATGCAACCATAGTGCCACCTAGTGGCAACAAGAAATGTCATGTTTTGTATGTTGCTATACTCTGCCTCACAAAGTAATCAGAGCCATGTCAAATTAGGTATGAAAAGCTTTAAGACCTTGATGGTGTTTTATTGTGAACATTGTGAGTTTTTGTTGAATTGCGGTGCTGTGACGGCATAATCTGTAGTAACTGTTGACTTTAGATGGTCAGATCTTTACCAAATTTGACATGTTTGAGCGCCCAGTCCTGAAGACATTATATACATTATTGACATATTTTGCCATACTGCTCTTTTATGCTCTTCGATTAACCAGATCCACCTCCAGTTTGTTCACAAACATGGTTAGACAATCATGATAACGGTCAGTGAAGGTTTTGAGTTTTCGTGAAATGGTGTTGCTGTGGTGAAGTACTGTTCGCCATGAAACAGGAAGTTGTTTTTGAGAGGCTAGGGCTGCTTAAAAGCGAACAAAACTGGCACACTCATTAAACAAAACAACAGGGCTTGATAGCGCCCCCTACAAAATTTCAACGAACCAGCTCTTGTGGTACGTTTTACCTAGATGTATGAAATTTGGTAGGCACGTGTATCACATGCAGACTTTAAAAAAATTTCTCCGTGGCCATGTTCTAAACCCAACAGAATGTCGGCCATTTTGAATATTGTGTGATTTTTGTTTTGTGTATTTTTGGCTATTTCCAGACTCTGTACTTTAATGAACTCAACTACAGATTCAATCCAATCAATTTCAGATTTGCTCAGTACAATATTAAAACCTTTGAGTTTTTATGACACGACGTTGACGTGGCAGAGAATTTACTTGATTCACCATTGCAAGACAAACTGTTTTAACACAACTGTTCTTAGACTTAACCTATGTCATAACAATTCAGGCCTGAGGACATCTACGTGGCAATATTGATTCATAGTCATAGCGCCACCTTCTGGCAATAGGAAGTCAGCGTTATGTGACAACCATACATTTTGTGATCTACACTTGAAGAATGACAAACATCATGCATGTTTAATCTGTGTTCTGTAGCACCACATAGTGGACACATGAAATGGTGAAAAAATTGCAATATGTCATTTACTGTACTGCTTAATCCACGCAGGACATAATGTGTAACTTGTGTGGGCAGTGTCTGATGGTCACTGAAATGTGTGGATGTGTCAGCCAGCATACCGCCGATGTGCAGGAAGGTGCGAGGGCCCAATGAGCTCTGCTTGCAGCTTTAATTGTTATTTGTTGTCTTATGCCACGGCTCAAAGTGCTGTGAGCTTGAATGGCCTAGAAACATGAAACTTGGTCCAGTAACGGGAAATGATGTGCAAATGCTTCCCAAGAAATTTGACCTCAAGTTGGTTACATGGTGGCACTGTAGTTAATACCCAAAAACACAATTTTGGAAAGGCCATGCCCCTCACACTGTAAGTCTGATTGACTTGAAATTTGACACATAGGTCCTGCTAAATGTGCTCTACAAACAAGCCTACAGACGACTAATGTTTGCCCTCTAGATTTTCCGCCATTTTGATTTTTTTGAAAAGCACATTTTTGACATCTCCTCTTAAATCATTGGTCTGATTGCTACCAAACATTCTATGCATCGTTATTGGACCAAGGTCATCAAAAGTATCGAAATCTTGTTGATACCTGATTGCCTTTTGAAGATGATGACCAATGAACTTCGCAGGAAATTGGCCATAATTAGTTGACCATTTGTGCAATCATCATAAATCTTAGATAGGTAGATGTCGTCAATAATTGTTTGGGAATAGGTGGAAGAAGATATTTTCATCTCAACCCATCGCAGGTGTCACAGTTACCAAAAACTTGTGCCTCAAGATCTGGTGGTCAAAATTTCATCACATTTGGTACGCAGGCTGTGGGGGCAAGTATTAACCAAGATCTGATGTGTCATATTGATTGTAGCATTTGGGCATGACCTATTTAGCATTATATGCTATATTATGCCTTTGCTGAATTTGCAGTGAGTTGGAATGAGCTAGAACCATGAAACTTGGTAACATGAGTGAATATTATGTCATAATAATTCACATAAAATATGATCCCAATTGGTCTGATGGTGGCGCTATAACTTTTTCCTCAACTTTTTAGTCAAGTACATAAGTAAAAGTACTGATTCTCTAGTTCAGTGTGTTGCTGTGATGTACATGATTAAATTAATCAGTGTTTCACCGCAGTCCTGGATTTAAGGTCTTGTATTTTTCTGATCAGGCATCTGACAAATGGTCTGTTATCTTGTCTCATCTTTTTCATTTTGAAGAAAAGATGAATTAATAACATATTGAAATATTCATCAGACACACTATAAATTATTTATTTAGGGTAAATTAATTGTAATGTGGAATTTATAATTTTAAAAATTTAGCTCTAAATTAGTCATTTGATTAATAAACTAATCAAAAAATAATGAACTTTGTCAATTAAAAAAGTCATTGTTAGATACAGCCCTATGCTGCATTGATTCTTGGCATTCCATCCATCCATCCATTCATTCTGGGTTATACGTGTAATTTCATGTGTGTTTCTTTATGTAACAAAACGGATCTGAGGCCCCACTTGGGAGAAGTATGAGCACCAAAGCACCAATCGTCCAGTTTAACACTGTGTGTGTGTGTGTGTGTGTGTGTGTGTGTGTGTGTGTGTGTGTGTGTGTGTTTTGTGTGTGTTTACTTGCTCTGCAATATCATGAGTGTAGTGGGGTTTTTGGGACAAAGAGTTCCCTAAGTGGGTCATTGACTGGGTGCGGCAGATCTACTCAAGAATAGTTTCCTGTACAATCCACACACACACACACACACACACACACACACACACACAAATCTGCAGACGATAATATACTTAAGTGGCGGCTGATGACTCAAAAAAATTGGGGAGGACAGGAGAAAGCCAACCCACATTGTCATGATGTTATTTTACACTAGTTGGCTACTTATCTCTATTTTCTTTTGTTCAAAAAAATGGTGCATTGAAACAATGGTTTACAAGATTTCTTAAAAACATCTGTGTGTGTGTGTGTGTGTGTGTGTGTGTGTGTGTGATGTCACTAGAGCCCTGTCAGTCCAAGATGTGGAAATATCGTTGTCTTTTTCATATATAAGGTGCACCGGATTATAAACTGCACTGGATTATGAGCGAAACAAAACGGTCAGATAAGTCAAACTTGATTCTATTAATTTAACAACTCAATAACTTCAGTAACTCTCAACATTTTTCAGTTGGAATACACGAAATACAAAACAATACACTTATTTCCAGTTTTTTTCAGTTCATTCCTCATCCACAAATCCATCAAATCCTTCATCATCAGTGTCTGAGTTAAACAGTTTGGCGACTTTGGCATCAAGCACGCCCAAATCCGTCTCGTTATTATCCGAGTCAGTCTCATTGCTGTTACTTAGCTGTTCAGTGATGATTCCTGCCTTCATGATCCATTGGCAGATAGTGGAGTAACTCACTCGGTGTTGCCTCCCTGTCGTTGTCCTCCTTCTCTGTGTGTTGGCCTTCTGATATCCAACCCTCTCACGCAACTCGCAGTTTAACTTTGAACAACCTGTTGACACCAATATCTAGTGGTTGGAGTTCTTTAGTTAAGCCACCCGGAATGACGGCAAGCTTCGCTTCACTTTCGTTTTGATAGTGTCGGTGAGATGGGCATGCATGGAGTCACAGATCAATAGGGGTGGAGAGTTGTGGAAAAAGCCATTCGGTCTCTTGATTTCTCTCAGCCACTCACTCAGTGATCTACTGCTACTGCCTTGAGTCGAATAGAAACTGTAGAGACGCTTCAACCTGCTGCTCTCTGTTGAATAACCCACTGTTCTTTGTTCCCTTGAAAACTCTGTTTGGTCTTCTTTACGTGGCGCAGGTCATCTTCTTGCTTCCTCCACTTCCGTACCATTGATTAATTAATATTAAATTCTCTCTCCGCTGCTCTATTCCCATGTTCTGCTGCGTGACTGATAGCCTTAAGCTTGAAATCCGTGCGCCATTTTGGGCTCCTTATACACACATGATGATGTTATGGTGCCTATCTGTGGAAGCACAGTAACTGTACGTATTACTCCGCGAGGCGCCTGACTACTGTCAGTATGTATTACTCCGCCAGGCGCCTGACTACTGTTACCGTAATGCTCCTACAATCCACCCAGCGGTGCAGCTTCGAAGCTTACCAAACTCATAATAAAACATTTTGACAGACTTTTGAGCGCCCTGTACCACATAAAATTGGTTTGAGGAGGTCAGTAAGCACAACCAGAATTCATATATAAGCCGCACTGTATTAATGTATTAACTTTTGAGAAAATTTAAGGATTTTAAGTGCGCCTTATAGTCCGGAAAATACGGTACATTAAATTCTAGAAGTGGTCCCACCATATCGGAGGACAGCTGGAGACACCACCACTTTCTGGCCTGCTTTTCAGGTGTCGCTGTTGAAGAATTTCAACCCTCCTGAGTTGGAGCTGGAAGTTCAACCTCTGCTAGGTCGATCCCAGAAACTTGAAGACAGTAGTCACAGTGTTGTTCAGAATGGTGATGGGAGGCAGTATAGGGGGGCTTTCCTGCTGCCTCTGATATGTCAGGAAGTTTTTGATCCACTGATGGGTGAGCTGGGTCAGTTTGCAGCAGATGATGTCTGGCATGATCTTGTTGAATGCTGAGCTGAAGTCCACAAACAGGTTCCAGGTACAGTATATGTACCTTTGGAGTCGAGGTGTTGCAGGATGTAGTGCAGTTCCATGATGACTGCATCATCCACGCAAACTGCAGGGGGTCCAACAGGGGTCCTGTGATGTCCTTCAGGTCAAGACCAGTCTCTTATAGGATTTCATATGGGGCGGCAGTAGCTCAGTCTGTAGGGAGCTGGCTTGGGACCCGGAGGGTCACCGCTTCAAGTCCCGACATGGACCAAGAACTGAGTGTGAACTGGTAGCTGGAGAGGTGCCAGTTTACCTCTTGGGCACTGCCGAGGTGCCCCTGAGCAAGGCACCAAACCCCCAACTGCTCGGGGCGCTTGTCAGGAGCAGCCCCATCACTCTGACATCTCTCCATTGTTGCATGTTTGTGCATGTGTGTTCGGGTCTGCATGTACCGTGTATAAGTTAACAACAGAGTGAAAAAATTGAATTTCCCCTCTTCTTCTTAACCATGGATGTCAGGGTGATAGGCCTGTAGGCATTTAAGTCTGTGATGGAGGACTGGGTTGTTTGTGGAACATTAAAACTGGGAGGGGACTTCACCCAGCTCCAGTGATCTCTTGAAGATCTACAGTATGTGAAGGTGGGTCAAACAGGAGAGTCATGCCATCTCAGCCTGGAGCCCTCCTGATCTTCTGTCTGTTTAAGAGCTGACACACGTCCTCTTCATCGATCCTGAGTGCAGGTGCGGGGTCAGTGGGGAGGTGTGAGGAAGTAGCAGGGTGTGTAGATGATTGAAGTTAGTGCCAGCAGGTGAGGGGTGTGAAAATGGGCTTATCAAATCCACAGTAAACCACATTCAGGTCATCAGCCAGTTGATGGGTCTCCACAGTGTGGGGGGAAGGTCACCTGTAGTTAGTGATGTCCTGCAGGCCCTTCTGCTCTGAAGGGTTATTGGCTGAAAACTTATTTTGCAGCTTTTGAGTAGCTCCTCTTTGCTGCCATGATCTCTTTTGATCTCCCCTTCCCTGGAAAAACCAAGAAAATGACTTTTTCGGACAGTCGTGGTGCTTTTGGATGAGGTGGTCCCTGAATATTTGTTCCCTCCTAATTCTTTCATATAGTCCACACAGTGTCAGTGCAGCCATCAGCATTACTCAATAAGAATGTTACCAAAATGTTTCTATATTTACAGATTGATTGCTTCCAGAATGCTTGCTACTATCAGTAATGCCCCCCAGAAGTTTGATAGGTTTATTTATTTATTTATTTGTTGATGTATTTGAATTTTGTCGTGGTGAACTTGAGCTGGCCTGCATTATGATTTGGACTGATAATGATAATGAGGATATGGAGTGCAATGATTATTAGTTATTATTTCTACACTTTGTTAATTTATATAATCTGTATGTCCAGGTGGTGAAGATGTGCCAGTTGAAATGACTGGAGAAGGCCGTGTGCGAGGCACATAGCAGTCTGATAGCTGCATCAGATAGCTGTTTAATATAGGCTGTTTCTGTCCCTATCAATTCAACCATAAATAGATAAAAGTTGTGTTCACTGCATCACATGCATCAGAGTTTCCCTGAATGTACACACATTTCCTCATGATTTTTTAAAAAATAAATCGCATTTATGCTTAGAAAGTGATGTACGAACAAGCCCTTGAAGCCCTTGTTTATGTTTACGCAACAGTTATAAATGAGGCCCCTGAATGCTTCTCAATATACTGCCCAGGTTTGTACTTATAAGGTAGTGGTAATTTACACAAGTTGCCATCCATTTCTTAATTGGGAACACTGAAAGATAAATTTTATGTTATTGCGTATTAGCCATTTTGGAGGAACTGGAGGATGCGTGCAACAACAGATTTCCTCTGTGGCATGTAAATGTAAATCAGATTTTTTTTATTTTCACATATTGCATTGTACACAGCACAGCGAAATTTAGTCTCTGCATTTAACCCATACTAGTATTAAGAGCAGTGAGCAGCTACTATATTGCGCCTGGGGTGCAATTTGGGGGGTCAGCGCCTTGCTCAAGGGCAACTCGGTGACCATAACTACAGCATTTTTTTTTTCAAATTATTTTTTTATATAAGCAGTGATGTCATGTCATGTCAGTTAGTTTGTCTGTGTATTTGCCAGCAGCTGGACTGATTGGCTGTGAGCCAAACAAAAGTCAATTAGATGTTGGTGGTGATCCAGTGGTGGTGTTCCACCATTAAACAATTATTGATTGGCGCCATAAATGTGAAACCAATAGAGACAGAGGCTTGATTCTAATACCTGCAGGGATATTTACAAAGTCATGGAATAAATTCAACTTGAAATTGAAGACAGCAGTGGTGTGTTTGAGTGGCACAGTAAATTCAAGAGTAGTTGAGTATTGGCAGAGGTTTGCAGAAGAGTGCCTTCTTGTTTTGAAAGAGTGTGTATTGGTTTTTGAGTTTGTTTCCATTTCAAAATGGAACTCTTGAAAACGTCAGGGAGTTGTTTTACAGTTCATTCTTTGTTCCATATGTGGGTGACTGCAAGCCTTTCACTCTGTCTCTGCTGACAGCCTGACACCCAGTCAAACCTCTGACCTTGAAACATTAACAGACTCAGCCACTTTCACAGCTGAGGGAGTCGTGGAGCCCTAAAGACACTGCTAACCGTATTTAACCTGACACTGAAAGTGATGTTCTCGTTGTTCTGGCACAGTTGATCGGAGGCGTCCAGATATGTGCATGTAGGCCGCTGAAACTCTGAGGGATTTGACTGCTGAGTGAATCTAAGCTGTGATGCTACACAAATACCACTAGCCTCCACCATTTAGAATCCTGATCCTAAATATGATCACATGGTTGAGACAGTCCTGCAACACCCATGGCTCACAGAACACATTGTAATCCATGGGATAAAGGCAACCATCAACCGAAGACTGAGACTTTGTGTAAACCAGGGGTCTCAAACTCAATTTACCTGGAGGTCGCTGGAGGCAGAGTCTGGGTGAGGCTGGGCCGCATCAGGTATTCCACAAAAAAGCTTTGTTAAAAACAATCTTCTCAAACATCGTTATTAACAATTCTTTAACTGAGTGGGTTCTTCTGAACATGAATGGTTCTTCTGAACATGGCTTCTCTTGCCTACTCCTTGCTGCCAGAGACCTGGCAGCGTTTCCTCTCACTTTTCCTGAAATTGTCTGTGCTTGTCACCAACCTTTCTTTTCACTGCAGGCTTTGAAAAAGACATGATTGGGACTGTGTGACAAGATATATATTCATTCCACTTGGTGTCACTCTGTAATAAAGTTGTGCCAGCTGTATTTTGCTCTGCAATTACAGCACCAAACCGCTAGTTGCCGGCGGCATCTCTTCTCTTCAGTTTCCTTCTTCTTCTCGTACTACAAACTGAGCCGAGTTGGAGCGAATAACTGTTGAACCACAGAACTTTTACTGACATAACTGGGACGCAGAAAAGAGAAAGTATATCTGTGTTGATTTGTTTGAACAAACATTGAAAAGATCAAGGCAGAGAGAAGTTGAACTTTCCGTTGTCCGGGATCCGGGCCACTCAGCATCACTGAGAGACTGGACCAATCACAGCTGTTGCGGTCTGCGTCATGTAGTTACATTTCTGCAGAGATGCACGTCAGGCTATGGCGTTGATTCTACGCAGAAGTATAAATCAAAATTTAATCAAGCTTATGCGATTTTACACAGGTGCCGCCATAGTTGTTGTGAAATGTTTCTCTGCTTGCATCAAGCCTGGCTGATTGCCACCCCCGGGAGTCACATACCCCACTATGATTGATACGTTCATTCAGCTTGGCCTCGCGCTACAAAGGGACCTTCCACACACAGCGGGGCAAAGTGCCATTCACATAAAACTAGTGGGCTGCACTAATATTAAACTTTCATATCAAGGTGGGGGCCACAAAATATCATCCTGCGGGCTGCAATTGGCCCGCAGGCCACGAGTTTGAGACCCCTTGTGTATACATTACTTTCTTTTACCTACGTGTTTGCACGAATGTGATGGTTACTCTGCTCATCCTTCACATATCCTCTGACGTTAACACAACAGTGAAGTAAGATCAATAGCAAACCCCAAGCAGCCCTCAACAACAATGGTGAGAAGTTGGCAGTAGAAAGAGTTCATCACCACTGATTTGTATTCTGCTGTGATCTTATCAGTAATCTAGTAATCTCCTTTCTCCTTTCTCCTCTCCTGTAAATGTTCAATTTTTTGGATTAATCATTCAGGTACAAAAAGTATGCAAGCAACCACTTGTAACCAGTGCTGCAATATGTCAGGAGTGTGCCATTGTTACACAGCCGTAAAATCTTGTTGGGAAGACGTCTGGATGAATATGGTAAACTGGTAAATTTCCCATTTCTGTTACTGTCAGTACCAGTTTTGTTTTACGTTTTTAGTAGTGCTGTTAAGTCATTAAAAAAATTAATCTAATTAATTACAGGATTTGTAATTAATTAATCTAATTAATCGCATTTTAATCTCATACCTGCTAAAGGCCCCCAAATAAAGAATTTGAATTCTAGGACATTACAAAATTGTAGTGCATGACTAATCAATAGAATACACCAAGAGAAGATTTGAAATCCACATTTGTATTGGTTAAGTGTGCTTTATAAATGAAATTCAAAAGAAAAAAAGGTCAAGCACATCAGCAAACCAATTAGGCCAGGTGCATTTCTCAAAAATGCAATACAAATACATTTAAATAAAATAAATAAAATTCAGAAATAAAATAAGGCTGAGTCTCAAATAGGCACATAAGCAGTCTCTCACTCAAAATGAATACTAAAGCTGACTCAATACAGCAATTCAAAATGAATAGTATAACATGCCTCTAAATAAGGCAACATCAATAGCAAGATGCCAACAGGCATTTCCTTTAAAAGGGTAAGCTAACGTTACAGGAACTGACAACAGACAACTCTATGTGTCCTTGAGCCAGTTGCTCAGACAAACAAGCTTGTTTACATTGTCTGAGTGTGAGGCTGCCCTCTTCTTTTCAATGATGTTACCTGCGAGTGAAAAGAGTCTCTCACATGGCCCAGACGTGGCAGCGGTAGCCAGGTATTTGCGAGCAAGAGAGGACAGCTGTTCATCAGCTCCTGCGTGAGCTGCCCACCACTCCAGTGGACACTCATGCATTCCAATGCACGGCTCAGCTTTGTAGCGGGCCCCTGCTCCTCCTTGTCCGAGTCAGAGTCCAAGTGAAAGGTCCGAGTGGGCTTGCCTCGCTCTCCTGTGTCGTGTCCATCTCTGTTGTCAGTCACCCTGCTTTTGACTACTGGCGCAGGTACGAAGTGACGCCACTGCAGCCTACGGGTCACTCAATGGGCCAAATTTAAAATGCTTGCGCATTGACTTGCCACTCATGATTAATTGCGTTAATTTTTATAGCGCGTTAATTTGCAGCGGAATTAATTAATCTAATTAACGCGTTAAACTGACAGCCCTAGGTTTTAGACAAACATTTCAATTCAGCTCAATTAATTCAAACCAATAGGAACAGCAGAAGTCATTGCTGTTCGAAGTTAAATTATTTATCTTTTTGACATCCTTTGCTACAGAATTTACAACCGGATGTTTACATAGCTCCCTCACACTGGAGAACGTTATTTAAGTTTGCAGTAGAATATTAAGATAAATTGTGTTTTATAGCTATATTCATTACCAAAAATAGTCAACAGAAAATCATTTTATTTATTATATTTATATTTATATTTTATTTATATTTGGGCGGCAGTAGCTCAGTCCGTAAGGACTTGGGTTAGGATGCGGAGGACCCGGGTTCAAATCCCCCATGGACCAAGACCAACTGGTTGCTGGAGAGGTGCCAGTTTACCTCTAGGGCACTGCCGAGGTGCCCCTGAGCAAGGCACCAAACCCCCAACTGCTCTGGGCGCTTGTCAGGAGCAGCCCCCTCACTCTGACATCTCTCCATTGACGCATGTATATGTACTGTGTGAACAACAGAGTGTAAAACTGAATTTCCCCACTGTGGGACTAATAAAGGAATATCTTTCTTTCTTTCTTTTCTTGAGTCTATAAACATAGCAATTTATTCTCATGCATGTTTTGTTTTGCCATCCTAGCATTTTTTTGGACTGTTTGTTGCCATCCAGAGGTTGTTGTCAATCTGCCATCTATCATCTGCCTGATTCCATGTGAATGCAGCATACAGGCAACGGGCACAACTTATTTTGTCACTTAAGATTAACTTCTTCCTCTTCTATTCCACTCGGCTGACTTAACTTTTCAGAGGTTGTAGCAGCTCAGGTTTTAGAGCTAGAGCAATGCCACGGCTATCATATGGAACTGGAAGATCTAAGGAATCCATTGATACCAGCCAAGAATAATGGTGGTGCATGGTTAGTAATGCTCTGAAGTTATGCATGATTTTAGGAAGGAAAAACTGCCATGGCAATTTTCAAAGGGATCCCTTGACCTCTGAATTCAAGATATGTGAATGAAAATTTGTTCTATGGGTACCCACAAGTCTTCCCTTTAGACATGCCCACTTTATGATAATCACATGCAGTTTTTTGTGCAGTACAAATGTGGTATTTTTGCCCCCTACCAAAATGGCTTTCTGTATACTGGCATCTATAAACAGTCTTGTAGTTATCTAAATTGAGTATCACTGAGACTCTTGTGAACTCCAATTAGTCCAATTGTATTCATGGGTAATGATGTTAGTCCCCACAGTAGCCATCTAATTGTAGTGAACCTTTTGAACCTTTTTTAAAATGTTAATTGTAAATTACTCATGAATTATACATCGACAGTATATGCAATATTTGCAAAAGTATATTTGCAATTCTTGTTCACTTTTTTCTCTTCCTGTACCCAATGGTACATTCAGAACGGAAGAGTGAGATAAATCAAAGAGTAAATGGATGAGGAGTAAGGAAGAAGAAAACCTTCCATATATACACATGTATGCATACACACACATCTACATATACACACTTATATACAACTAATGTACATAGACAGTATATACACACACCCACGCACATCCATATTCATACGCATAGCTCACTATACGTGTACCGGTATACACATACTCACATACATACATACATACATATTATAAGCACACACACACACACACACACACACACACACACACACACAAAGATGGGTATAATTCATATGTATCCAACAATTATTATAATAATTGTCTAGCAAAGATCTGCCTCAGCCCAATCATTCAATGATCAAAATCATTCTGTGTGATTTATTTCATACCTTAATTTTCAGCTTCATACTTCATCTACTTTAGCTGGTTTATTTTGTATTTTAAGTCCACATTTCTAACCATTTATTCTGGGTGATTTCCTACATTAAGTCATTGTCGTATGTCTCAACCACTAAGTTCCGGTCTTTTTGCCTGCGTTAATTCAGGAGGTGATTTCCAAGAATGAAAAATATCAGGTTCAAAACTTCTGTCATATTAAAGATGTCTCTAATGCTTGTTTTAGCTGAATGCCAAAATGTTGTTAGAATGGGATGGAAAAAGAAAATGTGTGCATGGTTTGCTTTTGCCTCTCCATGTTTTTTCCAGCTGTCTGGTTTCATTGATGTATTAATTTTGAGAGAAAACTTGGCGTAATAAAAAATCTTTTATATAATTTCCATACAAATTCCCTCCAGTATATATTATCCAGTATTCCCTCCACTGCCTCTGACACACAGCCCCCCTACTCCAGTTTGTCCTTCACGACACTTCAGGTGAAGAACCAGTTCATGAAGATGAACGTGAGGAAGGCTACGGGTCCAGATGGCATCAGCTCCAGGCTCCTGAAGTCCTGCGCAGATCAGCTGTGTGGGACTTTTGGACGTCTATTCAACCTGAGCCTGAAGCTGAGGAAGGTACCACAACTGTGGAAGACATCCTGCGTGGTACCTGTGCCCAAGACCCCACACCCCAAGGACCCCAGCAGCTTCAGGCCGGTGGCATTAACATCCCACCTGATGAAGGCCCTGGAGCGCCTGGTCCTCCAACATCTCCGCCCTGTGGTGAGTCCATCCATGGACCCACTACAGTTTGCCTACCAACCTGGCATTGGGGTGGATGATGCCGTCATCTTCCTTGTGGACCGAGCTCTGTCTCACCTGGAGAAGCCTGGGAGCACTGTGAGGATCATGTTCTTTGATTTCTCCAGTGCATTCAACACCATCCAGCCGACACTTCTGGGGGACAAACTGGAGACTGCAGGGGTAGATCAACATCTTACATCCTGGATACTGGACTACCTCACAAACCGCCCACAGTTTGTGAGGACACAGGACTTCATTTCAGACACGGTGGTCTGCAGTGTGGGGGCCCCGCAGGGAACGGTTCTGGCTCCGTTCCTTTTCACGCTCTACACTGCAGACTTCACTTACAACTCACCAACCTGTCACCTGCAGAAGTTCTCTGATGACTCTGCTATCGTCGGCCTCATCACTGATGGGGATGATGCGGAGTACAGAGAACTTTCCCAGGACTTTGTGAACTGGTGCCTACGGAACCACCTCCAGATCAACGCAGGGAAAACTAAAGAGCTGGTGGTGGATTTTCGCAGGGAAAACTCATCCCCCTCCAACACCGGTGAACATCCAGGGATCAGACATTGAGATGGTGACATCTTATAAATACCTGGGTGTTCACCTGAACAATAAACTGGACTGGACAACAAACTCCTCTGCACTCCATAAGAAAGGCCAGAGCAGGCTGTATCTGCTCAGGAGACTGAGGTCTTTTGGAGTGCAGGGGACACTCCTGAAAACATTTTATGACACTGTTGTGGCATCAGCCATATTTTATGGAGTGGTTTGCTGGGGCAGCAGCATCACAGCTGCAGACAGGAAGAGGCTGGATAAGATTATCAAAAGGGCCAGCTCTGTCCTGGGATGCTCTCTGGACTCAGTGCAGGTGGTGGGAGAGAGGAGGACGATGGCTAAGCTGTCATCCATGATGGAGAAGGACTCCCACCCCATGAGAGACACCATCAGAGCTCTGGAGAGCTCCTTCAGTGACAGGCTGCTACACCCTAAGTGTACGAAGGAGCGTTACAGAAGGTCCTTCCTGCCTGCAGCTGTTAGACTCCACAACCAGCACTGCTCCCAGTAGACCACAATCACAGTCACATTCACAACAAACTCACCGGACATAAGTGCAATAAGGACTTTATGTACAATTATATCATTGATATGATGGACACATTTTTTCTGTCTTTACTTTTTTCTATTTTCTATTATGTATATACTAATTTATTTTTATTTGTATTGCTGCTGTAACGTGTAAATTTCCCCACTGTGGGACTAATAAAGGAATATCTTATCTTATATCTTATCTTATCTTAGAATTTGTTGTTTTAAGAATTTCTCTGTGAATTTGCTTTCTGTGAATTTGCTTTCATAAAATTTTCTTTGTCTTAAATAAATCTCTGCACTAAAATCTGCAATGCATTTCACTCACACAGCCTCAGTCACTTACTCACCTCGACCACTGTGGCTCCGCTCTGTAACGTAAGCACAGCATAACTTGATACCTTCAAGCAATGTAGAGAAGCAACATCTAGCTGGCTAGCTCATCATGTCTGTCAAAGTGCACACACAAAAAACAGAAGGAGGGAATCAAACCCTGCATTTAAAAAAAAAAAAACCAAAAAGACAAAAGTAAAAAAGTACCTCCTCTGCATCTGTCATAAATGCTGCTAAATGCACTGAAACTTTATTTTTTTCATCCAAACTTTTATTTGACAGGTTTTTTTTGATTACCTGTTTCATGTATTCAATATTTAGTTTATTAATTATTTATTTATTATTTATAGTAAAATATAAAAGTGCACTGCAATGCAAAATGTAGATTGGAGAGACAGACCATAGATGTTGTTCAATAAATGTTTACTGAAGTTTTGAAATTTTGTGTATCATTCATTATTAAGATGTTATATTTTATCAGATGGAGGAAAAAAGTAAACCAGCCAAACTTATTGGCCCCAAAAATCAGCATCATATATCAGCCATTGGCTGTCCTGATTCTGTAAAAAAAAAAATTGGCCGTAAAAAAAAAAAAAAAAAACATCGGTTGACCTCTACTGTTGATTTGCCTTCACAATGATGTCCAACTTGTAAGGATCATGAGTAGCACAAGTAAAATTCTCTGCCAGTGCTTAACAGTGTATTCTCATGTTGGTATTGACTTTTGCTTTGAGTTGATTGGTGGATTGGATGATTGAACTCTCTATTAGTAACAAGGAACAAACAAGACACATTGGCAGTGCTTCACGTTTCATTTAATACGCAGTCAGGAGCCTCAGAAGTGGGTGGAAGATCCATATGCAGCCACAACAGCCTGGCACCTCTTCCTCATGCTGGTCACCAACCTAGTCACACATTGCTTTGAGATGGCATTCCATTTCTCATTACTGTGAAGATAAATAAACAGGCTTTCCAATGATGAACGAATACAGTGCAGTGCCAATTAGCATTATAACAACAGAGAAATAGTCCACCAAACACAAATTTTGGTTACATTATTATGATTTTTAATCAGAAAGTTAATTAAAGGGTGTGTTTCTTTACTAGTTTGGCTTTTTAGGAAGATAAGTTAGTAAGATAAGTCCTTATTTGCAGATATTTGTAAAAATGATTTTTTTGTCAAGTGACAGAGGCCAGTGATGGGAATGAATTTACAGTATTATTGGTCAACATCTGTCAATATGTTATTAAACCTTGTCATGGCTTTATTTGCAATATGATATTTGTTCTGTTTGGTTCAATTTGGGGATCCCGTACTATTCTCAGAAGTATAGTCATATATAGTCATTTATTTTCTAGATTTTGTATATATTTTCACAGCTTTTCAGTGTGTTATCAACCCATCTGTTTAGTCCTTTGATTTGTGCATAACACTTTTTGTCTCTATAGGGCAGGGGTGTCAAACTCAATTTCATCTCAGGCCACATCAGCACTATGGTTGCCCTCAAAGGGCCAGTTGTAATTGTAAGACTAATATATCTAATGCCTCTGAATTTGATTATTAGTTTTAGTAATAATTTATTTCATAACTACCTCACAAAGCAGAAGTCGAGGAAAAATAATTGTAAGCAGAAATATTGTCCAATTTATGTAAGAAATTAGTAACAAAAACACATGCTTATGCGAGAATATATATGCATGCACATAGACACAAAAATACTGTATGTACACACACACACACACACACACACACTCACACATAGTACATTCATGAGTAAACTCAAAGTAATTCACTAAATGTCCCATCTGGCTTCCACTTGCCTACCCCCTCTGTCTGTTAGCACCCCACCCTGCAGTGTGTTACAGTGTGCTGCTACAGTATGCTCTCACACTGAGACTGATTGGTAGCAGTACAAGTCAGTGTGAGGTAAAGTGTGATTAATGCTGCTGGCTGGAGAGAAAGGTGGACTGTTCTGCTGCGTTGGCTGTGGCTTTGCTGCCTTTGCCATCTGCTCACACTCACTCCCTCTAGCTTCTTTGCCCAGGTAAAAGGAATGACTGAAAGAAAGGAATAAAACACTGGGTGCTGTGCTGCTGGCTTTGTGTCGGGGGATTAGATAGAGTATATATCCAGGAGAAGAGAGGCTTGGATGTTTCAACTAATGACAGGAGCTCAGGCTACAGCTTGGGCCTTCAGGTTGACTTCTACAAAAGAGCCACTACAGGGGCAAACTATATGAGATGTTGAGAATAAAGTCGCAATAGTCTTTAAAATGCTATGCAAAAAAATAATTTGATATGAGACAAAGTAGTAATTTTATGAGAAATCTTAAAATAGAATAGAAATCTTGATCAAAAAAATGCAAATTTAAAAAATGACACGCAAAAAAGGTATAATTAAAAAGAAAATGTTTTACAATTGGGAGCATACAGCTGTATACATTACTGTTTGTGGAGTTTTTCTTCTTCCTTGTTTCAGCTCCCATGCTCACCACATGGTTGCCGATATTGCATCTGGCCTTCCATGTTGTTTGTTCAGTGAAATACTGCCATAAGGCATTAGATTTCTGTTCAACCATCAGACTGCAATTCTAAAAAAAGAAAAATACAATGTTAGTGTTTTATTTGAAAGTAATTTATCCTATGATTCCATTATTCATATTATTTATAGCAGTGTGCATGGTGGTTTATAGTAGTAATAGTTCAGGGTTCAAAAGCTTTAAGCACCTTTCCAAAACTATCCTAAAGCATGTTTTTATTTGTTTGTTGACACTCACTGTTACAATATGTAATACTATTACATATGGCCATAATCTAAGTGATCATAGAAGAATAATAACTTTGTTCACTGGTACAGCCTGCTGCTCATATCTGCTATGGGACTACACACAGGCCAGTAGCAGTGACATCATAGAGGCTACGTTGGACCCATAGACAGCAAACATGTTTAATGAGGAAAGCTAAGTGTGTGTTGTGACAAAGTGCTCGTGTTTCTGCATTCACACACAAACTTCCACTTCCGCAAGTGACTCTAGTTAAGTGTAGGTGGACTTTTGAAGTTTAGTTTTCTTCGTCATAGTTAAATGCAGAAGCATCGCAACACATGCTGCATCAGCGAGTATGAAAGCTGCTCCCCCCCTCACACAGCTAACGTTACAGATGGAGAGAAATTCTCTGCTACAAAATACAGAACTAATAACTTTGGCACTAATCAATACTAGTCTGTAATAGTGTCACGATACCAACATTTTGGTATCGATTCCAGTACCAACATGTATTTTGATACTTTTCAATACTTTTACAAATCCAACCAGTTAAATATAGAAGGCTTTGAAAGAGAACAATTTAAGCCTTACCTTTTTCCTGGTTGCTTCCAGTTAGGACGTTGTTCTTCTCAGGCACTCTTGCAAAGGTTCGCTACTGGACTTCATCTACTCTGCCGGTAGATGGCAGTTTGATTGACACAAGGGGCAGAGTCACACATGTTCTACCATAACAACACTGCCCACATAAGCGCCTGCTTGGTAATCATATTAATATGCTCAGACATCGGCTTATGCCGATAATGAAAAAATGTCAAATAATCAACCTCTAATTGTAATGCTGAAAAAATGTTATCACACATCACAGATTTTCCTTCTATCTTGCAAAAACAAAAAAACAAAACAAAAAACAAAGCATTCAAATACTGATTTGGAGGTCAATATACAATTCTTCATATGGTGCAGGCCGTGTATATAATTTGTTATTATTTATTAATTCTTTTTTAAATAACAGAGTGTTCTTTTAAACAAGAAGTCCAGCCCTAAGATGTGACAATGAAGTGTTGTGTTCCTTATGTTAGTCTACTGTTGTGAAGACATTTTTATTTTGCCAAATAAATGAAAAGCATGTTCAAATTGAAATGTACTGAACTGAAAACTGTGACCCCAAACCGTGATATGAACCGAACCATGAATTTTATGAACTGTCACACCCCTAATCTTTACATAGGCAGTAGTTGTTGAAGTCAATAAGAGAACTTCCCACATCCCATGTGGATAATTTACATTTATTGCCTCATTTTACTCGCTCATGGACCCAGAGGGTCACGTTAAGCTAAGTGATTTCCAATAAATCCAGTCGCTAATGAGTTCAGTAAAAGCAGTCGGGAAATGCTAATGCTAATAGGAAAAGTTGCCCATTTAAATGTCTGATTAAAACCTGTATTCTGAATTTAATTTGTGAATCCACTTATTTATTTCTCTTTTAAAACTACATTTTCAAATAGAATTTTTAATTCCATATTTATGAATTCATTAGCGTATTTTTAAATACTGTACTTTTTACTCTTTTACAGTGTTTTTGTGAATCCTTTTTTAATTTGAATAATTTATTGATGTTTAATATTTCATTTTTAAATTCTTTTTATAATTCTTCTTTGTATTACTATTAAAATGTCAAATAATGATATACGTTGTATTTTAGTCCATTTATACATAGATTAATAAATCAAATTATAAAAACAATTATTAATGTCTGTTTTTATTGTACATTAATTATTAATCAATTAAATGCTTTATTACTACTGGTATTTACTTGACTCTTTTGGTACTCCATACATAATAGTTTAAGAATGAAATAATATTTAACATCAAGGTGAAAAGGTAACTGCAGCACATGCACATGTAGGCTACTTTATTTTTCTTTTTTTTCAGACTTTTTCCGCTCTAACAGTGTCCCTAAACCTTTCTGTCAAAATTTCATTTTTTAAGATAAGATAAGATAAGATATTCCTTTATTAGTCTCACAGTGGAGAAATTCACTTTTTTGTTTTTGTTTTTTGATTTTGTTGCTGTTTATAACCAGTCCTGCAGCAGTGGGCTAGCAAGCTAATCCACATGTGCCCCGAAGATGGCACTCTGCCCTCTCTTCTCCCCGCCAGGCTCATCTCCCATCATACTGCCAGCAGGGTGCAACGGTAATCTAGTACTGAAGCTGCCCATGATTACAATGATGGAGAGGTTCTGAGCTGTTCTGTGCCAAGCTGATGAAATTCTCTCAATCCACACTAGCAGCTGCCAGACCTTTTTCACTACACCAGTGTTCTCAATCTGGGTCTGGAGAGCTGATCTATTCGTTGTGTGTATGTGTGCATGGTGCATGTGCGTATGTGTGTGCGAAACAAACAAATGGATAACATGAATAGGATTTTCGAGCTGAGCCCTCTGCTCTGGAGTCAATAGAGGATTGCGTTTGGTTTATGATTATGATTTTAAAAACGGTAGCTGGCACCACAAACAGGCTTGTGAAAACACAAAAGTTTGCTGTTTTTGTGTGCAACTGCTTAAAGATGCAACAGTTAAATTGACCAGCTGTAGCGGGCAGGCCACCACACTCTCACAAAAGTAAAGTTTTTCCTCTAGCTACCAGTTTTACTCTCTGGATACATGCACACACACTCTGTGGATGATGTAGAGCCTGTGTTATGGAGCACTGTGTTCCCCTGCCACAGAATAAAGCCATAAATCGGATGAAGTTACTGGAGCAATGTTGGGCTGGTCTAGATACTGGTCTAACAGTGTGGATGTAGGCATGAACACACTTGCTGCCCAGTCACTGATTCTGTTGCTGTTCTTTCTGCTTTAATGGCAGACAGCATATGTCATAGAGTGACAAGGAAGATTGAGGTAAGAGGGAGCACTTTAAGAGTGTGAATGTGTTTTGGCCTGTTAAGAGCTTGTTTTCTGTGGATAGAAACAAACAAAGGCAGGGCAAAAAGCCTGACATTATAGAGAGGAGTGAGACAATGAATGGGGAAACCGTGCACACTGCAGCATGAATTTTTATGTTCGCATCAAAAATGACACAGTTAGTGTGAAGAATGAAAAAAGAGAGCAGCTGTACTCACTGTATGTTAACAGGATAAGATATATAGTAGCAGAGTTGTGCCCTGTTGCGGAACACACAGATGTAACTGTGCTATCTCAAAGCAAATTAAAGGACAAAGTTGATGCAATATATATTGTTGTTCTTGATAAAAGTGAAATCCATCATTTTTTATGTGGATGTCCAATCAGTGTTGATGGTAAATGTAGTCAAAAAACTAATAAATTTCTCAGAGCTGCTATATTGACTGAAAAAGCTGCAGTTCTACAGCTGCAGAAGCTGTTGTTCTTCCATATAGCAGTGATGTGACAGTGACATACTTGGTATACAGAAGAACTACAGAGTGCTACTTTAGCTTGATAATGAATAAATGAATGTTTAACATGTGGCTAGACACACTGGAGTCTAAATACCACACACTAGCAAGCAGAGCAGTGTGCTGTGAGAATATTGAGGTACTGCTATGAAGTAGATCAGCACACATGTCAAATAACACCACTCACATGTCACATATGCATGTACAAGTAGGAGATCATCAAGTCAGACTCTTAATTTCATAAGACATAACTAGCAGTTTGCCACACACACACACACACACACACACACACACACACACACACACACACACACACACACACACACACACACACACAAGTGGACGAAAGAAGGCAAGTTCATTCAGATGAGGTAAAGTCATCATTTAAAAAGTAGAGTTGGTAATTCAACATTGTGTATGGATATAGGGAGCTCAGTACTACAGTACAGTGATGCTTATCATGTTTCTTGCTATAATATTCACTACTGCATGTGTAAGACACATTAATCCATTCATAATCTTTGACAGAGCATTTTAAATCCTGTCATATCTCATCTCTGCACAGATTAACTGTGTTGATATACTTCCAGGCTGAATTACAATGGAGAGAGTGCTTTCTGCTCTTCCCCTGCTGCTGGGAATAGATGACTTCTGTCGCATTGGATAAATAATTTTTAACAAGGATAACCTTTGTGACAAAGTGCAAGGACCTGCAGGTTCTGTAACATGCTGGATTTAAAAAATGAGTCAGTGCAGCATGCTGCTGTTTCTGATCTTCAGAAGGCCGGACAGAACAAGGGCAAAGATGAGCCTGCAAAAAAATCTGTTGTCGCCTGATCAGTTTCATTATCTGGACAAAACACACCTGTTACCTGTGATGAGATAACAGAAAGGCCATTTCTACTGTAGGTTTCCAGAAATTATTGAAACATTTAATAATTTAATCAAGGCAAACATATACCTTGTGTCTGGCCTGCATTCCTTATCTATATTATAACTGGCTAAACAGCAATTATTAAATATTCATAGCTTGCCAACTGTAATGAGGCGTGGCAGGTCTGTCGAGCTTTGAATACCTCCACATGACGAAAAGGTGTGAAAGGGGTTGTTGTTGTTGTTGTTGTTGTAATGTTAGGATGCCTGGCTAACTAACTACCTTGTTACTGCAGTAAACTAGCATTATTCCAAAGCAACTATTAGAGAGCTAACAAGCTATTCTGCTATATAACCATATACTGTTTCTTTACTTCCACGTCTTCGACATCCCTCTATCCCTGTCTCTCCAATCTTTCCTGCTTGATAAAGAAACAGTGTCAGAGATAAATTGGGTCATTTCATTTTCTCACTGTAAAATACTACGTGCTCCTGGGCTCCCTTTTAACAAGTTGGACCTAGTGCAATGGCACTGTGGTAGTAAATGTTTAGCAGTACATTAGGGGAACAGATATCCAACTCAGCACTCTAACCTGGTGAAAAAACAAATGTTAGTAATCAGCATACTCATTAGGATCCCCAAATTGATTAAACAGTGTGTCAGTATGCACAAAACTCCCTTCCTTGGTACAGCTGTAGGGATATGTCACAGGGACATATCTTCAACTGCACTCCTATAGCTTCTGTGTGTGTGTGTGTGTGTGTGTGTGTGTGTGTGTGTGTGTAGCATGAAAAAAATTGACTTTACCCCTGGGGGTTAATAAAATAATTGTTTTAACTAACCGTGCTAGTTGGGTTAGCCCGTGGATGTATAGCTTATATGGTGAACACAGATGAAAAAACAGAGCTGGGAATGTTAATAGTTTCCCAGTGAGTTCCAAAGAGCAGAACATAAACTATGTATTGTTGATCCAAAGGTGGTTATGTCTCTGGAGAGAAGCAACAATTAAGCTTGCTAAACCATTTGTGGTGGTATTTGGAATCTTGTAGTGTGTTCTGCTTCTCAGTCTACACGGAGCCATGTGTGTGTGCACTAGCAGAACTAAAAACATGTGTTGTTGTTCAATCTAATCGTGTTAGGCTACATGTGCAATAATATATTGTAGAAATAATCATAGTAAAGCTGCTGTAACATATCTACTAGCAGAGAAAGGATGAAAGTAACATGAAACGTGTCAGTGCTTCTGCAAAGATGATCTTTAGTTCAGCCCACGCTTGGCAGCGAATCTGAATCCAGCTGTGCTGGTCTATTGTTTGTATTCAGTATGCTGACACATATATGCGCATACACACACACGCATGCACACACAAACATGCATGCACACTTGAGTACACTGGGATTGTGGGATTTAAAAAATCTTCAGTTGAAATCTCGATCTCCTTTTTGATTGAAGATAACAATGACATCATATCACCATAAATAACTGTGATGAGGTATTTCGTTTTATATTATCATGTGAAACTGAAAGAAAATGGCACGTTTTTTTCTTGGCTAAAACATACATGCAGTTTTTGGTCTGTGAGTCACAGTGTCTTTTCCTTTACTGAATATATATATTATATATATAATATATATATATATATATATATATATATATATATATAATATATATATAATATATATATATATATATATATATATATATATATATATATATATATATATATATATATATATATATATATATATATATATATATTATATATATATATATATATACAAAACTCTGCCTTTTCGACTGGCTGATTTTTAACTCACTTGACCAGGTGACTTTGCTGGTCCAATTGCTACCAAATTTTCTGTGGATCATTATTGGACCAAGCTCATCATGTGTAAAGCTTGTTGATATCTCATTGCATTTTCAAGATATTCACAAACGAACAAAAACACCAAAAACTTGTACCTCAGAATCTGTTTGACAGAATATCACCAAATTTGGAACAGTCTGGGTGCAAGTATTAACCAAGATCTGAAGTGTCATATTGTTTGGTGCATGTGGGTGTGGCCTATTTAGCAATATATACTATATTATGCCTTTCCTAAATTTGCTGTGAGCTGGAACAAGCTACAGTCATGAAACTTGGTACTATTTCTGTACATGACGTCATAATGCTTCAGATAAAATATCATCCCAATTGGCCACATGGAGGTGCTACAACATTTTGTCAGTTCCATTGAAATTTGACACACGAGCTGCTGAATGTGTTCTACAAAACATTTACCACACCATAAGTCAGTCAGACTTATGGTATGGTAAAATGGTGAAATCACGCATTTTGGCATTAATTACAGCGCCACCATGTGGCTGATTGGGGTCATCTTTATTGGGAAAGCTTTGCTTGTCGATGTTTCTAGCTCATTGCAGCTCATGGCAATTTGAGCATAAGACAACAGATAATAATTACAGCTGCAAGCAGCAGTTTGCAGGTTCATGCCTGTTTCGCTCAATCGAAGGATGCCGCTGATTTGAGTGATTTCAAAATAGTTTTAAACACGTGGTTCAACATTGTTATGGAACATATCTCCTGAGTTTTTCTGATTTTAGTCTGATTTGTGTTATGCCTTGCCAATTTTTTTTTTTAATTAGTAGCTCTCCCTTGTGGTCAATTTGAATGAAACTTTTAAAACTTTGTTTTGTGATTGTTGGTTGTTTTAAGTCTGTAGATGTGTTGAGCCATGCCCTTTTGAAATTCATTGGTCAGTATCTTCAAAATGCGATGATATATCAAGTTTTGATAGACTTTTTTCAATAATGACCCACAGCAAATTTGTAGAAGTCAGATATGAGGTTAAGGAGGAGATTTTGAGAAATTTAGCAAAGGCATAATATAGCATAAAATGCTAAATCAGTCATTCCCACATGCACCTATCAATAATATTATTACTTTAATCAATAATATTATTACTATTAAATATTGCCCCAGAGCATGTCCACCAAATTTTGTAAAATTCTGTCTACCAGGTTTTAAGGTATAATTTTTGATATGTGATGCCCTCTATTGGTTGAGCTGAAAATGCTTTTGTAAGCAATTTCCTGCTAAGCTCTGCCCTCTCATAGTTCATAGGTCAATATCTGGAAAACAAAATGAGATATCGATAAGCTTTATGCAACTTTTGATGAGCTTTTTCTCATAATGATCCACAGAAAATTTGGTAGCAATTGGATCTACACTCTAGGAGGAGATGTCAAAAATGTGTCTTTCTAAAAATCTCAAATGGCGGAAAATCCAGCCAGGCAATTATTAAAAACCCCTAACAGCTGCTTTTCCTGTCTGTCTGCAGAGAAAAAAGGTCTTTTAGCTACAAACTTTCACTCACATTTCACTGATTGCCAATTAGCTAGTCAGCTATAGGGCTGTCAGAATTGCGGTGCATTCAGTGCATGTGAGGAAGATAGCTCCAGTACTGCAGTTAATTTTTTTTTTTTCACAGTCGAATATTAAGTTTCATATTCGAATAGCATTTTCATTCATTCTTTTAAAATTCAAATTCAGAATATTTCTTGACAGCCCTATGGCACATATAGCAATTCTATACTTACCCCAGGATTTTCCATATTTTCTTCAGGCGTATATAAGCTAAAACCCATAGATGACCTAATACTGCAAGATGAGAGAGATGTGAAGTATGTGGAATAAGTAAAAGTTAAGAAAGAAAGCAGAGCATCTATAATGAGAGGATGAGGAATAATTGGAAGAGAAGAAAAGGAGTTAAAGTAAGACAGAGCTCTCCAGCTCAGCGGTAGACGTGTGCCTGTGTAACAGCATGATAGTGTTCCTTTCTGTCAGCTTAGTATCACTGCCCTCTCTTCCTCTATCTCTGGCTTCTCATCTCTCTCAGTGAATCCCATGTCTCCCTTCTGTAATCTGTCCCTTATCCACCTTCTCCCTGCTCTTTTGTGTTCAATTAGTACACATACTATATTCCTCTCAAGCTGGACTCCTGCGTGGGCGTCTAAATATTGTATAAAGGGACCTCTTTACTGATGACTTTACATAAGAGAGTAAATCTGCAAGGAGGCAGTGAAACAGTGGAATGAAGATAAGCAGAGAGAAAATCCAAACATTGTTCATAGCATAAATGAACCACCTGTACTAATGATTTTATGTAAGATGGTAAATCTGTGAGTGGGCAGCGACACAATAGTGATGCAGAGGAGAAGAGCACAAAGGCGAAAAGAGAAACTTGTACACACAAATTGGTAATACATGCTCTTGTATTAAAAATAAATCAGAGATTTTGAGAATAAAATAAAAAAATAAAAAGGCATAATGTTTTGTAAGAAATTACATCTACATTTCCAATAATGCAAATTATTAAAAGTCCAGTCTTGGAATACAATCATGTTCAATCATATATTTGTTTAAAAAAAAACAATGTAATAATGCTGTTTATTTAACTTTTCCAAACGTATATATTTATACCTATACCTTTAAGTGCAACACAAACTAACCTCCCGTTCTGTAGCCTCCTGTCCTGTAGCATTTCATCCAGTTGCCTCCAGACCCGTAGCCTCTAGTTCAATAGCTTTCAGTCCTATAGCCCCCGTCCTGTAGCCTCCATCAGTAAGGGGCACATATACAACTTTAGTGTAACAGTGTTTAGTGGAGGTACTTGGGTTTATTTTTGCTTTGATTTTGGACAGAGAGATATGGATATTGTCTGGATTATTCTCTTGAATAAACAGCACTGTATTTTTACATTACAGCAGCCCTTTTAAATAAGAGGATCAGTGTTTTCATTAGGAGGAGTGCTACTCAACCTGTGAAACATAATGTCTTGTGTGGTGTTTGAAAGATTAGTTTGTTTTACCAGGTAGGGAGGGTCTAATGACAGACCTAATGAAATGTATTCAGTTGCATTATGGGAAGTGTACGATTGGCGCTTGAAACCGTTTCTCACATATCCTCCAGCTTTATGAAATAGTGGAATACATGTTATGCAATATGAAATTATTCAACAGATTGGTTTTATTTTCCCTTGTAGACTAAGAATTTGAAAATATGATTGAAGTAGCTCTGAGGGAAGAGATGGGGAAAGTAGAGTTAGGGAGAAGATGATGAGTACTTTTGAAAGGATATTAGAGGACTGGGAATATAATTAATCATTTTTGAGGAGAGGAAACACAAGTGAGAAGATGAAGTACATTGAAGGAAGGCAAAGATTTTGAAGCTGAGTGAGAAGAGAAGATGTGCAGTAGAGTACAGCGAAGAGAGGAGAAGAAGAGCTTAGGAAAGAAGAGATGACAGGAGAAGATTTGAAAGGGGAGGGGAAAAGATAAGAGTGGAGTGCTTTCTGTCCAAAGCAGCAGCAGAGTGTCTGGATAGTACATATATATCCATACAAACCTGGCTCTGCTTTCTCTGTGAAGCGTGTTCTGCTCAGGATGTCTCTCCGCCTTCATCTACTCTTCCATTGTGTATATTAGCTTACACACTGCCAAAGCTCTATGGAAGAGTTGGTACGTGCACAAGTTTTTGCTTTATTGTGGTGTGTGTATTCTTGGTTGACTGTTAACAGTACATGAAGACAATCTTGGCTTCATTGGACCTCTTCTCTGCCAAACATCCTCTCTCAAGTACACACAGAGCCAGGAGTTGACAGTGAGAACACCAAAGATGTTCTTTATTTTGGATGTTCGTCACGTAGCAGGCACTGCACTGTTTAGATTCATTCAAGTGTCTGTAGGCAGGAAATAAAATTACTGCAGCATTCCTATTGCAGAAAATGTCAAATCAATTAGTGCCTCTGTCACAACAGAAAAAAAACAACTTTAACGACCTATAAAGAATGATTTATATCACCTCATCAATCAATATTCTCCATCTTGGTACATTGTTCATTGCACAAGTTTTACAGTGTTTTACAAAAGAGTAAGAAAATTGAAAACTCAATCAACCTTGGCTATAGATAGCAATTATTTCACGTTTTTGCCGGTCACTAGATACTACAAAAATGTCCAGTTAATAAAGAAATCTCCATTAATTTGATGGCTATGATTCTTGCTCTGTGCTCTCACTCTCAATGTGTGTCACTCATTTGGTTTCTCTCACCGCATGTTAACAATAGCTATGTTTACATGGACACAAATAGTCAGAATAAAGGCCAAATCAGATTAAAAATTCTTCATGTGAACATGTCAATTTGAAGATTCTGATCTGATATGGCCCATTCTGAAAGAAATGTCATTCCGAATGAGAGAAGTGGTTTTTGCCGATTGTTGTTCCGATCGGCGTCCATGTACACATACATTCGGATCATGTCTTCCTGGTTGGGGTAAATTATCTCCACTACGCATGTGTGCTACAGGCAACGCAGCGTTTGTTTACAACACAGGCAGAAGTACAGCTACTTCTTCTTCTACTATTTCCAGAAAATTAGACAACTCTATGCATGCCCAAAGGATTTATTCTGATTAAACGCTTGGTGCATGTATATGCACGTCATGATTGGATCATTTTATTTAGTGTCCATGTAAGCAGTGTATTTGGAATTTCAGATCAACCACGGTTCAGATCAGATTGGAGAAATTTGGCGTGTTTTAACATAGCTAGTGTACTGTAAGTACGGAAAACATATCACTGTCACTGACATACTTTTACTGACGTAAAAATAACTCAACACCACGTACATCTCTTACTGCCCTCTCATTCATGCCCATCTCTCTCACTGTCCATTTCAAACTTCTCTGACGGAAATAAAATGCAACCTCTCTTGTAGTTAATAATTGTTGTTCTCATTCACTGCCCCTTTTTCATGTAGAAAGTCTGTTAAAACACTTTTTGACATCAGTCATTTGAAACTAAGTCGATTTCATTCGGAATTATAACACTTCAGTGAGCGAAACTAAAAATATTTCTTCTGTTTGACAATTTTGGATAAAACCCCTTCTCCAAGATTTCCTCTATGCCACTTCAGAGCATTCCACAAAAAGCTCTATGATGCTTCAAAGTCCACTTGAAATGTCTAAATTGTTCTTTCAAACAGTTTTAAAGCACAAGTCTTTGCTGAGGGGTGTGTGTGCCATCCAGTTCTATGGCAAGTTTTTGTAGAACCTCAAATGTGTATTTAGGGTTTGTTGGGTAGCTTGAGTGGGCTGCACAGTGGTGCAATGGTTAGCGCTGTTGCCTCATAGCAAAAGGGTTGATTCCAGCTTGGTGCCCTTCTGTGTGGAGTTTGCATGTTCTCCCTATGTAAGCATGGGTGTAATTCCTCCCACAGTCCAAAGACATGCAGTTTAGGTTAATTGATGACTCTAAATTGCCCATAGGTGTGAATGTGAGCATGACTGGTTGTTGGTTGTCTGTCTCTATGTGCCCAGCAATGGACTGGTGACCTGTCTAGGGTGTACCTCGTCTTTGCTCAATGCCAGCCCCCATCCCAATGGGATAAACGGTTGAAGATGGTAGTCCAAACTAACTGCAAGATTGAGCTTTAAAACAAAATGACTTTGCACAGAATGAGGATGTCGGTTAGACCTTGTAAATTAACAGTAATTATTGAATATGTTATCAGTAGTTTATAGAATGAAATAAAAATGTTCATTTTACTCAAACACACATCTGTAAATAGGCTAGTAAAACCAGAGAAAGTGGTAATTGCAATGCAGCTTTAATTTTTTTCCAGAACTACTTTTGTGGAGAGTGAGGGGGGCTGGCGTTGCTGGCTTTCAGCTCTGAATGTGGCTTTTTTTTTCATGGGTATATCAGTTATTACCTGTTGTTCTCTGAACTCCTTGTGCAGGTCTGGGTGCTTGTCCCTCAAATGTTTTGCCAAGTTGGAAGTGTTTCCACTCTTGGCCAAAAAGTGTTTTATAACACCGTTTGCACAGTGGTGCTTCAGTGTCAGTGGCTTCACCATGCTCATTTATTCTGAAGCCAATCCTCTCCCTGCTCCTGTGTCTCTCTCTCTCTCTCTCTCTCTCTCTCCCCCCCTCCCTCCCCTCGCCAAGCTTTCCTCCTGCTCCGTTTGCTCCTAAACGCTGCTTGCCTTGTGTCAAATTAATGCAGCAACGTCACACGGCAACGTCACCGCTGCCAGTGCTATATATATAATGAAAGTACCGGTCTCGTTCGAACGCAGTATAGTACTGTTTTAAATGCACTGGTACCCCGATACCAATTTAGTACCTTTATAGCGAACAAGCCTACTCTGAAGGGTTAACAACATTGATATTCACACCTGTATTTCCTGTAAGACCATTTTAAAGCCTGAGGTTTGACAATAGGACAATATTTCACAGTTAAAGCCTTATTTTCCGGGAGTCTTTGTTTATACAGACATGTGTAGAGGTTTGCTTTTGTTGATAAGAACAAATAATGACTTTTGATTTGTGCATTGTGGAAAAGTAGTCTTTGTGTCTTCCCTTTGAAGACAAACTTCAGTGGAAACACCTAGATTACATTAGAATAAGGCTGTTGCTCTGGCAGCTGAGTGTTTGCTAGATGTATTTGTATATTGTATGAATTTGTGGTGTTTGAATTTACAGGGTTTTCAGTTTCCCCCTTTTTCACTGACCCTGCTGCTCACTGTGTGTAATGTATCCATTAAAGCTGACATGTCTCCACAGACTTACAGCCTTACATGGAGAAAGAGAGCCAGGCAGACAGGTAGACAGAAGCAAGACTTTTGACCTCTGGCAGCTGCAGCAGGCAGCTCCTGAGTCCTAACTGTGGGAAACTGCAAGAAAAAGATGATTAATGTTTAATCAGCCATGCCTGGATCCAAAAGATCAAAACTATACAACCAAAAGGGAAGAGCATCAAAACAAAGGAACATGAACATAGTTAGCATGTAAACACAGAGCCAAAGCAGTTCCTTATCAAAGCCTGAATTGACCTATATGTCTGTAGCATTGGCTGGAAGATCTGTGGTGGGAAACCCTCTGCTGCACAAGAAGTGATGTGATTCCTATCCCTGACAGACACAACAGAAGTTTGTTTTTCTCCAAATTATATCAAAGCCTACCAATGGCGTGGCAATGTCATTGAGTCAGTTAGAAGAGATATTGCTACCACCACTGGATTTGCTATGAAATTCATGCTCTCCAAGGGATGATTCCCAATAGATTCATGTGACCCCAGACCTTTCGTAGCCAGCATCAGGCCAATATTTTAAGTTCTACACAGGAAAATTGCTAATGATGACAACAACATAAAATTTACTGTCCACATTCATGCTCCACAGAGGATGAGGTCTTTCCATTATGGTCACTTCACAGGTTTTCCTGTAGTGTCTTTTCAGCTGCCACTGGTAAGATTTTCATTCCTGAAAGCACTGCTGCAAAATAGATTAGATTAGATTAGATTAGATTCAACTTTATTGTCATTGCACCTACATAGTACAAGTACAATGAAATTCAGTTTTGCATCAGACATTGTGTGAGGTATGTCAACCATGGCAGGGAGCAGGACACTGATGATGTGTTGGCCAGTTTTCACCACCCATTGCAGTTCTGGCAAAAACTGAATCAAAGGCAACTGGACTTAGATTTGTCTCTGAAGATGTTTCGTCCCTTATCCAAGTGGGTTCATCAGTTCGAACGCTACTTTTCTCCTCTGGTTGAGTAGGAGACATTTTGATGAAACTTGGGGACTACAGTTTTATGGTTGGAGTGATTGAAATCTCCAGCAACCATAAAGGCCCCATCTGGAAGTGCAGTTTATTATTTAGAATAAGCAGGTATTTTATGACATTTTACAGACAAAACGATGAGGTGAGGCAATAATCAGATCAGGTGATAAAAGAAGACAACCAATAAGTCTGAACTAAATAGTAGAGCAGGAATAAGAGCAGGTAATAAACAGTCAAATGAAAACATGCCATGCAGTAACTATCCATGGATTCAATATGTCAGACACAGTGACACCTATTTTGACAAAATTATATTATATACTTGTCTTTCATTGGTTCTCACAGTCTGTAGAAAACAGCATCATAGAGTGTGTGAGTGCGTGTGTGTATGGGTGTCCATCCATCTATCTTCAACTGCTTATCCATTAGGGGTCAGGGGATTATGGAGCCAATCCCAGCTGGCATTCGGCAAAGGCAGGGTACACCCTGGACAGGTCGCCAGTCCATCGCAGACAACCATTCACACTCACATTCACACCTATGGGCAATTTAGAGTCATCAGTTAACCTAAAATGTGGAATACCCGGAAAAAAACCCATGCTTACACGAGGAGAACATGCAAACTCGCGTATGGGTGTCTGTTCTGTGAAATTAAAAAGTAACAGATAGACTTAGAATAGCTTAAAGTGAATAATACTTAATATTTAGTTGTAAAGCTTTTGCTTGCAATAATTGCATCAAGCCCGTGACCCACTGACATCACCAAACTTGATATTCATTCTTCTTTTGTGATGCTTTTCCCAGCTTTCATCGCAGCCTCTTTCAGTTCACACCTCCACCAGAGTTTTTCTGGCATTCCTGTGGAGGTTGGGGGCAAAGATGGTCTAAAGATCTTATGTGCCTCAAGGGGCAGTAACTCTTGAACACCATGGTGGACACCGGTGGTCAGGGGAGCTGTTCAACTAAAGAAGGAGTCTTTCTGGGATATGTTTTCTCAGAGACAGTTGCAAGGCACAGGCAGGCCTGAAGCGCAGCAGCCTTTGCTGTGAAGGAGGAAGAGCAGTGGGTATGGGAGGAGTTTGGAGCAGTCATGGAGAAGGACTTTCGGTTGGCACCAAGATGATCCTGGAAAACCATCCGGCATCTCAGGAGAGAGAAATGGGAAACCATCCAAGCTGTGTACAGTAAGGTTGGGACATTGTTGACCTCAACTGAGGATGTAATTGGGCGGTGGAAGGAGCACTATGAGGAACTCCTGAACCCGACTAATATGCCCTCTATTGTAGAGGCAAAACTGGAAGCTGTTGGGGGGGGGGGTCCCTAGTGGATATCACTGAGATAGTCAAACAACTCCACAGTGGCATTGCCCTAGGGATTGATGAGATCCATACAGAAATGATGAAGGCTTTAGGTGTGGAGGGGCTGTTTTGGATGATGCATCTCTTTTTTATCTGGGGGCGGCAGTAGCTCAGTCTGTAGGGAGTTGGCTTGGGAACCGGAGGGTCACCGGTTCAAGTCCCGACATGGACCAAAAACTGAGTGTGAACTGGTAGCTGGAGAGGTGCCAGTTTACCTATTGGGCACTGCCGAGGTGCCCCTGAGCAAGGCACCAAACCCCCAACTGCTCGGGGCGCTTGTCAGGAGCAGCCCCCTCACTCTGACGTCTCTCCATTAATGCATGTATGTGTGTTTCAGGTCTGCATGTACCATGTATGAGTTTAACAGAGTGTAAATTGAATTTCCCCATTGTGGGACTAATAAAGGTAGATCTTCTTCTTCTTCTTCTTCTTTAGCATTGCGTGGACTTGGGGAACTTGGGGACTAAGGAGTGGTAGTTGTGGTGCTGGAAAGGAGGGTTCTGCCGATTATCAAACCTCGGATTGAGGAGGAACAATCCAGACTCCGACCTGGCCGTGGAACAACTCACCAGCCCTTTTCTCTCACAAGGATCCTAGAGGGGGCCTGGGAGTATGCCGATCCAATCTACATGTGTTTTGTGGGCTTGGAGAAGGCATATGACCAGGTACCCTGGGAGATACTGTGGGACGTATGGGGTGAGAGAGTCACTTCGCGGGGCCATCCAATTGCTGTACTCCCAAAGTGAATGCTGTGTTTGGGTTCTCAGTCATAAGTCAGACTCATTTCTGGTGGGAGTTGGCCTCTGCCGGGGCTGCACTTTGTCACCAATTGAGGTGTAGTTGGGGGAGGAGGGTTTGCAGTTTGGTGTGCTGACGATCTCACTGCTGCTTTTTGAAGATGATGTGGTCCTGTTCATCATCGGTCTGTGACCTCCAGCACTCACTGGATGTGTGAAGCAGCTGGGATGAGGATCAGCACCTCTAAATCTGAGGCCATGGTTTTAAGCAGGAAACCAATAGATTGCCTACTCCAGTTAGGGAATAAGTAGATTACTGTACCTTAACCCCAAATGAGTGAGGGAACAATGGAATGTGAGATTGGCTGGAGAATTAGAGCAGCGAGGGTGGATTTGCAGCTCTTGATCTACCAGTCAGTCTTTGTTCCTACTGTCACCTGTGGTCATGACGGCTGGGTTATGACCAAAACAACTATATCGTGTGTACAAGTGGCTGAAATGGGTTTTCTCGGGAAGGTGGCTGGCATTCCCCTTACAGATAGGGTGAGCTCAGCCATCATTGAGGGACTCAGACTCCAGCATCGTCTCTCTGAGGGCTGCATCCCGAGTCCACTGCTGTTCACGCTGATGACCCATGACTGCTGTGCCAGGTTCAGTACAAGCCACATCCTGAGGTACACGGAGGACACAACAGTGGTGGGATTCATCAGTGATGAGAATGAACTGGCCTACAGGGAGGACGTGAAACAACTGGTACTGGTGAAACACTAACAACCTGGTCCTGAATGTTGACAAAACTGAAGAGATCATTGTTGACTTCAGGAAAAACCAGCACTATCGCACACTACTCCTCATCAATGGCACTGCAGTGAAGATAGCTGAGAGCTCAAAGTTCTTGGGGATGCAGATCACAGACAGTCTGACCTGGTCCCTTAACACATCATCACTAATAAAAGACAGCAGAATCTGCACTTTCTTTGCCAGTTGAGAAGAGCACAGCTCCCCCCTCCAATCCTCACCACATTCTACAGAGGCACCATAGAGAGTGTACTGACCAGCTGCATCTCTGTCTGGTTTGGAGACCACAAAGTCTCTGTGGAAAGTGGTGAGGACAGGGAGGAAGGGAGGAAAGATCACTGGGATTTCACTTTCTTCCATCAAAGATGCTGCTCAGAAATATTGCCTGACCAGAGCCCAGAACATTAAAGAAGAACCCTCTCATCCCCACCATGGTCTGTTCTTTCTGCTGCCCTCTGGCAAGAGATTTCGTAGCATAAGGAGCAGAACAACCAGATTCGGCAACATTTTCTTCCCCCAAGCCATCTGGCTCTGATACTCACAATAAACCACCCACCCACCCATACACACATCCACTCACACCGAGTGGTCACCTGGACTATACTATGCCCCCCAATTCCCTGGATGCCCAATGCCCTGCTGAGACTCTTGATGAATGTACAATGCAATTTCTTTCTACAGCAATGTGCAATTTGCAATATTCGCACGACATATTATATTTCTTATATAGTGGATATTTTATTTTTATGTAGTACATGTTCTATTTTTTTTGTAAAAATGTAAAAGTATTAGTCACTTAGTTATACACCCACGTTTTCCACTTTTTCTTGTATGGTAAACCAACACATCATAATTTCATTTGAATGTACACTGTGTGTATAGCTTGAATGAATGACTGTCTATAAGAAGCATTGTGTGAGATACATTGGTGTGTGTATGTATGTGTGTCATTGTTTACAAACACTAAAAGGACAATAAGTAACAAGAGACTGCATGCGAAGAAATCAATAAATAAAAAAACAAAATGAAAAATAAAGAAAAAGAAGGTGAAATGAGATGCAAGGGGACGGGAGAAGAAATAAAAATAAATAAGTGGGGAGATGTGTTGGAGTTTGGATTCATTTCGTGACATGTTACTTCAACTTTTTGAGCTCTGTGTGTGTGTGTGTGTGTGTGTGTGTGTGTGTGTGTGGCGTGCATGTGCGTGCATGTGCGTGCATGTGCGTGCATGTGTGTGTCTGTGTCTCCACACAAACACACAGAAGCTCAGCAGAAGCTCCCAGTACTCATCTGCTCTCACGTCTCATCAGCATCCCTGGAGAGCGACAGCCTGCTGAGGAAACACACACACACACACACACACACACACACACACACACACACACACACACACAATAAACACACATAAACACACACAAGGAGTAGATGTATCAGACCTCTGGCTTAAATTCAAGGGGATAATTACAGGAAAGAGCTTTTTGGCTCTGAATGCTATTTGATTGCACTGCCTCTTCCTCTACTGGAAGTCAAGAGTGCTTAGGGTGTATGTGCGTTTGTGTATGTGTGCGTACGCTCAAGTGTTGCCATGGCAATGCAGGAGGAAGGGGTTTCAGAGTGTTGAAGATCTGTAAGGATGATATGTTCCAAACTGAGTAAACTTATTCAGACTGACACTCATCACTCATTCATCATCTGCAGAATTCCAGATCATCCAACATTTCATTATGTCTCATTACACAATATACATCATGATACTCTCATTATAAGGCAATAAAAAGACTAATAAGGTTCTGAGGCAATAAGATTATTTAGAGCTGTGCAGCTGTCAGCCTTCCAGAGCATCAGGATGTTGTTTTAAAATGAGCTAACCCCAGGGGAGGGCAATTATTTTTCCTGGGGGGGCACATGAGATTGTTGAATTGTTGCCGGGAGCCAAACAAATTCTGCCAGACATTACACTATAGACAACACTATAGAAAACATACTGGGCACTTATTTTTCAGCATTTATTATACTGAAAATCTCTCCAAACAGCAGATTATTAAGAAAATTACATTGTATACAACAGTCTGGACCGTACAGGACTGACTGTTTAGGGTAGTAATGTTTCCATTAACAAAACTTAACATTTAACTTAACATTAACACTTACATTTAACTTAACATTAACCCTTCCATCTCCTTCTTTGGTTCATGCAGCTTTGTAAAAAGTCCTTGCTGCTTTAGTATCTTAGCTAGCAGCCCCTCGGCTATCCTCTCCTTCTCATCTCCAGATTCTGTATTTTTCTGCATGTTTTGTCTCAAAGTGACAGTTCAAGCTGTATTCTTTGAATACAGCCATGATTTTTGCAAAATAAGCACGCAGCTTTACCACCAGCTTCTGCGAAAAAATACTTATCAGTCCATGACTTATTTAAGATGTGGTTCTGGAGGGACCGCTGCCTGTGGACTAGGACTGGACCGTGTTTGAGTGCGTCTGGACGGGGGAGGGGTCCACCACAACATCTGCTGCTCATTGAGAAGAATAAGAACAACACCTGCTTTCACCTATACAAAATTCTACAATAACGCCAGAAAAAGTCGCTAGATTTTGCTGCTAGTCGCTGTTTTGACAGAGTCTCTAGAGGGGTCTGAAAACTCGCTAAATATAGCGACAAAGTCGCTAAGTTGGCAACACTGCAACCTCAGGTGACGCTACTTCAATCGTCACTCACGTCAGTTTACATCAACGTCAAGTCTAACAGGAAGAATCACACTAACAATACAGCAGCATTTCAAAATGCATTTCAAAAAAAAGCTATTTTATTTACTGTTTTTTTTTTTTTTTTTTTTAGCTTCGTAGGGTAAATTGTGTGGTTTGACTGAGACGTCGCGGGCCAGACAGAACCATCACGAGAGCTGCATGCGGCGGTAAAATGCCCAGGTCTGGCTAACCCTAACATGTTAGCTGTTTTCAGCCTGCTGTATTGAAACTGCTTTATGGGACTATAGCAGAGGTGGGCAAACTACGGCCCGCGGGCCATATCCGGCCCGTTGGTTCTTTTAATCCGGCCTGCCGAAGATTGGTACAGATATGTCCAAATCAAATCATATCATAATTATGACTGGATTCATTTGGCCTTGTCCTGTAATGCCTGGCGTCGCATCCAGATGACGCATTACGCGCAGTGTTCCAGTTGTGCCAGGGCTGCCGTAAATGACGTCATCACATTGGCCAGACCGGTCGCCGCTTTCTTTGCTGAGGAATTGGAAATGGACCTGTTCTGAACCCATCTGCAGCAATGAGTGGGCCATAGAAAATTAAAGTCGACAGTGAGTGCCGAGTGTTTAATAAGGGATGGACAACTAAATATTTTTTCGCGGAAGTCGGGTCCAAGGCTGTATGCCTTATTTGCCAAGAAACTGTTGCAGTTTTAAAAGAATATCAGCCGTCACTTTTCCACCAAGCATGCTAATTATGCTAACAACCAGTCAACGCAAGAGCGGACGGCTACCGCGCAGAGGTTGGCAGCTAGTTTGCTGGCTCAGCAAAACACTTTTGTGCGACAAACTGCCATCCAAGAATCAAGCACAAAGGCAAGTTATCTGCTGGCATTCAAATTAGCAAAGACCAGCAAACCTTTCTCCGAAGGGGAGTTTCTCAAAGAGTGTATGGTAGAGACAGCAAGTATCTAGTGTCCTGAGAGCAAAAGCAAATTTGAAAAAATTAGCTTATCACGCAGGACAGTGACTCGCCGTGTTGAGCTAATTGACGAAGACTTAGCTAACGAGCTAAACAAAAAAGCGGAGTCATTTACATTATGTTCCTTGGCGCTGGACGAAAGTAATGACATAAAGGACACTGCTCAACTTTTAATTTTTATCAGAGGGATTAATGACAATTTTGAGATAACGGAGGAGTTTTTGGCCATGGAGTCCCTAAAGGGGAAAACACGGGGAGAGGACTTGTATGACAGCGTGTCTGGGGTCATCAGGAGGCACAAGCTACCGTGGAGTACGCTCGCCAACGTTACCACGGATGGATCGCCAAATGTGACGGGAAAAAACGTCGGTTTGCTCAGAAGAATCCAGGAGAGGGTGAAAGAAGACAGCCCTGAGCAGGAGGTAATTTTCTTACACTGCATAATCCACCAGGAAGCACTGTGTAAATCCGTACTGCAGCTCGACCACGTAGTGAAGCCTGTTGTAAAACTTGTTAACTTTATTCGAGCGAGGGGTCTTCAGCATCGTCAGTTTATTAAGTTTCTTGAAGAAACTGACGCTGATCACCAGGACTTGCTTGCCGCTGGTTAAGTTTGGGGAAAGTGTGTCAACGAGTGTGGGAGCTCAGGCAGGAGATCATTTCGTTTTTGGAGCTAATTGAGAAAGCTGACGATTTTCCTGAGCTGAGAGATGCAGACTGGCTATGTGATTTAGCTTTTGCTGTGGAAATACTGACACACATGAATGAGCTGAACGTGAAGCTACGAGGGAAAGACCTGTTTGTGCATGAAATGTACACAAACGTCAGAGCCTTCAAAACCAAGCTAGCTTTATTCTCAAAACAAATGTCAAACAAGTCATTTGCTCATTTCCCCACACTGGCTATGCTAAGAGAGGCCGCTCGACGTGTGAAAAAATACAGGAAATCACTGGACGACCTGCATGGAGAATTCTGTCGTCGGTTCTCGGATTTTGGAAAAATTGACAAGTTTCTTCAACTGGTGTCATGTCCCTTCACACAAGACCCTGAAACAGCACCAGAGGAGCTGCAGTTGGAGCTGATTGACCTCCAATGTGACACTGTCTTAAAGGAGAAGTTCAACTCTTCAAAACTGGATGAGTTTTATGCTTCATTAAGTGCAGCCAAATTTCCAAACATTCAGAAGAAGGCGCAGAGGATGCTGGTGTTGTTTGGCTCTACATATGTTTGTGAACAGACTTTTAGTGTGATGAACACCAACAAAGCTCCACACAGATCCCAGCTGAGTGATGAACACCTCAGATCTGTTCTGAGAATTGCCACAACAAAACTAACACCAGACTTTGATGCACTGGCAAAAAAGGGTGATCAACAACACTGTTCCCACTAAAAGTGAATGTAAGTATTACTACTGTAATGCTTTTTTTATGTTTATGTTTGATATATATGCATCTGGTGCTGGCCCGGCCCCTCTGTCAAATGTTAAATGTCAATGTGGCCCCAGAGCCAAAAAGTTTGCCCACCCCTGGTATAGGCAATTAGTTGAGTAATTGTGGGAAATGTTCATTCAGTGACCAAATGTGATATCATAAATTGATTATATTGGGGGGGCGGGGAGGGTGGAGCCCATCCCCGCTGCATAGGGCGAAGGCAGGGTACACCCTGGACAGGTCGCCAGTCCATCGCAGGGCACATAGAGACAGACAACATATAGGTAGACAACCATTCACACTCACATCCACACCTACGGCATTTAGAGTAATCAATTAATAAACAGCAGGAACAAAAAACCCCCCGAAAATAAACCAAAACAACTGATCATGCCATGTCTTGCTGTGGGCGAGGCTAACCACCCCACCCTCCAATTGAAAATTATGATTATATTTGGGTTGTGGTCAGCAGCAATTTATCATCCTTTTTTTTCCAGAAAATTATATCCCATTTGTTTGCCTGTACGATGAAAAGATTAATCAAAAATGAATTGTCTACAGGTTAGTTGCTGCCCTATAACAATATACTTTACTATAGTTTTGTTTAGAAGGATCACCATGACCTGTAGGTTCAATGTCTTGGGCAAAGGCGGGGTTCAACCTGGACAGGTTGCCAGTCCCTCACAGGGCACATAGAGACAGACAACATAGAGACAGACAACCATTCACACTCACATCCACACCTACGGGCAATTCAGAATCATCAATTCACATAAACAGCATGTCTTTGGACTGTGGGAGGAAGCTGGTGTACCCGGAGAAAACCCACGCTTATATGGGGAGATGCAAACTCCACACAGAAGAGGCCCAAGCCGGATTCAAACCTGCGACCCTCTTGCTGGGAGGCGAGAGTGCTAACCACTGCACTATAATAATATTAATACCACTAATAACAATAACACCAATAACATATTAATTAATTATATATAATATAAATAATAATGATAATATAACAGTAATGATGAAATACTACTACTACTACTATTACTACTACTATTACTAATAATAATATAATTAACAAGTTGTAACAATTAATCATCAAAATGAATGACTGTGACAGCCCTTTGTATGTGTGTGTGTGTGTGTGTGTGTGTGTGTGTGTGTGTGTGTGTGTGTGTGTGTGTGTTCCATAGTCCTGCTGGCTGGTGGTTGACCAGCCTTCTCATTAGAGCCACACATTAGAGCCACACGTACCAGACTTGTCTTTTGTCTTTTGTCTTTTGAACCAAGTCACGTCTCCAGTCATAAGGAAAGTTTAAGGTCTACAGTCACTGGTCAACAATTCCAAGTCTGATCACTCAGAATCTAAGTCATCACATCATACAGCCCCCAACATGCAAGGCTTTATGGGTGAAGAAGGTGGGGGTTGAAGTCTTGCAGCATGCAGCTATTCATGCTTTTAAAGTATTGCATAACAAAAAGAAGTGAGGACAAAGCGCTACATATGCTCTGAAGTGGAATGAATAGTCGAGATGGTAAATTACAAAGTGCATCAGTCATCATTAGCCAGACTAGACGTTCACAGTTCACACACATTTAGTCCGGTCCCCATGCTGGATGATTTAGACCAGGTTTTCATGGTGCTTTTTGATTAAAATTTCTATGCAATCTATTGATGCTCTTAGTTTGTAACACTCTGGAATGAGTCATGCTGTCATGCTGTAACAAAAAGCGGTATACACACTGGTCTATCCAGGTGAAAACAGAATTAATATCCATATTGTCATGCATCAGTCTGACCTGCTCCATGTTTCACACTGTTAGGTATTTCTGCTAAATATAGCAGCTAACAGATTTCCTTGCTGTCTTTTCTTTCCATGTCCATCTGCTGTACGACTGCATCACCCCTCCTCATCAGGTAAGACATTTGGTTTGAATGTATCCGCCTTTTTCCTGTGTGGTTTTCTAGTAGGGGCTGCTTGTCTTGTGTTTTTGGACTATAGTAGCTTGCTGCCCAGGTGCTCAGACCTGGTACACACTGGGGGAGAAATAATGGCTTGGTTTATGGTAGAGCTGCTGTTTTTATTCAGTTTTTTCCAGCTGAAAATGCATGGGAATGCTGACAGCTGAACTGCAAAGCATTGCTGAAAATACGGAACTGAATTGTAAAACTGGCAGAGTTGAAAGTTAAACTGCATGACCCAGAAAAAGAGCTGAAATACTGTAAATTGTTAGAAATAATGGAAGCTAAACTGTAATACTGTCAAAGGTGGAAGTTGAAATGAATTAACTTGTTAGACAGAAAGTAGTTTTTGAGTGGAATGAACCTTTAAAACTATATGTTGTTACACAGAAAATAGTATTTTGATGGAATAAACTTTTAGAATTATACGTACTTGGAAAGACAGCAGTATTTGGGTGGAACAAACCTTTTAAACTGTAAGTGCTTGGACAGAAATAATATTTTGACAGAATCAACCTTTAAAAACTATAAGTTGTGAGACAGAAGTTGGTATTTGTGTTTTAAGTAGTAGTAGTAGTAGTAGTAGTAGAAGAGACAGTAGTATGGCAAGCCCTTTGAGCATTTATTAGACATCCTTGATATGAAATTACATTTTTGTCCACTAGTAGTACTACTGAGGTCCAAAAATATTTAGTACTTAGTAGTGCTTGTAAAGGTTACTAGTAGCACTGGTAAGGCCAAAAAATGTTAACTAGTAGGACATTTTGGCCCTTGCTAGTACTACTAGTAAACATTTTTGGATCTTTCTAGTACTACTAGTGGACATTTTTTGCTTACTAGTACTATTAGTACTATTACTGAGCTGCAACTAGTAGCAATAGTGAGCCCTACTAGTAGTACTAGTGGACTGCTTGCAGATGAAACAGACGGAACAAGGATTGTGATTGGTCATTGTTCAAACTGTGTGCTGTCTGCTGGCCGTGGTCGACAAAAATGCTATTGTTAGTTACATTTGCATGCTATTGAAAGGGGCTTTGTCAAAGGGGCCTTGCTCAAGAAACAATAACAATAATGGTAATCAAGATTTCTCACGCAGGAGTCATGCTGCTCTATAGTACTTCTTCTCTAAAATAACAGAACATTTACTATAATATTATGACTTGTTTCTCATAGTTAGTACTTTTTTTCTTTTAAAGTTATACCTTTTTTTCTCGTAAAGTTATGACTGGTCTGATCTAAAGTCTTATTTTTTTTTCCTTCAATGTGGCCCTAATACATAAAACACAGTCAAGATAGACACCTGGAATCCGTAATTAAACATTTAATGTTTATATATGCAAAACATTATGCTGTCCTGATGTTAAATGAATGATAGTTTTTGTACAACAAAGACTGTTCTGAATATTTCTCAATGCTTAATTTGACCTCAATAATAGCTCAGAGTTGTGAGATTTTTTTTCTTCTTCTATTATAGCTTTTTTCCATTTAACATAATTAGGCATTTTAATTGGACAAACTAAGCTTGGTTAATTAAGACTAACTTAACTGCATCACGTTGGTTTTAATCATTTACCTTGTGTTGATTAAATGTAATGTAAATTCAATGATTAATCATAACCATGTCATGTTTTTTAATGTAGGATTAATACATAAACATGAAGTAATGCAAATAAGTTGAAGTTACTTATTTCACAGTTGTACGATATAATTAAATATTTTGAGTAAATAGGACAATAATTGCTTTATTTAAACCTACTTAACAAAGTTGTATGGAACCACTTGACATAACAATTATAAGTAAATAAATAATAAATAAGTATGAGTATGTTTAAGAGGATTTGAAGATTTTCACCATTGAGTTACATAGTAAAAATTGTGAAAAGGGTTAATATTTTAAAAAAGTATAAATAGTTTAAACAAGAAAGATGAAGATTTTGATAGTTGAATGGTTTCTGTTGCTAAAAGTATGCGGGAGCAGTTAAAGGCCAAAAAACTTAAGGAAGAAATAGAAGTTGGAGAAGTTGAACTAGAAAATGTGTTTCCCGCTGAAAATATGTGTGAACGCTGTCAGCGGAAATTAATTGCAAAGCATTTCTGAAAATGCAGAAATGTGAAGTTAAGTTGCCTACAAATGCATTGCACTGCACTGCTGAATAACCTAGAAGTTGAAATGTACAACTGGCAGATTTGGAAGCTGAACTGCATTACCTAAAGACTAACATTACTACATACAACCGTCACTAATGATAAGATCCTTTTTCATTTTGACAGTCTAACCAGTAACAACACATTGGTTAAGTGTGTAAGGACTATGGCTGTTGGTAGTTATTGTTTTGTGGAAATATACCAAATTTTATGGCATATTGTTGTTTGGACAATTAAGCTTAGACAGCTGATATGTGCTAATGTCTGCTGTCACTTGTTGCCACAGTAAATATTCACATATTCTGCAGCTTGATAGAGAAACCAGTCTAAGTATAGCCAGGCATGGCAGAGGCACCCTCCTTTTATTGCTAAGCAGTGGGATTGGTACTGGAGTGAAGCAAGCTGCTTACTGTCAAACTCAGCCATTTATCAGCTTTTTCCACACCAACTGGCAGTTGCTGATGAGATATCACATGATACTAATGCCATTATAGCTTGGCTCATAAGCCTTTTTAGAAGTGGGAATCTAATGTCAGATATCTTCCACAGAGAGAAACAAAACAGTAATTTTGTGTATCACTATAAAGCTGAGGCTCTTGTTGATCCAATGAGCCCAACTGTATTCATGTGTGATGAGGTTAGCTCCCATAGTAGTCATTTCATTGTAGTGAGACCATCTTTTGCAATTTGACCTCACTCTATGAAATGACCTGTGGTGACCTCTAGGATAATCTTAACCTCATGAAACATTATAGCCACAAACTAGAAACCTATTGACATGCAGAGGATGGATGGCTTTCCTAGGCAGACTGAAAATAAGGGTGTTTCTGAGTAGTTTATACAGCACAAGTGCTCGCCATCCAATCTCCAAAAAATTCAATTCTTGCAGAAATCTCATGTGCTGAGGTCATTTGTGGAATGGGACGGTTTGGTAGTTCGTGATCTGCTTCAGCTCATTCCAGAGTGAAGCAGAGTCATTGGCTGAAAATTGTTTTTCTAGTGGTAAAAAAATGGTTAAATTTAGCACCAAATCTGTGTAACAAATGGTATCAACCCAAAAATTGCTGAAACATCTTATGAGACATAACAGGCCATGGAGATCATCATATATTTCAATCATAATGTTCTGAACGCTTATACAATTTTGCAATTCATTTGAGTAATGACTAGAATAACTTGACACACAGTTGAGTTGCATCTCAAATTAATCTTCAGGTTCACAACTTTCAGATGATGTACATCATTTCTATGGTATATCTACTGTTGACCTGCTATCGCCTCCTAAAGACCCCCTGTATTCTCTAAAAAAAAAGTGAAAACGGGTTTATTGTGGGAAAAGAGGATGTGATCTTGTGTGTTGAACCTTTGGCAGGAAGATTTTATTGCATGTGTGAGAGAGAGGAACAGAAACAGATGCACTCCTTCAATCAGTATTCTGATAATAAAGTTGAATTATATTGAGGGATGTACTGATTGCCAAGTTCTGTTCCAATACTGATATTTAAAGGAAAAATCTGGCAGATAGCCAACATGGATGTTTTTGTTTATTTATTTTTTGCTGGAGGCTGTATGGTGGTGCAGTGGTTAGCGCTGTCTCCTCACAGCAAGAGGGTCACAGGTTCAAATCCAGCATGGGACTCTTCTGTGTGGAGTTTGCATGGGTTTTCTCTGGGTGCTCCGGCTTCCTCCCACTGTCCAAAGACATGCAGCTCTAAATTGCCCGTAAATGTGAATGTGAGTGTGAATGTCTGTCAGCCCTGCAATGGACTGGCAACCTGTCCATGGTGTACTCCACCTTTGCCCAATGCTGGGATTGGCTCCAGTCCCCCCACGACCCGTAACAGGTTAAGCGGTTGGAGATGGATGGATAATTTTTGCTGTTATTTATTCTCCTTTTGTGCCAGGAAAACAAAAACCTCTTGATTAAAAAAAAAAAAAAATGACTGAGCGGTCAAAGTCATTCAGCATTTCATTACACTGTCTTTGAATGAGCACAAATTCAGTCACACTAATTTATAAAAACACCTTTAACATAACCTTCTTTACAATGAAAATAAGTGCTTAAAACCCCTTTTAGCTGCAATACAACTATCTACTCAGTGAGAAGGATGTTTCAGTTTTTGGTTACATTCAGTTTTGTGAATCTTAAATTAAATGTTAAAAATGTGAAAAAAATAAATATAAATGTTAAAGTGATTAGAATCATAAGCAGTGCTTCTGTCACATAAACTTCACTTGGGCGGGCTGCTCGTATATTAATGGCTGCCCAAGTATATGTAGCGACATAGTTTAGCATTTTTTATTTTTATTTTTGTATCTATCCGAGAGAACAAAGCAACCCGCAATCGATTAACTAGAGAACTAGTAGTGAGAGAGCACTGCTGGGGAGTGGATGGAGAGCTCCTCTCTGCAGGTACAGACTCTGACTTTGCTGCCTCAGCTGTCTGGGCTGGACTGACCCACAGCGGGACTACGATGTGGTAGCCCTGATGTACTGCTTTACTCTGCTCACCAGGGACTGGATCCCTGTATGGGGGACAGACTGCTGCACGGGTTGTATGGATTGCACGGATGTCCCCGTTGTAACATACTAGGGGAGGATGTTCCCGCTGTAACCTACTGGGTGCTCTGTCATTCCTCGTTGGACTGACAGGCTTCTAGTGATGCATTACACACACACCAAGTTTTTTTTTCCATCCAGACAGTGATTGTTTTTAAGAAAGTTATTGCAGAAAAAGATGCCAAGATGATAAGGTCTTCCTGAAGCCCACCACCATCTCCACTGTCTTCAGTACGTTGAGCTCCAGGTGGTTCTGGCTGCACCAGGATGCCAGATGGTCGATCTCTCATCTGTAGGCAGACTCATCACCCTTGGAGATGAGGCTGATGAGGGTGGTGTCATCTGCAAACTTGAGGAGCTTGAAAGATTGGTGAAGTGCAGCTGATAGTATACAGGGAGAAGAGCAGTGGGGAGAGGTTGCAGCCTTGGGGGACACCGGTGCTGATGGTCTGAGTGCCAGAGACTTGCTTTCCCAACGTTATGTGTTGACTCCTGCCAATCAGAATGTCTGAGATCGACCTGCAGGTGGAGTCAGGCATGCTCAGCAGGGAACGCTTGTCCTGTCGCAGAGCTGGGCTGATGGTATTGAATGCGGAGCTGAAATCCACAAAGAGGATCCTGGCATAGATGTGAGGGGAGTCCAGTGAAGGGCAATGTTTACTGCCTTGTCTTCAGACCTGTTTGGCTTTGTAGGCAAACAGCAGTGGGTCCAGCAGGTGGTTAGTGATTGTCTTTAGATGGTGGAGCACAAGGCATTCAAAAGCCTTCATTATCACAGAGGTCAGAGCGACAGGTCAGTAATCCTGAAGACCCGTGATCCTTGGCTTATGATGGTGGAGGCTTTGAAACAGGCTGGCACCCTGCAGGTTTCCAGCGATGTCTTGAAGATGTAAATTTCCCCACTGTGGGACTAATAAAGGAATATCTTATCTTATCTTATCTTATCTCTGTAAACAATGGAGACAACTGGTCTGCACAACACTTCAGGGTTGTAGGTGAGACAGCATCTGGGCTGGGTGCCTTGCGGGGGTTTTGTCCTTTGACAAACCTGTTGACCTGGATGGAAGGAGGTGTGAATGGGGGAGGGATGAGCACAGGCTGGGTGCTTGTGGAGAAGGCTGTGGGTGCTGAGGTCATTGGTGGAATGGGACGGTTTGGGTTTGTAGTTCGTGATCTGCCTCAGCCCATTCCAGGATGAAGCAGAGTCATTGGCTGAGAATTGTTTTTCTAATTTCTCAAAATACTGCTGTTTAGCCTCCCTCATTGCCTTGCCAAACAAGTACCGTATTTTCACGACCATAAGGCGCACCGTACTATAAGGCGCAGTCTCAGTTATGTGTGTCATTACTGTATTTAACACATACATAAGGCCCACCACACTATAGGGCGCGGGTATGGTAAAACACACGGGGAAATCAAGCATACAAGTGTGCGTTTTTAAAAATAGAGCAGGAGCAAAACTGAGTTTGGTTGTGCTTTATTTAAGTATTAATTACAAAGTACTAACATTTTTTAATCATCAATCAAACATCAACAGGCGCGGGCATGGTAAAACACACGGGTAAAAGAAGCATACAATTGTGCATATTTAAAAATAGTGCGGGGGCAAAACTGAGTTTGGTACTCACATTTTTTTAATCATCAATCAAACCCATCAAAGTCCTCATCCTCTGTTTCTGAATTGAACAGCTGCGCTAAATCTCCATCAAACATGCCAGGTTCACTTTCTACACTGTCAGAGTCACTTTCCGTGCCGTGCGGCTCCTCGGAAATGATGCTGGCTTTTACGAAAGCTCGAACAACAGAGCCAGCAGACACGTTAGCCCAAGCATCCACAATCCATTCACAAATTGTGGCGTAACTCGCCCGGCGCTGCCTCCCAGTGTTAGTGAAACTGTGGTCTCCATCTGTCATCCATCGCTCCCACGCCGCTCGCAGCCTTACTTTGAACGGCCGGTTCACCCCGATGTCCAGCGGTTGGAGTTCCTTCGTCAGGCCTCTCGGAATGACAGCAAGCTCAGTGTTCATTTGCTTCACATGTTTTTTCACATCGGCTGTGAGATCCCTTCTTCTCCACAGTGTGACTCACCGGGATGTCAAAAGTGAGCGGCACCTCGTCCATGTTAGTGATAAGGCTGGGCTGGATGTGTTTGTCGGAGATGTGTTTGCTGTAGTAGGAGCGGAAGATGGCCAGCTTTTCATTATAATCCGCTGGAAGTTGCTGCGCTACTGTAGTCCGTGTCCGGATGGAAAAATGGCACCGTTTCATGAAACAAAAGCACCAAGACGGACCTCCTTGGAAATGTTCAATTTTCATTTCTTCTGCTAGCGTTGCTGCTTTTAGTCGAATGGTGACCGTCGAAACGCTTCTCCCACTCGTTCTTTGCTCGATGATCCACTGCTTGAGTCTTTCCTCCAACTCGGGCCACCTCGCCTTATGTCCGCGGAAACTCAGCTGCGTCTTCTTGACCTGTCGGAGCTCGTTTTCCAGCTTCCTCCACTTGCGAACCATCGATTCATTAATCTCAAATTCTCTCGCGGCTGCTCGATTTCCATGTTCCTCCGCGTAGCTGATGGCCTTCAGTTTAAACTGTGCTTCATAAGCGTGTCTCTTTGCCATTTTCAGGGTTGTTAAAACAACAATGTTCTGCATAATGCACATACCTGTTCGTTTATTTACAGTACAATCCACGCCCACACTTCCTACTTTAACGTTCTCATGGTGTCCTCTACTACGTCAACAACAACACACACACACACATAAGGCGCACCGCACTATAGGGCGCACCGCACATTTTGAAGAAAATCTAAGACTTTTAAGTGCGCCTTATAGTCGTGAAAATACGGTACTTAGCCACTTTAAAACCCTCTCTTTCACCATTCCTAAATGCCGAGTCCTTGACCAAACAGAGCTGTTTGAGCATGGCTGTGAACCAGGGCTTCTTGTTGTTATAATAAACCCTGGTGCGTGTCAGTATACAGAAATTGATATACAACATCACAGCATCTGTGTATTCGTCCAGACTGTCAGTGGCGGTCTTAAACTCTTACAATATCCCAAACTGTACGGTCCAGGCGCTCACACAGATCATCCACTGCTTTGCTGCTCTTGGTACTCCTCACAACAGGTTTAGCCAATTTGACCTTCTGCGTGTGCGCAGGGATGAGGTGGACCAAAACAGTGCAGTGCAGGGAATGGCATGATGTGTGATGTGTTGTTAAGAGTGCAATAGCATTTGTCAAGCATTTTTTCTCTTGTTGCACATTTTATAAACTGTCTATATTTTGGGAGTTCTTGTGTTAAGTTCCCTTTGTTAAAGTCCCCAAGAACCGTAACTAGAGAGTCCGATGAGTTTGGCAAGCATCCGCTGCACAAGCTCCACTTCAGCTTGCGGCGGTTTGTAAACACCAACCAGAATGAATATTGAGAATTCACGGGGAGAATAAAAGGGTTTATATTTAATGATGAGAGACGCTAGATCCTCATCACCCGGCAGCAAACTGTATTCACAGCTATTACAGTGCCATTGCACTGATAGCATCCAACAAGACACACATTGCTACTGCTGTATGAACCCAAAATAAACAGATTGTGCTGTGATTTAAATGCAATTAACAGATCAAATTGCTGTTGAAATAACATCATGATGACAATTTGTAAAATGGCCGAATCAATGCCTTGTCAAGTCTGTCCGCAAGATGACATGCAAACAATTTTTAAAATGTGTTTTCTGAATGGAGTTTGGATCTATTGATGCCAGGCTATGCTAACATTGTAGTTGTTCCATCAGCTCTCGACATTACATACATTTATACATTTAGTCTGGTTTCTGTACAGATATGATGTACTGTCATAGCTCTGGGTGTCCACAGCTACACAGCTACACAGCTACAGCTACAGCTACAATATTTTTTCCTCCATTTCTTATTTAACAACGTTCGGACGTCATTGATGACAGCAGGTAATCTGTCTGATAGACTTTCATAACGTATGTATATATTGTTACACGCCACTTATATGATGAATGCTTTTGATACACGTACTTTAATACAAATCTGAAATACTTTTAATCTTGCATGCTGTATGTATAAAATGTATAATATACTGACTAAATAGTAAATGTTACCATTTACTATTACTGAATGTCATTTGCTTCATTATACGTTGTTTTTCAATCACACATTAAGATATAAATGGAACAAAAAACTGTACTTGCAAGTTGATTTTTAAATTTTATTTATTTATCCATTGTCTTACATTGTCGTCATATGTTACTGCCAGTGGTGTAATTGAGGGTATACATCGGTGTACGGAGTACCTTTTTCTCTCTGTGGCACTTAACAGTATACTCACTTAGCCAAAATTCCATTGGAATATACAATATAGGGGAGTATACCTACTTCCTCTGTTACCTATCCATCTCTCCACCTTATTGACAACCACTACACCAGTGGATACTGCAGTACATTAAGAAAGACTCAGATTTAGCATTAAGGACATGACTACTATTTGTGTAACAATTTGGCCACAAATTTACAGACTGACCATACATGGTCCAGACATATATATTTATGTACTGACTGAGTCTAGTTTACAATTTCTTTTAGTGAAGAATTGTCCAAGTTGGCTACAACTGCACCGTGTGTTGAGGATATTGGATTCAGTGATATATAGCTAAGGAGTCAGAGATGGAGAACAGTATGTTTGGATGGTGAGTAAAAGGAGCAAATACAACCTGATGGTGATGTTTGGTCTGTTTGTCAGCCTTGAACTCCCATATCATCTGTATACACACTGTCCTCAAGGATGAACTGTGTTTCTATCCTAGCTAAAGGCCAGGTGCTGTTTATGTCCTCACTGGTGCCTGAACTCAGAGAAGAGGATTGAAAAGACAAGACAAGGAGGGCAAACATCAAACATCAGCTGGTCCTTTCATGCAGATGAACTCTTCTGCAGTGTTGTTTATGGAGGACTGAAGCTGAGCCAGTCTGTTTCTTGTATTTAACATAGATAGTCTGGCCATAGCCATCTTGCAGATATTACTTTTATCAGCAGAAAAAATAAACATATGAAACATCATTATTGACTTTTCCATCTGTGTCCTGTTGGGTTAGTATCATCTCTCCCAAGGAACAGCATGTTTTCCATTCCAAAATATTTCTGGAAGCTCTCAGATATTCTCCTCCACAGGAGGCTGTGGAGCAGTGTGTGTTTTGAGTTGGACGAAGGGTGTGTATGTGTCATCCGGGAGTGTCCTCACATTAACTTAGTGACATCAGCCTCACACAGAGTGATATGTCTGTTTATCTTCTCCTACATCTGGGCTGCTGCAGTTTGACGGTTGTAACAGGAGAACTGGTCACCCCTCCTTTATGGGCTACTTTCTGTTTTTCTTTTGGTTTTTAACCTCAAGAGGAGCCACTCAGAGATGGGATTATGATATGAAGAGAGAAGGACGCAAGGAAATGATGGAAAAAAAAGAACTAAATAGTAAAAGGGGAACCTGTTGATCATACAAAATAAGAGTAAATGGATAAAAACTGTAATGAAGGAAAGAAAGAGACAATAGTTACGGCAAAAGAAAGGAGAAGAAGGTGGGACCAAATGATTGCTTGAGATGAACATCACTGTTGGCTCAAACTAAGAAAAAGATGAGAAGGAACAAAGAAAAAATATTAGCTGGGTGGAACCTGTTGCTGATTTAAATTGACATTAGTTGTGCTGCTTAACTCTTCCACATGAGCTTTAGAGAGATAACTTAGTTATTTACATACATAGTATTGTTAATAACTATTAATATACAGTTGCATAGTCCAATAACAAGTTACAAAGTGCTTTTAAAAAGACATCAAATCAGGAAATGAACAGATCAGAGTAGGGCTGCAGCTGTCCATTCTTTTCATTTTAGGCCATTTCACAGTTGTAAACGTTTCCAAATGTTTATTTCCTGTTACAGTGTATATGAATTACATTAGCTGACAGGAAGCAAACATGGCTCAAATGAATAAGCAAATACACAGTATATACAGTATTATATATATATATATATATATATATATATATATATATATATATATATATATATATTGTAGATTATTTTCTTCTTCTTTCTTCTTCTACACTTCATTATCAAACATGACAGAGAAAAGCAGCACATTTTCACAACTAAGAAGAATGTCAGCTCAAGGTCCAGTTATTGTTTGTTTGGAGCTTTCAACCATATATATGACAGTGTCTTCATCAACAGATGAAGTTTGCTTAATTGGAATATTGGCTTAAAAATCTTGGAAACTGCAGTGGAGAAAACAAACTCATCTTTAATTCTACCAAACTAAAAATACAAAACTAATTCTACAAAAAGAATAAAGTGTGCCCCTTTAGTAGACTCCCTAACCATTAACCAACCTACTTCCAGCTAGGGGATGCAGTTTATTTTTGGCTTTATTAGGCATGAATTCCATAATAACTTTTAAGCATTTTGTAATTCAAGTGGTACCCCAGGGTAGGCAGCTGTCTGGAAAAATATTTTTAAAAATGCCATACAGTAATTTGTTTGAATACGAGTCATTCATTGCAATCATCTTCCTTCATAAAGTAACCTGTAGGACTACTTCTCATTCATTTCAGTTACCATCCTTAATACAGTAACCTTTACTAGTATGAGTCATTCATTTAAATCATTATCGTTCATATATTACCTGTACTAGTAGTCATTTGTTTCATTTCCATGATGCTAGGTCACAGCACTAGCTGCAGTTGTCAACAGAAGGCAAACACTTAAACAGCATTTTCTTTCCACAACAGAAATACTTTGCCTGTGTCGTCAGACTCATTTTGATAAGTCTGTTTTCTTTTTTGGGTTGCTTTTTTTTTAATAGCTTTTTTGCAGTATGTTCTGCTGTTGAATTAGGCTTTCACCAAACAGATATATTGTATCTGTAGCAAAGCTGAAAGGAACGCTTTCTTTCTGAAATGATTTGTGATTGGCCAAAGTCTCCTGTCCTGAGATAACTTTTCTAAAGCCTGAAAACAGAGCCATGAGGATGTGCAGAAGTTTAGTTATCAACACTTCAATTATTGCCTTCTCCCATTTTAAGCTCAACCATGGTCTTCATGCAGTTACTGGCAGTGGGTAATTTTGTACTAAATGGTTGGGGAAAGCAACCAGAAAGTGACGACTCACCCTGAAATATGGGTGTACTGCTGAACCAAACTGCTCTAATCACACTTGTAAACAGCAAACCAGACACAACCCAAAGGGGTAACGCCACTGAATCTAACAGGTGAACAGCTTTTGTGACACAGACAACACTTACCTTACACTGATTTACCCTTTTTAGACGAGACTAAAAATTTGCCTTCACGCTGAACAAAACAAATCACTTTACCCAAAAGTAAAAACTGCAAACTACTGTCATCCCAAACAAATACACCTATTTTTTGGACACACACACACACAGGAAATGCATGCAGGCCAGCACTATGGGGAATCCCTCCCAAGATCCAGTGACATCAACTAAGATGACAACTCTATTCATGAATAGATAGATAGATAGATAGATAGATGCTTTATGAATAAAGCATCTAGGGGAAAATTCACACAATTTGATTATCAAGCCAATAAAAGGTGGATTAAACTATGACCCAACACAGTAGCAAGTGAAATCTCAAAGCTACATAGTTTACCTTTCACCACAAAATGGTAAAAAAAAGGCCCGTCAAGCCCCCAGTATGTCACAACCTGGCTCTGAAGCCATGACAAAAGAGAGGGAGACAGACTGAAGGCAAATAAGTCATTCATTAAACTCAAAATGATAGCAACAACTAAAAATCAACTAAGAAAATGATGAGATTAGGGATGTGACAGTGAGGACATTTTCACACCGGTGAATAAACTTGTGATAACACTGGTGCTACCGATTACACTGGACCATTTACAAGAAAAGATGATGGTCAATATATGTAGCGTGTACTTTGATCTTTACTGTCGGGTTGTGGTGTGTCTGGCCTCTCTGGTCCAGCTTTTGCAGCAGAGTCACAGGTTTCCACCCTATGGTGCTCCGTAGCACACACTGGCTAAGCGCTCCAAGCATTCAGCGGATTGTGGATATGTAATGTAATCAGTGTGCGCCCGACCACCGTGTGACACCAGTAACCAACTACCGCTGCAAGCCTAGATGAGATGTAAGTATCAGTAAATCAGTGGTGAGGGTGCGTGTATGCATGAATACTGCATGTAGATGTTGCATGGGTGAAACAAAATAACAGTAATCAACACCTCCAGGTAGCTACCTGCTACCATGAAAGCAACACAAACACAATTAGTAAACACATCAGGGAACCATCACAAAAGGTAAAATGATAATTTAAATCTCCCCTTCAATACTATGCATCACTTGGCCTGGTGTTATGAATTTCAATATTTAATAGAAAATAATTTCAAAATGCAATAGCAACAATAAAAACAAACAAAAAAATTGTCTATATTACAGTATCTGCGTACTTGTCAGACTCAGAAAACAGTCTTCTTTAATGATGATCTTTTTTCTGCTTTCCTGTGGAGAGGTCATCTGCAGTGTGTTGCCCTCTTTTACCCACAACTCCTTCAAATCTCCGGGCACCTTGTGATCCATTCACTGAGATGACGAGCACACTGTCCAAGTCTGGAGATGTTCATCACGTAGCCTATGCACCAGGTCACCTCTGTTGTCACACGAGCATGAGCACTTACAGTCCATTTCTGATGTGATTGTTGATTGTCACGTTGCAGTGCTTTACTTGGATATACTGTATTATAAATATTTTTTTTTAATTTCATATGGCAGAGAAGGTACATTTTGTCTCCACTTGGGCTAAAAATAATTTAGCAGAGGCAGGGGTATATACAACAACTAATGATCGTTTTCGTGGTCAATTAATCTGTTGATTATTTTCTTGATTAAACAGTTGTCAAAAATTGTTAAAAATTTGTCTATAAAATGTCAGAAAATGGTGAAAAATGTGGATTAGTGTTTCTCAAAGCCCAGTAGGACATCCTTAAATGTCTCAAAGATATTCAGTTTATTGTGATTTGACTTTTTTCTTAAAAAAACGACAAAATTGATTATCTGTTTTGAAAATTGATAATTGGTTTGAGTATTTCTTAAGAAAAAAAGTCAAAAACTATCTGCTTCCAGCTACTTAAGTTTTACAATTAATTTAATAGTTGACAACTAATCAGTTAATTGTTGCCCAGGATGCAGCAACGATGCCCTTGCAAATAATGCAGATAGCAGATGGGGAGGAGAATGCAGCATGAAATACCAGGCCAATGGCAGACTGATACCCACAGTCTACATCCAGCGAGTCAGACAATATAATGGAAACTCTGGTAATTGACATTTTCTGTCTGCAGTGTTTCAAAAGTTTCTGTCTCTCTCTCCTCCCTCTGTCACACTGTATGTTTAATTCACAACTTGATGGAAATCTCAGTTGCACTCCAGTGGCAGAATGGATTTATCAGCCCTGCGAGGCTTGCTGACTCCAAAGCCTTTCAACGCTACAAAGAGGGAATCTCTTCCACTTCATCCACACTGCGTCGTAAAATATTGAACCACTTGTCAAAAGCATGATCCTGCTTTGTCTTTGGGACTTCATCCTCTGTGTGATGGAGTAATCGCTGTATTAAAAAATCTCCAAGCTCCACATTATGCATAAAATGTAGTGGAAGAACTCTGTCTGGCTGTGTTAGCAAAAGAGACTGAAGGAAATGAGTCATTAATTTCAGATCTGAAATTGTCATGATATAGAATTAACTGTTCAACCCTAATTGGTAAATATTTTTCGGCATCTTTGCATTGAATTTAAGTACAGTGAAGAGTTTTTCTAGATTAGTTTAGGAGATGATGAGTCTTTTTTTCTTCTGGTAATGCAAGTACCAGATTTTTTGCACTATAAGGCACACTTCAAATCGCCCAACTGTTTAAGTCAGACAGTGATGATGAAGGATTTGATGGATTTGTGCAAGAGGAACGAACTGAAAAGTGAGTGTATTGTTTTGTATTTCATGTGCTACAACTGAAAAATGTTGGGAGTTATTGAAGTTATTGAGTTATTAAATGAATTGAATAAAGTTTGACTTATCTGACCGTTTTGTTTCGCTTAATGTGCCTTTTAATCCGGTGCACCCTATAGTGCGAAAAATACGGTAGCAGGAAGCATAGTGTTGTTGGTTCCTGCAGGGCCTGTGCAGGATGTGGAGACTCTGTGGGGTCAGTGAGATAGTAGCAGTGACAGATAAGATGCCTTTCACTTCATACATCATTTACAACCTTCATTTCTCATGAGGAGTGGGAACACTCTACTGTCAGTACTGTATGTGCTGAAAAGACAGAGTGGGGAGTTTTCTGAAAAATCTCCAAAGTTTGAAAGCTCAAGCTGTGGCTTATACAACATGTAGTGCAGTACTCTATGGACATGCAGTACTGTACCATATGGACATACAGTATAGTTCCGTATGGACATGTAGTACTGTACCGTATGGACATGCAGTATAGTACTGTATGGACATGCAGTTTTGTGTTTGTTCCTCTTGTCTGAGATGTGTTCATGTTGCATTCTGCAGTGATGACTAACCATTTGCTTTATACAGCTTCTTCATATACAGATTCTGTACTGTATGTGGTACATGTGCATTATTGAAAGTAAAGGGCATTTGGTCATAAAACAGCAGATATCGCGCTCCTAGAATATGTCTCCTCCATCACAATACAAGGTGAATGGGATGTATTTTGAAAAATATATATGTCCAAAGGCCTTTGCACACTGGGACCTTTTTCATGTGATTAATTCGCACAGCAACATATTTTAAAACTGTTGTTTTTATCAATAGTACTCTCACACAGATTGTCAATATTTTGTGGTGAAAAAGCATCTTATTTTTTTTTTTTTGTTTTGGAATGAGGTTGATTTTTCTTCAACCAATCGTGTTGTGCAGAATGGATATATTCTGTGTATTCATGGTTTGCACACCCATTATTCTACACTGAATAACCTCTAATGGTATGGTGTCAGATCTCACTTGAATGTGCAAACAGCAGCTTCTCATTACAGTCAGATCAGGGTGTAAATCACAGACATTAGCAAGACATATTGGACCACAAAATAATGTAATGAATGGAGCAGTTTTCTGCAGAGCTCTTTCTGTCTGTCGTGCTTCCTCTCTAAAGATGCACATAGAAGTTCATTTGAGCAGACACCAGCGTCCCATTCATCCACACTGAAATGAGATGACTCAATTTTCACCTGAAGTAATGTATTGTCTTGTGACTGTTTCAGAAGTTCTTTAATGGTGGACAGTGAAGTAGTTTCAGTAGATAGTGTGTGCAGGGTTGGTCACCTAGCTAGAGGTGGTTCTATTTCACACCAACCCCATACGATGTCAAAAAGAGAGAAGAAGTCTTTTCTCAGATACTGTCTAAACACATCTGGAACACATAGTTACTTTGAAAAGCCATAAAAGAGTGCTCCTTTAGGTGCTGGTCACCCACCTTGCAGTGCTCAGAGCACAACACGCATGCACTGTGGTTATGTGTGTAAAACAGATGAAAATTAAAATATAGTAAAAATATGCTTCAGTTTGAAGTAAATCATGATGAATCAGGTTGTTGTTTAGCCTTAGGAACATGTCTTCAGGAGGGGATGCTGCGCACAATGCAGTTTTTTTTCATCACTTAAAAAACAAACAGATGACTTTAATTTTAGGAAAGCTATAGCAAAATGTATAGTAAAGGAGTGAGTGTATTTGAACAGAGGTATTGTGCTCATGCTGGAGAGGGTCAGGGTTACTTATATTTTTAAACTTTCCCTTATGACCAACAAATGGGAAATGTGCTAAATGTGTGTGGAACATAAGGGAATTATCTGTAGTATAATTTGAAAATGGTGCTTTGCAACCGATAACCTTGAAACGAAGTGTGTTGCCATAGAGATGAGAAGATAGCTGTCTGAAGACAGCAGTATAGAAGGGCTTCCAACGGAAATATGTCTAGGTAACCTGTACTCAGCCTCTTAGTTGTTATGGTGCAGAACTCCTTCACCACAGTGTATTAAAACTTACACTCTGGCACCAGCATTTCATGCACAATCACACCACATTACATTCAGTGATAAGGAAAAATATTCTGAATATAACAAGCAGCTTGAAATATCTCTTATTTTTATATTCCAAATATTTGGTCACACTACATCCTGCTGCAGGCTTTATGTGACCATAACATTGCCAGTGAGACATGCTCATCAGTATAATCTCACTTAAATAAAGATTGATGTATGAGATAAAATGAAATACTGTATTTAATTTCATGTCACATTATTTATTGATGGTGATTTGGAAGCAATAGAACAAGCTGTAAAAACACCACTGACACTTTTAAATTAGCAGAGGGCTGCAGAGGTCTGGTCAAAGCTCTTCTTTCTAACTTGTAGTCTTCAGACCCAACTGACGCTGACTCGCTCAAGGACGTATCAGACTTCACACAACTCGCTCAAGAGACACTAAAGGTTTTATACTTTACATTTTTCTCACAAAACCTGGTCCATCATGTCTGTGTCCACCAGATGAATGTAAATCCAATATTTACTCTCCTTTTTGCTCTGGTTTGATGTCGGCTGAACCGGTTCTCTTTAGCTCACACATAGTTGAGCATAGATGAATTGCCTGTTTTCTCAACTTGTTGTAATACACTGTTTATCAGTTATAATATAACTAATATAATCATGGTGGGTCCTTGCAAACTCCATGTTCAACACAACACTGGCCTTTTCTTCTGTAGTTTCCCCTCCACTGCTATTTTATTGCTGATAAATCTTTGATAAGACTATTTCATGTAAAATAAGCTACCTCGGTATTTTCATGCTAACAGGATAGGTCATGTTTTCTGCCTGCCATGGCAGCTATTACAGGCAATTTTAATTTGAGGTTTGGCTTTCTGTAGTGTTCTTTATTTTGCAGCTGGGACTTGGTCTGTGTGTGTGTGTGTGTGTGTGTGTGTGTGTGTGTGTGTGTGTGTGTGTGATGTGTTGTGTGTGTATGTGTTGTGTGTGTGTGTTGTGTGTTTATGTGTATTCACACTGGTCTCCCCATATGTATTTCATTATCGATATTCTTAATACTTCCAATCAAATCTACGGACACACACACACACACACACACACACACACACACACACACACACACACACACACACACACACACACACACACACACACTCTACTCTACTCTACTCTACAGGGTAGCCTGACCCCATACTCTCCAGTACCAAGTTGAGAAAGTTTGCCTAATGATGATGACATTTCAGACTGCAGTTTTAGAACAAACAATTTATTCAAAGCTCAGATCCTTTGGCTGCTGCACACCCTCAAACTTCTCTTCTCTTCTCTTCTCTTCTCTTCTCTTCCTTTCCTCCCATATACCTACAGATTACATACACAATCCTTAACCAACAACCCAAGCATTTTCATGTCATATTCAGTCCATTTCTCTACTTTGTGCATGGCATGTAATTTAGTCCCATACACACCACAGAGTAGAGGTAAGATCGGGCCTAAAAAATCCAGCCCGACCCGACCCAGGCCCGCGGGTATTAAAGCCCGACCCGGCCCGAGCCCGATCAATTAACTTGATTTGCAGGTCCGAGCCCGAAACAAACCCGAATTTTTATATTTTATTTGTGAGGACTCAGGAGGAGGAGGAAAGGGAGGGGATGCGTCAGTCAGACCCAGACAGAGCTCTGCTCCGGGAAAAGGGACTGGTTGCGATTTGTGTGATCACATTTGTGACGATGCCTGTGCATAATGATAACAAATTAAAGCCTGTCTTTGTAACGAATTCTCCCGGTTAAACAAGACTGTAAGATGCATATTCAACAAACATTTATATCTTACCATACAGCGCCTTCTCTGTTTTATCCAAATTATTTATTTTATAACAAGTATTCCTTAGTTTAATATCCATACATCGTTTTAGTCTCTTCATCTTCATCTTCAACCGCTTATCCGGCGTCGGATCGCAGGGGCAACAGCTCCAGCAAGGGACCCCAAACTTCCCTTTCCCGAGCCACATTAACCAGCTCTGACTGGGGGATCCCGAGGTGTTCCCAGGCCAGTGTGGAGATATAATCTCTCCATCTAGTCCTGGGTCTTTCCCTCCCTAGGGAGGCGCCCAGGATCGTTTTAGTATACATAATATATAAATATATATTTATTAAAAAAAGTTAGTGAGAGAGAAGCCCGGCCCGGCCCGACCCGAACGTAGTAATTGACATTTTGGGCCCGACCCGACCCGGGCCGGGCTCGGGCTCAGGCTAAAGATCTTACCTCTACCACAGAGTATGTAAATGTCTCCTGGCTGTGAGGCTGTTATTACATGTGTACTGTAAGCATATAACAGCACTCTCTTAGCAGACATGGCTCTCCACTGTGGAGCCTTGTTTATACTCTGTTTAACTTTCTAGTAGGGGTTTTGGCCCTACTGAATGCTTCATTTGAAACTCTACGGTTCAAAGGATCTAGTTTAAAGAGATACTTGAGTAGGTTATATTGAGGAAAAAGGTATTCCAAAATGTTAAGGACAAGGAACATGATTAGGATCAAAGCCATAGCCATTACTCCAGAAGAAGTTACAGTCTGCCGAAACTCTGAGATGACTGTCTGTTATTACACAGGTTGTAAAAGAGTAATGTGGGGTTGGTCAGAGATTAATTTCCCAGGCTGTATTACTGAAGGTCTGGATAAGAGCTCCTGCCAAACCTAGCAGGCAGCAGATGAGCTAGTTACTGCACCTATTTTAAACTCTTTGTGGGGAAGTGAATAAGAAAAGCTCTGCACTCCCTCAGCAGCAACTGTCCAGGTGCCTCTGGCAAAGCATGTAAGCTAATGCTAAATTCCCTGTTGTGAATGCAGCAATGCAGCAGTGGTGTGCATAAGGGTTTTTTACAGCCTTGCCATTCAGTAGTTAGTAATTGTTATTGCTCATTTAGATTTTTTGGTCAACTGCGATCAACTGACTCAAACTTGGAGACTTTCACTTGCTTTCAGTCATGTATTTGCATGTGCATGTTGGGTATCCTTTTTTCTTTTTCAGCACTGGTGGGTACTAAAATTAGGGCTACACATACAGTATGTCATGCTGTAGTAAGGTCAGCAGCAGACTATGAACAACTATGGTGGAAGTTTAAAGTAACCATCTGCAATAGAACTTTTCTTCCACTATAATATCAAGATTAACAATTTAGTAACAAGGGATGCACCAGCCCCACTTTTTTTTCTCTCCCAGTTTCTACTCTGGTAGCTCATATGATTTTTGTAAATCTGTAAACCTCACTGTGTTGAACTAATTAGGATCATTTTTTGTGTCAAGTAACAGGAAGTCAGGGATTGCTGTGACACTAAAAACTGAGACAGGAGCCTGCTATGACTTAATCAGTGTAAATCATAATGCAAACACTGAATTACAGAGAGCATGATCGCCACATTTGACCTATCTGCTCAATAACTCAGTGACCTGATTGGGCGTCGCCATGTTTGATCTATCAAAGCAAAGTGGAAGTTCTCAAAGAAGATATTAGAGTATCAGCTAGGTAAGGTTCGGACCTTGTCTAGCCCCTAGCAGATATACTTTTGAATCCTCAAGCTGCACACAAAGTATTCAGGCAAGGATATTTGATAATATATTATATTTTATGTCTATATGTACTGTATGTGTACTTAAAAGGTAGTATATAATTGCTCTCAGAAGCCACAGAAGTTGAACCCAACCCTCACATAGGACAGACAGCCATGTCTAGATGGTTACCCATAAATTGAGAAAACTTGCAAAAACTCTTGTGAGTCTCACTGCCCGACGACCTAATCCTAACCTTAACCATTGGAGGTCAATATCTAACCTTAACCACTGGAGGTCAACACATAACCTTAACCATTGGAGGTCAGTGCCACAAATGAACAACTAGAGGTCAAGGCAATGCAATGCAATACCTTAGCCATTTGAAGGTCTGTATCCAACCTTAACCATTAGAGGTTAATGTCTATCCTTAAACAATGGAGGCCAATTCCTAAACCTTAACTGTTCAACGTCAATTCCTAACCTTAACCATGGGAGTTCAATTCATTATATGATCTAATGCAACCCACAGAGGGTTCGGCCAGGCAGAGCAGAATCCTCCAGAGATGCATCACACACAGGCATACAGCCAAGCACTGCAGAAGGGGCAGTGTATAACTCAGATCCATCAGCCTCAAAACATCAGTGTTTAGGGTAAGAGGGCCTGCAAGCGTTGAAGTAGCCTTCGTCTACATTGGCACACACAGAGGGATGAGGAGAGGAGATGCCACAGAGGTATCTATTAACCGTGATCTCTCTAGTCATGGTGGTCATGCTAGTGACTGGAGGACCGTTGAGTGTACTGCAGGTTGATCAATACAGAATGCCTGAGAGCCTTACTTCATGATATTTTGTTTTATTGTCAGTTGCCTCCTGAATTTAGTGTTTTCCTTCAAGTGTACATGTGTTGTCAGCCTGCCTGTAGACACATCTTACTATCTGAATAATGCGCCCTTTTGGTCAATGCCGCATTACTATCTTGAGGCAGCAGGAAGTGATTCACGCAAATCAGAGAGATGGAATACATATGACATGAGAGGTTGCTGGTTAAGGATTATGTATTTACTCTGCAGGAAAGGGTTTGCCGCAGCCAAAGGCCAACAAAGTGCACGACCCCCCTAAATTTAAGCCCAATACACCTATGGATGCATAGATCAACACAAGTACATTTGCTGCTTACACAACGTGAGCATGAAAATGACAGCTGCATCGGTCTGAAACTAGTGATGACAGTGCTGCACAGTATGCTGCTTTGTGCCGTGTGTAAGATAGGGCCTTTTGACTGCACAGTCCTGAGGTGGATTTAAAAACATGGTACACATTTGATTTGTGTGTTAATGGTTCATTTTACATAAGACATTTGAGCATGACAGACATTTCACAACAGCTGCTCAGTGAAACAGACTGCATTTTGCTAACATGTTCATTGTCCTGGACATAATATTTATTTATTTATATACATAACATTTAGGGTTATTATTGGTTTAAAGTACTATTTAGTTTACTTCTAGTACTGATTAGATTCTCCTGTCAGATGGCCTGCAAGAATTAACTCGGTAAAGGAAATCTCTCCTTTCTCTGCAGGGAGCTTTCACTGGATAAATTAATGCACGATAAAATAAACCTCCCTGTTCTTAAGAGCAGTGGTTTATATGTACTATTAAGTGATGTGTAATGGAGTGTTCTGCAGATTGCTGATGGATGTGGGAATATTGAAGTGAGTGGTTTCATTTGCTGCTCTTCCTCCTTTGTGTGCCCTCAGGAGCTGTTGTGGGAAAAACTGCATTACAGAACAACATTATAGCCTTGTCACATTGAGTGGAAATAATATCCCCAACCATTTATTTTGTATAAGTACATATCAGAATCTGAACCACTTTATTCATCAGATGTAATGAATGCATAGGCATTTGTCTAGATGACATTATTATGCTGTACATCCAAAGAGCAGACACAGCATCAATCAAACTAAGAGAAATTACTTTAATACAATGTTACACAATGTTCCTGGCACATAAGTAGATTATGCTTGGACCATATACAATGAATATAATTTATATTTAGATGATAATTCTTGTTTATGAAAACTTGTATCTTATTTTTGTAGTTTTTTAGCCTTCATTTATTTCCATTATAATAACATTGTACTCATCAAAGTAATTTCTGAGATCTGAAACACAGTGGCATCATTGCACCAAAGAACAATAGGGGAAGCAAGCGGTCAGAGACTCAGACAGCTTAGAAACATGGCAACAGCCTAAATCACCTTTTTGGGAGGTAAAATCTAACACAAACACAAATTAAATGTTGGTTCACAAACAAAGACCATGTCAACAATGGTATGATGGAGGGGAGCAATGATGATATAGGAGGAATGAGTGAGATAAGAACTGGCCATGTGGTTGAAGAACACCTTTCACTGTACTAGCCACCAAAGCTGATGGAAAGGGCTGTATCTGTGAACATCTTGATGTTTTCTGGCTCGGTCATTGTTTAAGAAGGACATAACGTTCCGAGGGGAAAGGAACTGATGCCACAATTTTTTTAGTTTTTTGCCAGGAAACAAGGAAAAAACAACCCCCCCCCCCCCAAGTCCATAAGGCAGCAAGAAATCAAGCGCCTTATCAAAGAGCGAAGGGACCTGAGGAAACGGTGGAAGAAAACCTTGCTGAAGGAGAGACAGCACATCAACTCCCTCCAGGCAGACCTAAAAGAATGCCGAGGAAGACTGCGGAGAGCAGAAAACCTCAGAAATTAATGCGAGAAGGAGAGGGCAAGAACAGCCTTCTACAGGGATCCCTTCAGATTTGTGAAAGGACTCTTCAATCAGCTGATTATTTGACATTTTTTCATAATTGGGATCGGTTTATGTCTGAGCATAATAAGCCGTTTATCAAGCAGGCGCATCAGCGGGCAGCCCAGTGTTGTTGCTGTAGAACATGTGTGACTCCGCTCCCCTTGTGTCAGTCAAACTGCCATTCTACTAGCAGACCTCAGCAGAGTTGCCAACTTACTGACTTTGTCGCTATATTTATTGACTTTTCAGACCCATCTGACTCAACAAAGCAACTACCGACAAATCTAGTGACTTTTTCTGGTGTTATCCGAAACTTTTGGAGACTGACATGAAAGCATATATTGTTCTTACTCTTCTCAAAGAGCAGAGAGAGAGTACTGCCGTGGACCCTTCCCCACCCCAAAGCACTCACAGGTGGCCGCCATGCACTCGTCAAGTAGCCGGTCTGGCCCAGGGCCTAGTTGTGCAGCAGTCCCTCCTAGCTGCAGAGCAGGAGATGTGCCCCTCTGTGACATAAGCACAGCATAACTGTGGATACCTTCAAGCAGTATAGGTAAGCAACATCTAGCTGGCTAGCTCATCATGCCTGTCTAAACTGTACACACAAAAATACAGAGAGGAATGGGAATCAAACCCTGAATTGAAAAAAACCCTAACTCCTCTGGATCTGTGATGCTGCTAAATGCACTAAAAACTTTATTTTTTCATTCAATAGTTTACTTCACAAAGTTTTGTTTTTTGATTACCTGTTTCATGTATTTGATATTTAGTTTATACATTATTTTTTTAATATATATGGGCACTGCAGTGCAGACAGAAAATGCAGATTGGAGAGACAGGCCATAGGTGTTGTTCAATAAACGTTTCCTGAATTTGAGAAATTTTGTGTATCATTTGTGATTATTAAGCTGTTATATTTTATCAGATGGAGGAAAAAAAAGAAAATCAGCCAAACATATCAGCAACTCCCCTGGGAAAGGAAACAACTCAACCAAACGACTATACAGTAATTGTCTACCACAGCAAGTAATTGAGAGTTTCTTAGGGAACTAAGATGTAGATGACCCATGAGGTCCAAACCAAGCATTTCCCATGGCTCTGTTACCTTGGTCTGTTGGAACAAGCCTGCAGGTTTGCCAGACTCAAGTTTGTATTTCTGACAAATAGTACAAGATCTTACATATTCTGCAATATCTGTCCATGTTTTTGGCCAGTATGCAACTTCACAAGTCCTTTGCTGAATCTTATATTGTCCAAAATGTCCACTCGAAGGATTTTCTTAGTATGCATGGAAGATGACTGGACAAAGTGACTGTGGTACACATACCTTGTATAGGTCACTGCAGTTAGGATGTTTGGTTTTCCGGTAAACCTTGTCCTCCAAAACGACGAAACCTGAGTCTGCTTCACCGGCAAGTTTGTCATCAGTGAGCAGTGCCCAATATACTTTCTGGCTTTCTGGATCACTCATCTGGGCTTTCCAGGTATCCCCATCAGTCAGAGGAAAAGGTGCAAACTTCTCATCACATGTCAGGGAAAGAGTGTACAGTGCCAGGGAGGCCATAACAGTGGCCCACAGCAGAGCATCCGGTGTGTTGTTCAATTTTCCCTTACAATATTCAATTGCAAAAGAAAATTCCTAGACACAGTGCCCAGTGTATAAGCCTGGAACTAGCTTTAGTGGTGTTAAGGACCCACACAATGAAGAGTGGTCAGTGACAACCATGAAAAGTTTCCTTTCCAGGTAGTATCTCCATTTCTCCAGACTCCAGCCATACATTCCTGTTCTGTAGTGAAGTAATTTTGTTAGAGAGCAACTGCCATAAATGATGACTTCTTCTGAAGAGGAAATATTTGATCTCTGAGTCAAAACTGTCCCTAGACCCGTATAACTACATATAACATCGGGGTAAACAACAAATGTGTTGCATACATACATACAGTGCCCCCCTCCTCCTCCTCCTTCACCACCTTCAGCACAACAATAGCCCCCCCACTACATCACACCTACAGCTCTACCTATGCTCCAGCAACCCGTCACACAGACAACCCCCCTCTGCTCCACTACACAACTCTACTCCCCCACCCCCTCCTCTCCTCTACACACACCCCCCTCTCCAGTTTGTCCTTCACACACTTCAGGTGAAGAACCAGTTCATGAAGATGAACGTGAGGAAGGCTACGGGTCCAGATGGCATCAGCTCCAGGCTCCTAAGTCCTGCGCAGATCAGCTGTGTGGGACTTTTGGACGTCTATTCAACCTGAGCCTGAAGCTGAGGAAGGTACCACAACTGTGGAAGACATCCTGCGTGGTACCTGTGCCCAAGACCCCACACCCCAAGGACCCCAGCAGCTTCAGGCCGGTGGCATTAACATCCCACCTGATGAAGGCCCTGGAGCGCCTGGTCCTCCAACATCTCCGCCCTGTGGTGAGTCCATCCATGGACCCACTACAGTTTGCCTACCAACCTGGCATTGGGGTGGATGATGCCGTCATCTTCCTTGTGGACCGAGCTCTGTCTCACCTGGAAAGCCTGGGAGCACTGTGAGGATCATGTTCTTTATTTCTCCAGTGCTTTCAACACTATCCAGCCGACACTTCTGGGGGACAAACTGGAGACTGCAGGGGTAGATCAACATCTTACATCCTGGATACTGGACTACCTCACAAACCGCCCACAGTTTGTGAGGACACAGGACTTCATTTCAGACACGGTGGTCTGCAGTGTGGGGGCCCCGCAGGGAACGGTTCTGGCTCCGTTCCTCTTCACCTCTACACTCAGACTTCACTTACAACTCACCAACCTGTCACCTCAGAAGTTCTCTATACTCTGCTATCGTCGGCCTCATCACTATGGGGCGCGCGGAGTACAGAGAACTTTCCCAGGACTTCGTGGACTGGTGCCTGCGGAACCACCTCCAGATCAACACGGGGAAAACTAAAGAGCTGGTGGTGGATTTCCGCAGGCAAACTCATCCCCCTCCAACACCGGTGAACATCCAGGGATCAGACATTGAGATGGTGACATCTTATAAATACCTGGGTGTTCACCTGAACAATAAACTGGACTGGACAACAAACTCCTCTGCACTCCATAAAAAGGCCAGAGCAGGCTGTACCTGCTCAGGAGACTGAGGTCCTTTGGAGTGCAGGGGACACTATTGGAAACATTTTATGACACTGTTGTGGCATCAGCCATATTTTATGGAGTGGTTTGCTGGGGCAGCAGCATCACAGCTGCAGACAGGAAGAGGCTGGATAAGATTATTAAAAGGGCCAGCTCTGTCCTGGGATGCTCTCTGGACTCAGTGCAGGTGGTGGGAGAGGGAGGACGATGGCTAAGCTGTCATCCATGATGGAGAAGGACTCCCACCCCATGAGAGACACCATCAGAGCTCTGGAGAGCTCCTTCAGTGACAGGCTGCTACACCCTAAGTGTACGAAGGAGCGTTACAGAAGGTCCTTCCTGCCTGCAGCTGTTAGACTCCACAACCAGCACTGCTCCCAGTAACCACAATCACAGTCACATTCACAACAAACTCACCGGACAAAGTGCAAAAGGACTTTATGACAATATACATTGAAATGGCACATTTTTCTGCTTTACTTTTTCTATTTTCTATTATTAAACAATTTATTTTTATTTTATTCTGCTGAACGTGAAATTTCCCCACTGGGACTAAAAAAACTACTTATCTTATCTTATCTATATCAGGGTGACTAAGCACAAGAGGAGAGGTCAGATGGTCTTTGAGTCAACAAGATGGGTTCGAACACTCATCTGACCACTGAAACATTTTTCCTTTCTTTTTCAGAGCATTAAGAGGTTCTGTAATCGTTGAAAAGTTAGGGACATAATGGTGGCACCACTCAGCGATAAAACCTTTGGACTTCCTTGTGGCTTCTTGGCACAGGATAGTCATGAAGTGCTTGTGTCTTTGGTGACCTTTCCTGGGTGTTCGACCATGGTAGCTGCCTGTGGTTTCAGAATTACCTCTCTGACAGGTCATATTGTGTCCTTCCTCAATCCTTCAATCCTTCATCAACCGCTTATCCCATTAGGGGTCGCGGGGGGGCTGGAGCCGATCCCAGCTGGCATTGGGCGGGGTACACCCTGGACAGGTCGCCAGTCCATCGCAGGGCACATTGAGACTGACAACATATAGACAGACAACCGTTCACGCTCACATCCACACCTATGGGCAATTTAGAGTGATCAATTAACCTAAATTGCACATTTTTGGACAATGGGAGGAGTACCCGGAGAAAACCCACGCTTACACAGGGAGAACATGCAAACTCAAGATGTCAAGATAGGTAATATTCACTCACCTTTTCTCCCCCTCACAAAGGGAGTTCCTCAGGGTTCTCTCCTTGAACTAGTCTTATTTATGGGCGGCAGTAGCTCAGTCTGTAGGGAGTTGGCTTGGGAACCGGAGGGTCACCGGTTCAAGTCCCGATGGACCAAGAACTGAGTGTGAACTGGTAGCTGGAGAGGTGCCAGTTTACCTCTTGGGCACTGCCGAGGTGCCCCTGAGCAAGGCACCAAACCCCCCAACTGCTCGGGGCGCTTGTCAGGAGCAGCCCCCTCACTCTGACATCTCTCCATTGATGCATGTGCATGTGTGTGTTTCGGGTCTGCACGTACCGTGTATAAGTTAACAACAGAGTGTAAAAGTTGAATTTCCCCTCGCGGGACTAATAAAGGTTGATCTTCTTCTTCTTCTTAATATTTATATAAACAATATTACCTCTTCATTGTACAATTAACTTCCAGCTGAAGTAACTTCCCGCTTTATGCAGATGACACAATCCACAATTTCCTCTCTACAGGGATGCTGTTTATGGGTTGGGAACTAGTTCCATTTTCAGAACTTTAGATGGACTATATCACTCAGCCTTAAGATTCATCACTGGAGATAGTTATGGGACACATAAGTGGTTTGCCTGCTTATTCAGTGATGAGCGATCAGCATTTGTGCTTCTTTATTTACAATATAAAGCTATTCAAAAAGTCTCCCCCTATCTCTCAGCTGTGCTTTCTTAGAATGTCAGTAGCCACTGTACCTGCCCACAGTCATGGCTCACCTTGCAGCTGCCAAAAATGTGTTGAGTCAGGAAAATCTGCTTTTTGTTACTGTACCCCACATACCTGCTTCAGTAAAACTTCAAGTTGATGTCATTAGTACTGATGAAACAATTTAGTTTAACTGCTAATCTTATTGATAATAACAGTCAATTTTAGTATTCGATCCTAATGGGCAAAGTTGGCACCTGCATGGCAGCCTCTATTATCAGTGTGTAAATGTATGAGTGAAAGGGTGAATGCTGACATGTATTGTAAAGTACTCTGCGAGGTCGGAAGACTAGAAAAGCGCTATATAAATGCAGGTCCATCTACCATTTTCCCAACAGACTGCTGGAAACGAAGGTCTATCATCCAATGCCCGCACATTGGCGAGCATAATATCCCCAATTAACTGCACAGCAAGCCATTTTACTGTATTTGTCTGGTATGTAGATCAAAATATCTCTAAAACGCAACAAAACATCACAAACATGGCCAAGAAGCTAAGTTCAGTCACTTGAATTAGCTGAGGTGATACCGGCTGCTGTGACGGCATCCACCTGTCATTTAAAGTAACCATGCCCTTAATTATGTATAACTTGGGATGGCTGTGGTTCAGAGGTAGAGCAATGTGCCCACCAATAGGAAGTTCGCAGTTCAATCCCCAGCTTCTCCTGTCCACATGTCAAAGTGTCCTTGAGCAAGACACTGAACCCCATCCTGAAGACTGAGCCACCGGCATGTGAATGAGTATTTACATTAGGTCCTGATGGGCAGGTTGGCACCTTGCATGGCAACCTCCCCCACCCCGAATTTCCCTCTGGGGATTAATAAAGGTTCATCTTATCTTATCTTATCTTATCTTATCTTAACCTGTGCCATCAGTGTATGAATGTGTGTGTGAAAGGGTGAAGGCTGACATGTAGTGTAAAGAGCTTTGAGTGGTGAAGACTAGAAAGGAGTTATATTAATGCAAATCCATTTACAAGTCCATGTAGTTTTAAGCTTTAATATAATTTAAATGGGTTACTTATATAAAAATTTATCCCCCTGCTTGGCAGAAACCCTGTACCTACAATCACAGTGCAGGGAAAGCTACACAAAGACTTTTGAGTTTGGCCTTCACCAGTTTACTCACAACTGAAGTAAACAAGTTATTCACATGAATATATTAATCAGCTTTGAATAAACAAGCACATAGCACAGCAGAGGGGCTTCCCTCTCTCCGTCTCCTCCTCACATCACACCCTTCTACTCCTCGCTTTTGCCTGTACTCTTCCACTAAAGGTCTGTATTTCTGACTGTATTCGCTCTATGAGAGATTGTTGTGTCTTAAAGGTCCAGTGTGTAGGATCTGGTGGTATCTATGAGTGAGGCCTCCCTGTGTGCCAGGTGTGTGTAGGAGAGCTAAGGTGGCCAATGCGAAAACACAAATGGCCCTCTCTGGAGCCAGCTGAAGGTCGTTTGGAGCAGAGCCAGTGCTCAGAGTGTGTGTGTGCATATGTGGGAAGTGAGTGGTGGAGCAAGAGAGAGACTAGTGGTATTGGAAGCCAGTAACGTTATTGACACCAGACCAAGCAGGAAAAGTTAACAGAGTTTGTCTTTCCTGCTTTTCTTCATTTCTTTTAAGTAACTTAACCACACTCTGTAAAGCAGTGTTTCAGTGCCCTCTAAGTTCAAGTCAGAAATGTTGCACCTGTAATTACACCCAACAGTAATGTCATAGGGTCCTGGAATATATCTGTACATTACCTGTACATCATTGCAGCAAGATGGCATGTTAAACCACTGGAAATGAGCCAAAACAAGACTTTCAGGGCTTTACCTACCAACACCCCTAAAGCTCAGTTATTAACAAAATGTACAATATTTACACAGAAATGTGAAAGCAGATGTTTTTGGCTTTACAGGGATTTACGTGTTACAACTCTCTTGCCAGAGTCTTGTCAACCTCTGATGACAAGAATCCAGGGGGTCACTGACAGGGCCCCTCCCAATGCAAAACCAGTATAGCTACATTCTGGTATAGTGACTGACTTCCATGAATCACTGGTGATTGGTTGGCTGGTCATTGGTTCCTCCTCAGGCGCAGGCTTCTTTCCCTCAGTATGAGTAGAACTAAGGACAGAAAGCTGCTCCTGGAAGGGTTAAAAAGGTCATTCTGTATATGCTGAATATTTGTCACAATTGGCTGTGATTTAACTGTGCTTGACTCTTCTTATTCTAATCCTGGACAGCCTCACATTTATTTGAAGTTAATATTGCAGTTATTAATTATAGTCTATCCCTTAGATTGATGTCCGTTAGCAGCATATGAGACTGAAAATGACATGAAGAGGTGAGTTGATACAAATCATGCATCATTTCTCAGCCAGAGATGCAGTGGTTCAGTAATATCATTAAGTACTGGACAGCAAAGTGACAAGAACAGTGTGAAAACAAAACTTAAGTATGTTGCCTATTTTAAACTGTTCAATGTGATGATGGCAGTGGAAATGAAAGATTTTTTGGTATATATTTTTCTGGGCCAGCAGGACTTCATTGCGACGACCTGATAGAAGTAGCTGAAAGGATTGGTGAAGGGGGTGGGTGGGATCCTGTGTGATGGCAGTGGCTTTCCTGATTACTGACCAGGTGTAAAGCTCTGTTTGGGGAGTTTGGAGAGAGCTGATTATTTTGCCAGCCTGCGATATTATCTGGGCAAGTTTTGTGTTTGGTGCTGAGAACATTGTACCAATTCAAAACACCCCCTCAGTATTTCAGTGGCTTCTTCATTCTAGCCTCGTGAATTTTGTTGTTACTGGTACACCTGTATTAAGTTGTGCTTTGGCAGTAACAGAATGACCTTGTGATAAGAACAATCAATAGGGGTGTAGGCTTAACAAATTATTGCAAATATCTATCTATGTAATGTTTATAGATCTTTTACAAACAATTTCTTAAAGGTTTACTGATCATTGATACTTATCTAACTATCAAGATACCATTGTTAAATGGTGGTTATTATGAAGTGTTACTGGTGTGTTTTATTCACTCCCCAATGAGGACGTCGTTCATTCTGGCTTTTTTGGAAAATAATTGTCTCTGCTCTTTCTCTGTTACTCTGATACACTGTTCCTCTGTTCCCCATTACTCTTCTCTGTTCCTCTGTTCCTCCATTACTCCATTACTCCATTACTCTGGTACTCTGTTACTCTTATACTCTGTTCCTCTTTTACACTAATACCCTGTTACTCATTTTCTCTGTTCCTCTGTTACACTAATACTCTTAGTCTGCTACTCTTTTCCTCCGTTACTCTGTTCCTCTGTTATATTGATACTCTGTTCCTTTGTTTATCTGATAATCTGTTTCTCTGTCCTTCTGTTCCTCTGTTCCTCTGTTACTTTGTTACTCTGTCCTTCTGTTCCTCCGTTACTTTGTTACTCTGTCCGTGTGTTGCTGTTACTCTGTCCCTCTGTCCTTCTGTTCCTCTGTTCCTCTGTTACTTTGTTACTCTGTCCGTGTGTTGCTGTTTCTCTGTCCCTCTGTCCTTCTGTGACTCTGTCCTGTTCCTGTTACTCTATTACGCTGTTGTTCTGTTACTCTGTTACACTGTTCCTCTGTTACTCCATTAACCCTTTCCTCTGTTACTTTGCTATGCCATCCCTCTGTTCCTCTGTTACTTTGTCCTTCTGTTACTCTGATCCTGTCCCTCTGTTATTCTGTTCCTCCTTTACTTTGTTACTCTGTCCCTCTGTTACTCTGTTACTCTGTACTCTGTCCCTCTGTTACTCTATTACTCTGTCCTCTGTAATGCTGTTACTCTTCAGCCTGAGCTTTGTCCTCCTTTTGTTTTCAGCTGCTGTTTCTGCCCTTCCCTTTGCACTTCACCTGCAGCTGTTTTTCAAGTTCTGAAGCTATATTTTGATAATTATTGAAAAAAGTGTGAATTAGCGTTTCCCAAACTGGACTCCAGAGACCATCACAGGAACTTGAGGGAATACTAAATGCTCCCATGGGGAAAAGGGGTTCATGAATTTCATTTTAAGCCTATTTTATTCTTTTAAACATAATTTAAAAGATGAGCTCACCATCTTCTCCTGTAGTGCTGACAGAATTTGGGTCAGATGGTGGTCTGGTCTCTGTTTTAAGGGTCAAGTGTGCATTGGAATACAGTACTTGAGAACTGCTGGAATGCATGATTGCTTATGTTCTGTATTGATGGCTAGTGGTCGTGTTAGTATGTAGCCACAAGAGGGGGACAAAGCTCTACTGCTCTTCAAAGTGGGCACTGGTAAAAAGGGCTGATGTTACCAATCCCAGTACAGTAAATGTACATGTGGACCTGGCAGATTCTCAAGGCATCTTAATACAATGTAGAGGGACAGCATGATATACTGTACATCACACACTGACTCTTAAGGAGAAGGACATAACTGCACAGTGGAAAAACTCATTTAGTTCTCTTCTACATCAGTTTAAACACAACATATGGACACTGACTTAAAGGTGTTTGGGATCATCTCATTCCAGCTCAATGTGTCTGGCCAGAGTACATTAAAACAGAATGTACAATAAATACCCACAGAACATAATTAACAAATTACAAGAAGCAATCAGCCAGACAACAAGAGAACAGTGTTAAGTTACAGTCACATTCAAGAGCGGACTAGTTTGTAATCATGGATTTAAACTCAGCTAGAGGTACAATTTAGTGTAATTTGAATGTATTTTGTATACTGTTCCAAGTTTTTGCAGCAAAAACACCAAAAGGAGTTTCACAAAAACAATTAAGTGTTATCTATGAGGAAGTAATTCGGAAAAAAGCTATTAAGATAGCAAACGATTCTTCCCATCCACTCTGCAGGGAGTTTGAACTACTCCCTTCCGGTAGACGGTATAAAGTACCAAAAGCTAATCGTAACATCTTTAAAAACTCTTTTATTCCTAATGCCATTAATGCACTAAATGATAGCATGTCTCGTTGAACCTGTCTGTACTGTATTTGTCACTGTTGTCCTGTGTTTTTACCATTGTAATGTGTTGTTGCTGTACATGAGACCGAAGACAAATTTCCACACTGTGGACAATAAACTAACTAACTAACTAACTAACTTCCCCAAATGTAGTGCTGCACTGGACAGCTGAATGAATCAAATAATAACTATGGACGTGATGCCATTAAGGGCTTTATATATAAATGAAAACCAATGCTTATCACATCTTACTGTTACTGTTCATACAAACTGCAGCGATGAGTAGAGTAACTATCAGTGGTAACAAATCTATAGGGCAGAGTGATAAACTCTGGGTTTGAGAGTGGAGGCAGAGGCGCATCTATAGATAACGTCACCATAATCCAAGATATACAAGAAAATGGCATCTATTATTCACTTTCTACAGAACATAGGAACATTAGCTCTGTTTCTATACAAATATCCAGCGGTTTTGTCATAGCTTGCTGACAACTATATCAGTGTGAATTTAAATGTAAGTTCTGGGTCCAGCCAGATGCCAAGGTATTCATATCGGAGACCCTGTCAATACTAAATCCATTCAAAGTGCTAATATGCAAACTTGTTCACAGTATGTCTGGCTCTAAAGAATAGCATACTGTATATTTAGTCTTCTTTGCATTCAGAACTCATTTCAGATTAAAGCCTGTATTTTACACTTTGTCAAAGGCTTGTTGTAGGATTTCAGTGGCAGTGTGTGTTCAGCAAAGCAACACAGAACTGTGTCATCCACATAAATATGGGCGTTATGATTTATTAAGGACATAATGTTGTTATTATAAATTGTGAACAAGACAGGACCCAATATGGAACCCCCTTTGACAGTGAAAACAATTCAGAACAATCATTTCCCAGGATCACTGTCTATGAGACACGCAGTCTTGAGACCATTTACAGGATTTATAATCAAAACCATCACATAGCCTCTGCAGGTGCATAGCATGGTCAACAGTGTCAAATTCTTTTGTTAGATCCAAAGTAATTGCAGTCACAGTACTATGTTAAGCTCTGAAACCAGACTGGTTTTGTTCTACCACAGAGTTTCTTGAGGTGGTTATTATCTAATGACTTCAGAACTTCAGCAAGACAGTCTGGAAACTGGCCAATAGTTGATAAAATCTTTTTTATCACTACCCTTGTGCATTGGATTACATGTGCAGTTTTCCAGACCTGAATTGGAGAGATTAAAGAGATGTGTGATTTGTTTAGCAATGAATGAGACACAGAGTAATTCTAATTTGTCCTCTGCAGTTGCTTTCCTGCAGTCAATAGCTTGTAGAGCCTCCCTGACAGCAGAGGAAACTTCAGAATTGAGACCTGAGAACTCTATTACCAGCTGACATAACTTCACTATACAAGAAACCCTTTATTGTACACTGAAGGACGCATGATCTGTTGATCTATACAGTGTACATACAAGTTATGGTTTTAGTATTTTTGGAATTATATGTACTCAATTTATAATTCAGTGCTTTTGTCATTGCTATTGTGAATTAAGAGCTGTATTTTTTAGGACAAAATATTTATTTATGTTGATTATTTTTTAATTCGCAGTTTGCTATATGTTCACTGTTTATTTTATTTGTTATTATTTTGTTTTTCTACTTTTTTTTAACCTGTTTGAAATAAATATATAGAAATAAAATGAAACATGGTTGTTACTGCCCACTCATATTTATCAATATGAATCTCAATTAGTATATGACTGTATAAAAATATTAAGCAAGATAAGCATATTGTTTGTTTTCATGAATGGTTTTATGGTGTGGCACTTTAGAAGTTACAGCTGCCGGGATTGTGGGACAGCATTCTCTTCTATCCTCTTGTAAAGGACAGTCCAGTGTATCCTCTGCTAAAGGAGATAATAAAGGCAGCATTTAAACACCTTTCCTTTTGAATGGTTGTGAGGATGGGTCTGCTGGTAAAGACCCATCTACCATGAGGAGTTGATTAGCGTCCCGCTTCAGCAACTCAGAGGACTTCTTGGGAATGTCATTGCAACCAACATGTATGACCAACATTCTTCAGCAAATGGATGTTTGGCCAGGATGTCTGGAATCTTTTCCAACATGTCGCCCACCTTTGCACCAGGGAAGCAGAAAGCTTCTGCTGATCTCTTCCTCACATTCCTCATGATGGAGTGTCCGATGATGAGCATGGTTGGGGGAGCGGTTGGTGGAGGACATTTCACACTCGCACACAGTGAGTGGTGCTCTGGAGGAGAAGCAGCTTCAGCATCTTCAGTAGCTTCAGCAGCTGGACAGGTAGCGGTGCCATCAGGCTCTCGGGATAGGTGTCAGGTTGTGCGGGACCAAAGATGATGGTAACCCTGAGATTCTCGGCTTCCTTGATCTGATATAGCATGGATACTGTTTCTTCCATCTCTGCTATGTTTTTGGCTCGGTGGGAGCAGCTTACACAGCCAGATGGGGAGGTGAGTGTGGCCATGGATAGACGATGTGGTGGCTGGGCAGCAGAGATGAAGGGCCATGGACAGAAGATGTGATAGCTGGGCAACAGATATGAAGGGCCATGGATAATAGATATGGTGACTGGGCAGCAGGGATGAAGGGCTAAAGATGTGGTGGCTGGGCAGCAGGGATGAAGGGCCATGGATAGAAGATGTGGTGGCTGGGCAGCAGGGATGAAGGGCCATGGATAGAAGATGTGGTGGCTGGACAGAAGGGATGAAGGGCCACAGATGTGGTGGCTGGGCAGCGGGGATGTGTTGAAGTTCAGAAAAGCCATCTTGGGCCAGTCTGACTGCCTCTCCTCTCCAAAAGCTTTGTGTTGTCAAATTCTATTAAAGTCTTAAAAAAATGGGTTGAAAAGTTACTCTGGAGATGTGTTCAGGTTTCAATGCAAAGATTTTTATAATGTCACCAAAATAAACAAGGAGTGGTTGGCTCCAGAGCAGAACACTAACATTCTACACACAAAACACATTTTTTATATGCTCCCCCCTGGGCATAAACATAGTACTTTTACCATTTTCCTCCAATCACCTTTCTCAAAACACTCCTGATGCCACCTATTACCATGTTTTGGACAGCTCTGCCCCCACTGTTTCGTTGCCAAATTCTAATTATCATTTTGTGCCTCTACCAAAAATCAGTGATCTGTTGTTTTCAAAGGTCAAATGTCAATTTGATGGTGCATGTGCCGAGTTATCTCATGCCACTTCGGGTCATTTTTCCTCACTTCAAAAGACATTAAGTTCTCGGGGTTCAGAAACTTGTGGTGAACCGAGTGCATCGGGCCTGCACCATGGTGAAAACCCTTATATTTTTGGCTTACATATTGTGTCAAGTATAGTTTTGTTTATGTATATTTAGCATTAGCGGTTTTATTACATGATATTAGGTTGTCTTAATTAGTACTTTAACGTTAAAAAAAAATGGCTGGTGCTGGTATGGCTGTGTCAGTGTCCATACACATTTCTCAGTGTCTTTCTTGTGTCAAAAATGTTTTAATTTCTAATTGTGAACTGTTGAGACAGATAGAGCTGTATCTGGTTAACTGAGCGGACTTGTCTGACACAGCAGTACTCTTCAGTATAGTCAGAACAAGATGGCTCAGAATGCTTAAATGTAGGAATGAAATTATGAACTTGGTCATTATGCCCTCCACTATAACGCTGTGTGTGTGTGTGTGTGTGTGTATCCCACTCACACTCCCCAAAGCTATGTAGTTTAGCTTAGTTTAGTTTAAGATAAGATATTCCTTTATTAGTCCCACAGTGGGGAAATTCAGTGTTATGAAATCTTTAATTATAATTTTAAAAAAAAAAAATAAATATATTATATATTTTTCCCTAATAATTTTATATTTAATCTATAAATATAAAAAAATATTTTCTTTTTTTTTGGTTTTTTTAAATTAAATTTAATTTATTTTTTCCAAAAAAAAAAAACCCTTTGATTTGGTATTTGATTTAATCAGTCTTTTAATCATTACTTTTCACCCCTCACCTCCCTACATACTGACGTATAATTCACTCTGTTGAGAGAACATCACACAGTACATATACATGTCAATGGTCAATGGAGAGATGTCAGAAACCCCCCCCTTCTCCCCCTCCCCCTTTTTTTTTTTTTAAATTTTTTTATCTTAATTTGTGCAGCTTTGTGAATTCAGGGTTTGAAAGAAAGAAAGAATCCTTTATTAGCTCCCACAGTGGACATAGCGTTACACTCTGTTGTTCACCCAGAAATAATGGCAATGGAGAAATTTCAGAGTGAGGGGGCTCCCAAAGCCCCAAGCAGTTGGGGGTTTGGTGCCTTGCTCAAGGGCACCTTGGCAGTGCCCAAGAGGTAAACTGGCACCTCTCCAGCGACCAGTTGGTCTTGGTCCATGGGGGTCTTGAACCCGTGACGTCCGCGTCCTAACCCAAGTCCTTACAGACTGAGCTACTGCCGCCCCCAAGAGATTTTCAGATGAAGGCTGACATACTGTTGTCCCAGTCATTATGCATCAGTATGCTAAACACAGCAGCTAACAGATTCTCTTCCTGTGTTCTCTTTCCATGTCCATCTATTGTATGACTGCATCAACTACCCCCCCACCCCAACCAGGTAAGACATTTGGTTTGACTATATCTGCCTATTTCCTGTTTGCGTTTTTAGCAGGGGCTACTTGTCTTGTGTTTTTGGAATATAATGTCTTTATGCCCAGGTGCATGCTGGGAGAAAAATAGTGTCTTGCTGTTTTTTAAAGTGAAGTCACATTTGTTTAAGGGTGTGTAGTGTGCAGGGTGTGTAGCAGTGTGCTGCTGCTCTGTGTGTGTGTGTATGTGTGTCTGTGTGTTTGAAGCTTGTGGCCATAGCCTGTAACTAACAGGATATTCTTCCCACTTTATTTATTGCATTAGTCATGAATTTGAATCACCCCGCTGTGACATAATCCATCCCTGTCTGTTCGTTGAAGCCTTCTGAATGTCATGCTGCATCTTTACTGTCTCAAGGTTCTCCAGCTCTATGTACACTTTAGTGTGTGTGTGTGTGTGTGTGTGTGTGTGTGTGTGTGTGTGTGTGTGTGTGTGTGTGTGTGTCAGTGGATGCTGGTCTATAGAGGCAGAGGAGGTTGCTCCTCCTGTTTTTTGAGAGGCAAGAGGGAGATTGAAATATTAAAAATTGTAATTAGTTGAATTAAATCATTACCAAATATTTTTTCTTTCTTCTTTGGAAAAAATCTGTTATTGAGATCCTGATTAAAATGCCTCATCAGTGACACCTGCAGAGCAGAGGGGAAAGGGAGGCTGTGTGTGTTAAGTGGTTGTGGGTACTGTGGAGGGTAGAGGAGGATGAGCATGCTCAGTCCTTCCTTAGGGCAGGACTTCCTCTGTCAACTCATTGCATTTCTTTTTTTTTTTCATCCTTGTCTGTGATTGGCCAAAATATGTCAAATGACAAATGTCAAATGTGTGGGTGGGGGTACTGTACGTGTGTACAGTTATAGTATATGTGGACTGGTGATAGGTAACCATGACAACAACAGCCTAAAGTAAGAGCTCTCGTGGCAGGCACAGCACAGTGCCCTCTCTGTTTCTATCTCTGTCCACACACACTCTCAATACATGTTGTTTCCATTTAGAAATCCAGTGCAGTTCAGTCATTGCACGATGCAGCACCAACTAATAGAAAGCTAATGCCTTCTTCATCATAGTCCCACTTTTTTTAAACTTGATGGCAGAATGAGAAGCAGGCTTTCAGTGACCTCACATGCAACAGTGATGTCCCTGTGTACTGACACTTCTACATCACTGCAGCAAGGTGAGACATTATACCTCTGGAGGTTAGTAAAACCAGGTTGTGTTCAGTTGTTCTCTAGCATAGGTGCACATCATTAAAACAAATCATCCACTGTTAGATTTCAAAGAAAAGGTTCATAGACTTAGAGCTGTGCACCATATGGGCATTAAAAGAGTATTCCATAGTTTTAAAATAGTTTCTCATCAGGGTGAAAATGGGGTGTGTGGATGTATGCACAACAGTTCCAGTGTGAGTTATCCACATTGGTTGGTTGATTTCAAATATTTCTACATACAAGGAAATGCGTGCTAGCACTGTCCCAAGACCTATGATTTTTTTTGGGCTCCGGAGCTGCTGTAGTCATCAAAAGTGAATTTTCAAATTGTCGGCCTAGTGAGGTTGTGCAGTGTGCTCTCAGCTCTCACTCGACCATCGTGAGTGCTCACCACCACCGCTCTGTCTGTGCTCAGTGTTTCCTCTTCCCTCTGTGTGTGCAGTGAAGTCATACCTGTCGTCTTGTTCGCTGGCCCTCTCCCTAATACGGCAGTGTTTTAAAGCTGATGTGTCCGTGCATTACGCATTGCCTCTCCGGCAGTGCCCAGCTGCAAGCTGCAAGCTGGCACTGCATTACTATGTGTAATGCAGCACCCGGAGGCTCCCACTTGGCCTTTTCTTTTATAGTGGGCAGGTAACAGGTGCAAATGTAATCAGATTAAATACAAACTGGATAGGAGACACATTTGGCCAGGTGTAAAGGGAGTCTTTAGAAACACATGTGCAGTTCTTTCTTAAAAAAAAAAAAAAATCCCATCACCCTGCAGCTTCCTGTGCCCTATCATATCACCATGCTGGCAACAGCAAGCGTGTGGAGCCAAACAGCAGGTGAGTGGAATCCTCAGTGATGCCTGCAGCATCAGAGGCATCATGGGGGTATTTTTTTTTCCAGATTGTCATCAGTTACTGAGTTTGAGCATCACATCATGAAACCAGCTACAAACTGACCCAGTCTGGCAATGCAAGTGTGTGTGTGACAGACAGAGAGTGAGAGAGTTCCAACCAGAGCAGAGAGAGCAGTAGAGCCAGACAGCGGTGACAGGTGGAAACATCTTTCTTGTCTTTGTCCACAGTTCGCAGCACACCCCGCGGTCATGCGAATCTCTGAACACATCCAAACTTAATATTCTTAATATGCTTTAGTTCACTGCTTAATATTCATCCAGAGTACAACAGCTGCTGCACACAGTGCACTGTGGACCACAGGCTGCTACTGGACATATCTGATGCTTGGGAGCACACTGACACACTTAGATATCCCTTTACATGTATGATGAGTGGACATGCACACAGGTATTATGTTTAATGTTACTGTTACCTGGAATAGTGCATCCACCTGATATTGTCACTGCCATCTTTTGGTCTTTTGGTCTAATAGACACATGATAAGAAGAATAGCGCAAAGTCTTTGGCAATTAAACTCCATCGTGACATAGTATATCAAAGAGGGTAGTGATTCCGTGATGAGATCAGGTATTTTCCTTCAGGAGTCTAGACACTGGTGGTAGTGGTGAAGGGAGTAGCTGGGCAGCAGGACTGGGCACTGAATATGATGAAGACTGGAGGTGTTGATGTGTAGGAGGGTTGCACTGAGTCACACTGAAATGACAACTGACAGCAGCAGAGAGAACAGTTTTAAAATTCGATTGCAATGACATGATTGGTTGAAACACCCAAAGTCAAATGATAGAGTAGGAGATGGTGTGAGAGAGAGAGAGAGAGAGAGAGAGAGAGAGAGAGAAAAAGATTGTGAATGAATGAGAGTGTAAAGAGGGCTGGATTCTTGTGATGTCACAAGGTCACGCAGGAATTGTGGAATCTCATATCACACGAAAATCCATCTTGTCAGGCTTCAGGTAATGCGTCTGTGTCACAATCAGACCAATCAGTATCCTGTGAGGAACTACTGCAGCTATGGGCATGCCTTAGGTGTGTGTGATGATACAGAGAGTTGACTGTTCATTCTAAACACCAAACAGCTCCTGAAGAGGTTAGCATTTTACTATTGTGGTTGGTCAGTTCCTGACAGAAATATCTGTCTGTTTAGTTGCTAAATTCTCCACTATTTTCACCAGCTAGTCTCTGGCTGTGTCTTTCTGCTGTTTGCTGCTAAGCAGGCAGTAGTCAGTGGCTCTGTCAGCTGCCTGCTGCTGCTGAAATCAAGGCTATGAAAGTGGTGAGAATGAAGTAAAACAGAACTGCTGATCTGCTTTGAAGATTTACCACTACCAGAGACACCTGGGGGCGGCAGTAGCTCAGTCTGTAAGGACTTGGGTTAGGACGCGGACGTCACAGGTTCAAGACCCCCATGGACCAAGACCAACTGGTTGCTGGAGAGGTGCCAGTTTACCTCTTGGGCACTGCCGAGGTGCCCCTGAGCAAGGCACCGAACCCCCAACTGCTCTGGGCGCTTGTCAGGAGCAGCCCCCTCACTCTGACATCACTCCATTGACGCATGTATATGTACTGTGTGAACAACAGAGTGTAAAACTGAATTTCCCCACTGTGGGACTAATAAAGGAATATCTTTCTTTCTTTCTTTCTTTCTGTCACTTCATCACATTGTAATATCATACATCGTTGTTGTCTTTGAATTGATCAGGCAATCTTTGGATAAACTTACTATATGTTAGCTCGTGCACACGTTAGCATATTACTTTCTTTTTTTTAATCGTACAGTCTATTATTTCTTCATTTCAGTAGTCAGTAGCATCTGTCTCTTCCAGTGGTCCACTGGATGAAAAGTCCATCTCTGCTATAATGTTTTAAATATGGTTGACTTGGTTTGGTGGTGAAGGTAAAGGTTCTCAACAACTATACTCTATGTAAAGACATAGAGGAGTAATGTCTACCTGAGTCTATGATATCAGTATTAATATATAATCATCAACTATTGTCTTTGTAAAGATATAGAGTAATAGCTACCAGAGCAGAGAATAGAAAAGTCTTTCTCCTTCTGTGTGTATTCTATGTCAGAACTTCTGATAACAGCTGATAACGCGTTCTAACCAGTAGCTTCTCCATGGAAGCGCCACCCACACTCACCCTGCCCCAAGGTTAATCCAAAACTGCTAGCTCTGTCAGCACTATTGCCATTGTTTGCACTTTTAGTGCTGTTAGCACTGTTATTTAATGCTGTTGTGAAATTAGACATGAACAGTGGACTTTCCTCTCATACTCTACCTGCTATCAGGTCAGATGAATGCCATAGTATATTCTGAGTACAAACAGCAACAGCATGTCGACATGTTCTTATTACCTCCGCCAAGGAGGTTATGTTTTTGCCGGCGTTTATCTGTCTGTTTGTTTGTTTGTCTGTGTTCAAGATAACTCAAAAACGGACGGATTTTGATGAAATTTTCAGGGTGTGTTTAAAATGTGAAAAGGAAGAAGTGATTTAATTTTGGATTCTGGATCACTTTGAAATTTTTGTTAACATTGGGGTAAATGGGACCCAAAAAATTGTTTCTCAATATCTCTGGTAATTGTTGCCCAAAGCTCATGAAATTTGACTAAGGGATTTACAATGTGTACTTCTATCAAATCCCAAAGGCTGATCCAGATCTCATCCAGATGGCGGATTTTATAGCAATTTATATAAAAAATGGGGGTACTCTTGCATTTTGGCCTACTGTGCATTTAATATTAGAGGTAAAGATTTCTAACAGCGGCATTGTGTAGCTGAGACAATTCCGCATCTGAAGTATGTCAACGAATTTGATCTAGCTTTAATACTTGAGGAGCTAGATCCAGAAGAAACCGCCAGGGGGGAAACTATGGTGCTTGGCGGAGGTCTGCGCTCTCCGAGTGCTTTTCTAGTTTCTATTTATTATTATCTATTATTTCTATCAGTATTTTCCAAACTTGTCCCTGGCCGTTCAAATCTGTGTTTATTAAAAGCTAAACGGCTCATCTCCATGCTTCCTCCTACATCATGTGTACCTCTCTCTCAGATTGCTATGCTCTCTCCAAATTGAATTTTCATTGTCGCACAGCTCAGCTCGCTCCAACGCCACTAGCTTCACCTTTGATTGACACTGTGACATATAACCCCCCCCCCCCCCCAAGTTACTTCAGATCAAATGTATGATCACATACACACATGCAGTAGATTGAACTACAATGAACGCAACACATTATCATTTATGTTACCATTTACATTGTATATGCTACATTTGATTTCAGATAACAAAAACAAACTAAAAACAGCAGGAGGCATTATGATAGATTTGATGCTGCAGGAGTGTAACTGCATCTGGCGCTCAATGTGTAATTTATGTCAGTATGCAGTCTTTGAAAGCCACGTGTGTTACATTATTACAGGGACATGACACTGAAATTACACAAAAAATAGCCCTCTTTCGTCCTGTTACCTTAAAGGATAAGTCCCACGTGAGTCAAACCAACCATGACCTTATCTACTAACAGTATAATGTGTGTATCAAAGCCTCTCTCTCTCTTCTGCCTCTGTGCCATAGAGCTCCATTAAAAACACTTCAGTGAGCCTCACTGTTGCATTGGTGATGTGTTCCTTCATCACCATGAACACACACACCAATGATAATGATAATACACTTTATTTCAATCAATCAATCAAAGTTTATTTATATAGTGCTTTACAATAGCCTACAGGCTCCCAAAGTGCTTTACAATAAAACGATACATAAGAACACAGCATAAAAACAAAAACATAAACACAAACATAAAAACTGAATAAGAAAGTGCTTCAGTGCTGCTGATAAAAGCCTTTACATAAAGTACATAAAATGAGAATCAACAAGAAATAAATACATATAATATAAAAATAAATACAAGACAAGGCTGCCCTAGTCAGTGTTGAACGCCTGTCTAAAAAAATGGGTTTTCAACTTTGATTTAAAAAGGCCGACTTCAGTAGTAGTAGTAGTAGTAGTAGTAGAATATCGGGGGGCAGTTTATTCCACAGTCTGGGAGCAGCGACGGAGAGAGAGAGTGTTCACCCAGTGTTTTTATTTAGCCCTGGGAACTTCTAACAGACGCTGACCTGAGGAACGCAGGGCCCTGCCGTGATTACGGATAGTTAAAAGCTCTGACAGGTACGACGGAGCAAGGCTGTTAATGGCATTAAAAACAAATACTAAAATTTTAAAATCAATTCTAAAACGAACTTGGAGCCAGTGGAGTGACGCCAGCACCGGGATGATGTGTTCACATCTTGGCGTGTTTGTTAAAAACCGGGCAGCAGCGTTCTGGACCAGCTGCAGACGCGAAATTGAAGACTGGCTGAGGCCAACGTAAAGGGTGTTGCAGTTGTCCAGTCTAGAGCTAATGAAAGCGTGGATCGCTTTCTCAAGATCCCGCTGACATAAAAAAAGGCTTCACTTTAGCCAAGAGACGGAGCTGAAAAGAAGCTCGTCCTAATGACAGAGCTAATTTGTTTGTCGAATTTGAGCCCACTGTCGAATGTGACCCCAAGATTTTTGACATCAGGTTTAAAAAAGGGGGCTAGAGAACCAAAGTTTGCTGTGACAGTGTGCAATGTTGGTGACATGCCAAATAAAATACACTCTGTTATTTATAAAGAACTTTTCAAAAATATAACTTTACAAAGTGCTTCTCAGACATAGAAACAGAAAATACACACAGCAAATTTGCAGATTAAAAATAAAGAATAAAACACATGAGGGAGCCTGAGTGTTCATATTCTTATGATAATTGCAGCCTACGTATGACATTGAATGTAATATGATTGGCTAGCAAATATTCTGTTTGTTTTTTACTGATGACAGTGAAAAACTCCACCTGAATGTATATTGTTGAACTGATGAGAAGAAATGAAAAGAATGAGATAGCCTGTTAACTCCACCTGAATACATCTCATTTAAATTAAAAAAACATTTATAAAAAACATTAAAAAGAATTTAATGTGTAGATCTTTTCAATAACATATGCATAAAATTAAATTGTCATTTATCAAACCTGTACAGCTTCAAAATGCCTGTTTTTCCCATTCAGGATAATATTAGGGGATGTGGAAATGGTAGTAAAAATAGTCAGGAACATTAATTAGCTTACAACTTCCCTCCTCTCAAGACTGTTGTGAATTGGATTGCAATGGTTTGTTATTTTTAAAACGCTGGCCGCCACTGAAAATAGTCCTCAACAAATGCACTACAGTGAACTCTCGCTATAACGCGGTTCACCTTTCACGGCTTCGCTGCTTCGCGGATTTTTTTTACAGTGCATTTATTGTGCTCTGAATCCTGAATGAAAAAGAAAGAGTGCCAACAACTACCCGTAACGATGTTCTTCTCTCGAAGAAAGACTCCTGCTCAGCCTGCAGTTGAAACAGACAGGAGTGAGGACGGAGAGGCACAGCTGGAGGGACTGTGAAAGACGCGAGTGACAATGTTTCCAACCTTGTATTCATTACTATACTGTGCTGTATTCAAATTATTGTTTTACAATACCGTTCTTTAAACTATCATAGTTATTTGTAAGAAAACATTAATATTTTTATTTCTTAAACAAATTTTGGGCCTGAAAACAGGTTTTGATTTTTGGTTTCATTCTATAGTACAGTATTGCATTGTAAAATAATAGTAAAAAATAAAGCTGACTACTTCACGGATTTCATCTATCGCGGGTTATTTTTGGAACGCAACTCCCGCGATAAACGAGGGTTCACTGTATTTCCTACTGTTTGAGTAACAATTGATAAAAACAACACTGACCGGCAATTTTAGGAAGTTACAAGTTCCATTCCATGGATGGCAAAAGCTTCAGACAGCTTCAGGGATAAGGCCACTATCCAAGCAACCACCAGGGAGCCTTCAATGTGGACAAGTCAGGTTCAACAGGCAAATTCAAAGGCTGGATTTAGCGACAACCTCTGGCCCTAACACATGTGACACTGAAAAAAGCCACAGACACTGCCACGCTATGTACTGAGTATGCATGGGCCGCAGTGGGAGGGTTTATTCCCATTTGCCTATAGACTTGGAACACGTTCAAAAAACCATCCCTCCAGGTGTATTTTGGATAGGGCTTTACTGGCCACACTATTCCTGAAGCACACAAGCACCCTGCAGTGGTCATCACCAGTGGAAAGACCCAGCGAAAAGATATTGGCGGCAGGCTTCAGTGAACTGCTGATCAATATACTTGACACTGAGGAGATACTGTCATCATTATCATCATCATCTGTAGACAAAGCTGATGCCTCAGCAGGGATAACTGGAGACAGCGGCAGAGCATTGGTGACTGGAGCAGGGACTTCGATTTTGAGCTCCGGCCTGTTGTCATTGTAGTGAAGCATCACATCAAAATATTGGAAGTGAACCTACTGCTGCTCTTCTTAGGTAGCACTTGGCAGACCAGGCCACCTGGTAGTTGCTGAACACTTCTCTCTGTGGTCTGCAACGAAGAACTCAAGGCAGATGATGTGAACATTCATCCTGGTGATGACACCGGGACATGATGAGGTCCCAGAAGGGGTGATTCTGTCCGTGGAGATGAGCTTGCCTTTCTTACAGTGTAGCATACTTGTTGAAACAGGACCCAGGCTGAGGATCAAGCATATACAAGTATACTGACATATATTATACAGTATACTACAGTATTATAGATTTTGCCATAATACATGCAATTACCATGTCACATGTGCTCTCTTCTGCCAGGAAATCAAAACAAAACATGATGCTGTCATCCATCGAATAGCTGCCAGCCACACCATCATCACCATGAAGCACAGCACTGTAATCTCTCATTTTGTGATTGAGGTCAGCACACACTCAGTGCTTATTGTGGAGGGAATAATTTCTTTTCCCTTTCCCTCGTTTGTTATCTCATTCTGAGTCTGTTCCCTTCTGCTGCAATGGCCTCAATTAGACTGAGGTTTAATGAAGATGTCCAGCCAATATGATGTAATTAGCTGCACGTTAAAGTGCAGCTAATTACATCATATTGGCTGCATTTTGGCCACAGCATCATATAGAAAGTAGAAAATGTGGCTTCCTCGCTAGTGCACAGGTGAGGGGATAAGAGGGAACCAGACTTTTATGTAGCCTTAAGAAAGAAAAGGCTGGAGCACCAGCTGTTTAGAAAAAACATCAACATCCCTGTTTTTCCAAAAACTTTGAAAAGATGTTTTCATTCCTTTTAAATTTTGAGTCCTTGACCCAGATGAAAAGCTAATAAACATTTGAATGTGAGCAGAAAGCGGCTGTCATCAAACAGATAATTTAGAGTAACTGATGGTTACAGATTACAGTAATAAGACCAGCTGCTGTCAGTCAACTATTGTTTGAATTTGTCAGCTTAACAAATATTGCTCCATGGCTTACATTTCTGTACAAAATGTTTTCAATTTGTTGTAGATGACATTAACATCTTACAAAAGGCCATGTGTTGTTTAGCTGTTGTTCCATTGAGTACATACATAGATGCACACTTCCATTATGTTTATGAATATCTACTTTATTATGATGTCAGTGAGGATTCACAAGACATTATGAAATGTAGCTGTAGGCAAAAACATACATGTCAGTGTGTTCAAGGACACTTCCACACCTGAACTGGTTAGATTCAAATGCTGAGCAGCAATTATTTTGCATAGTGACATCAGCAGTTATTGTGAAATCATGACAGTACACACTTTGTTTTGCACACCAGTGTTGACTGTTCTTACTCACAATTGCATACAGTGATACATTTGATGGAAAAAATAAGGCAACAGCTTTTCAGTGTGATGGATTATGTTTCAGAAGTGAGTTTCAAATCTCTGCAAGTTGATTTTCATAGTATACTAAAATAATTTTAAACCAGTGGCTACCTGGAAGTTCGTTACAGTCTGAAAAAAGTAGTAGCTAGTGTTATAAAGTATATGCATACGGTATTTGTACGCAGTGGACCACAACATGTCAAGTCAGTCAGTCTTCATTATCTTACTGGAGGATGTGAGACCAGCTGTAAAAGGCATCAGGACTATAGACAGGCTATGTCATTTGGTCTGACATGTATGTGTATGTGTGTGTGACTCAGAGGTAGGTGAAGTACTGGATAATATGTCAGCCTGAAGGACACTAACTGCCCCTCTATCCTGCCATATCTAACCATGTGTCATGTGATATTAGTACTACAGCACAGTATCCATGGCTCTGTCTGTCCTCCTGTGTGTGTGTGTGTGTGTGTGTGTGTGTGTGTGTGTGTGTGTGTGTGTGTGTGTGTGTGTGTGTGTGTGTGTGTGTGTGTGTGTGTGTGTGTGTGTGTGTGTGTGTGTGTGCTCACATTCAAAGGCAGTTAAATGAGTGTCCACTTTTGATTGAGTGCTTCATGTGACAGGGACAAGGTGAAAACAACACATCAATGCTGAGCTCTTCCCAGTACACCCAGGAGGCACATAGAATACCACACAAATACTATTTAGAGAGCTCAACTTTTTATTCAAGCCATAGGACTTACACACGCCTGACTAGCTACATAATCTGTGCACATGCTGAGACAACAAGCTCAGGAATGGGTTGGACTCAAAAGCATGACTTGAGGCACAAGAGGTAGTAAAATAGTTCAGGTCTTAACTTTTCCAAAAAGGTTTGGTATACAGGTAATCAGTCCAACAGGCAAACGAATCCAAAGCAGCAGGCAAGGCAGGGTCAAAAAAATGAGCAGAGTCATGCACACTAGAAGCTACACGAAAAAAGGCTGGGACGCATTATGCAATACAAGCTCAACATTAATGTTGAGGAAAGAGTACACAACAGTATTCAGTTGTGCCAGGATGCTGAATGAAATCAGACATTTTACCCTGTCCTTTTTGTCAGTTAGCCTATGGCTGGGTATCTAAAACTGTCTGTGATCCCCTCTGGCAAGCTAATCGCTATATTGCGGAGTGATGCAGATCATACAGTTGTTAGTGCTGTTAATGCTGATCCATGATCCACGATGGTGGGGCTGCATTGTTGCAGAAGCATAATAGCCACACTCTGCATGTATTGCAGAGAGAGATTGGTAGGGGTAATATTTCTGAATCATTTTTAAGGACACTTCCTTAATACACGATTATGTATTTATGAGGAAGTATCCATACTTCTTCCAATATCATTTACAAACCAATTCCAATGTGTCACGACATACTGAACAGAGACAACATCTGTGAAATAGGGTGGTTATGTCTCTATTATTACGTAATTTGGGGATGCAGTGAGAAACATTCTTCCTACTGGGGTAGGGTGACCATATTTTCAAACCCCCAAACCGGTACCCTTATGTATACCTCATGTTCATGCATGTGCGTTCCTGCCCATGTATGCATTAAACACTGTGACTATCAGGACTCATCACATTCAGTATTTTCACCCCATTTAATCACAGGACTATCCCTTTCATGACACACTGACAGTTTGGGAGTTGTGTAGAGAGTTTCCCTCAGAGGAAACATTGTTTTCTGGGCCTACGTTTGTTTTCAACTTGTTTTGTCTCAGGCTATTATAATTAATACATGGAGCTCAGATGACCTTTTGGTCAGGATGGAGACACCATCCAGGTGTCTCCATCACAGAACACAGAACAGACAGTCTTGGACTACTTGTTGACTACTGCAACATTAACATTGTAGCTGAGGTGGTGCAACTATTGTGTCGACAAACACAGAACCTGCATCGCAAGATCCATGCTTTTCAGCTTGAATCTAAATATGCGATTGTTATTGTAAGAGGGAGCGATTGTTATGCTCAACATTTATGCACGTCTATGGCCATTTATGCTGCCTGTATCATTAATTCATCACATACTTTATTCCTTCAAATTACAATATATTAGAATAATAACAATATACTAAGTTCATTGATTGAAATGTTATAAATGGCCCAGATTGGTATATTATACAGTACATATCCTTGTAGACCACAAAAAAAACAAAACAAAAAAAAACACACACAATCAGGGAAATTAGCTGACAACCTAAAAGAATGATCGTGTATTGCTAGATTTCTTTCATAGCACATGTGGACCATGTGCTCTGTTGACCAGTGTAAAATCCTCCATTGCAGGTTCAAGTATTAGATACAAGCAAATGTCAGATATTAACAGTAATGCATACTGTACATACTGGGATGGCAGGTGTTTTAAATGTTTGAGCTTTTTCATATTTTACATTAATGTTTTAATTTGTAGCTTGTAAAGGTGGGAAGTGTCTGGAATTTCTCAGCGGACTCAAACATGTCATGTGCAGATGAATTTGTGTCTCAGATCCTCCCTCCCTGGGTAGAAGGCAAGTTTAAATATGTTGCTGCCTCGGCTGTGACACAGACCTCCCAGGATGCTACTGGAGAGCAGAAGCTGGATATGTGGGGGATGCTGGGAAACACACAGACACATATGCACAGACATGCATAATAAAACACAGAATCCAAAGAGGAGAGCAGGAGAAATAGCAAGAAAGAAGGGGGAGATAAAGAAAAGCTCATTTTTAAATGATTTTAAAATGACAGCTGAGGCTCTGTTTTCTGCAGAGTGAAGTTAGAGAAAGAGAACAGAGAGAAGTTAGTAGACAATGATGGAGAGAGAGATCGAGAAATGACCTCTCCATGCCATGTCATATTCACCAGGAGTGAAATTAAACTTCAAACCACAGAGAGCTCCAGCACAGTTGGCTGACACGACAGGACGCAGGCAGTACTTCTCCAAAAGTCATGGCCATTCATGGCATCTGCGACCAGTGTAACACTGACCGATACAACAAACAAACACAAAACAGAACAGAAAAGAAGACGTGATGGAGTGGTGAGTGTGACATGGCTCTGCTGTTGTACTGATGTATGACTTCAGCTTGTGAGCTGTTGTATTTCAGTTTATCCACCTGGTGTTTATTAGCAATGATGTATCATCTAGATTTTGGCTTTTATATGAAAATTTACGGTACTATATATACATATAGTGCCGTAAATTTTGATATAATACTTATACACTTACATAGAAAGTATAGTTAGTTATAGTTATTTAGGGGGTAGGGTTACAGGTTAGGGTTAGGGTTACGAATACTTATATATATATACTATATACTATAATAAATATTAGAGCTCTTAATTGTAACTATGCTTGAAAGGATTATGGGGTGGCAACTGTAAGATCTATTGCCAACTGTGTCATTTCATACCATGAAGTGTAATGAAAAGGTCAGGGTCAAGAAAAGAATCAAGATCCATTTTCTTTCACAGTATTTAAGACGTATGAATTCCAATACTTCACCTCAGGTTGTCTGATAATACCCAGCATTGATCTGTTAGCAAAGTTTTCTTTTTCCCAAGTTGGGGACAGTTGTTTCATTTGGAATAATGTAATTGATACTGGAATCGCTTGATTTTTGAATGGCTTTGCCAATCCTTTGGATTACTGCAGGGCAGTATAAATGTTGATATTTATCTGGCATCTTGGAGTGGTCCGTGTCCACTACAGGTGCAAGCTTATATCATGTGGCTGTAAAACAGCATCACACTAATTCCACATTGTCATCATTCACACAGCTGCTGAGCTTCTTGTTTTTCAAACATTGAGAGCTGTTGGGTTTGTTTGGCCTTTGCACAAATGACTGATGCTGTCATTTTTCTTTGGAGGGCACTCTCCTTGGTTGACATTTTGTGCAAAAAAAATACATTTAGTGTATTTGTTGTCATGAATTTCCACACATGAATTAAGATTATTTTTTTCACAACATGCTAACCAGATGTAAAGGCAGTGCATTTGGTTATAAGATGCATCTCACTGCATGAAATGCTCAGCGATTGTCATGCAGCCCCATTCTGTGCTTCTCTCTCACAAAATGTTCACCGGGAGTAAGGAAAGTATTGTAAAGAATTACAATATCATTACCATATAGTAATAATATTGTAATTGTTTTCTGTTTACGCTGAAGTCACTGTTCATTCATGGCAAGGGAAATGGGTTGGAGAGGTTTTGTCAAAACAACAGATGTCACATGATTGAATTGTTCAAACATCATGTCTATCTATCCTGAGATCTACATGAATGAGTGGAATGCTCATTCTACGTAGAGCACAATGGTCTGCCTTCAACATCTCAAGCATCACATAGACGTAATCCTTTCCCTCTGCTCCTCTCTTTCTCTATGGAGCTGCCAAAGTGCTGCTCTCAGACCAGCTCACATCATCCCCAGGAAAGCATCACAATGCAGTCATGAATCCTTTTGTACACACAAGCAGGATTCTTCCTTGTTGCCAAGCAACACAACGGAAGTGTCAGAGGTGGTTGTTGATTTCTCACCCAGCTATGAAGATGTCTGTAGCTACAGTGAAGTTATTGGCTGCTAATTAGCCATCAGCAGCTACCAACACACATGATAGGATGTGACGGAACAGCTGTTTGAGATTTGTCTACTCAAAGATGAGTAGCTGGGCCTCCCTTTATCTTTGCAATGTTTGAATACCACTGTGTTTGAAAGATTCTGCTGATAATCAATTTACTCATTGAGTGGAGTTCTACTCTGCCTTTACAATATCAACCTTGACCCCTCTGTGTTTTCTGCGTGTGCAATACTAAATTGCTGTACCCACTTTTAACCAACATACAGTATTTAAAGAATGCATTTTGAAAACTTTATTTTGCTATTATGCTAATCAAGGTAAAATGAAAATAGTCTTTTTTTGAATATTTAGTTGTTTGAGTGCATGAGTTGAGGCAGAGCAAAATGTTGAAACTAATTCACACTCCTCCATGTGTGTTCATGTCAACAGAATGAAAGGATGTTTCATCCAAATTAGATTCCACATTACAGACCTTTCTACTAAGCTGTACGGCAACAAAGCTATTCCTGTGCTGCTGCTGCTATGCATCTTGTAGGACTGTCAAAATAAAATATGCCAACATGGCAGCTAACATGTCATATTATTATTGATTGTGACTTTCATATCAAGAAATGAGATACATAATGCTGTCAGGTGTGTATATACAGCAGGTGTGTACCTCCGTCAAGGTGGAGATTAGGGGGGTACACAGGCATGTAGCTTGACAATCTTTCTTGATGACCGGAGACCATGTCCCATGATCCGAGTCCGAAACGAAAAACAAATATTTATAGAATGTATACATTATACATACAGGCAAAAAATGGCAGCTCACTCCTACAACTTTATAACCTTGCACAGCAGCTGGATTCTCATGCTGTCACGTGAGAATCATGGGATCTCATGTCACACAAAAATCCATCTTGTCAGGCTTCACGTGCGTCCAGTAAGCCAGAGCACAGACCAATCAGCATCCTGTGAGGAACAACTGCAGCTAGGGTCATGGCTTAAGTGTCTGCAATAGCATCAGTTCTATCAGAACTGGAAAGTATTTCTTCATTGAAATAAGATCAAAGAATGGCAAAAGCACACAAGAACTATTATAACAGTTAATTCAAGAATTAAAAAGTTACTTACGGAAAATAAGAATGGCTGACTTGAGGTGACACTTTTTCAGCCTCCAAAGGGGGGCTTAACAGAAAAATCTGATCTATCTGGTAATCAGTCTCTGGTCAGTTAGAAATCAGTGTTCAAAGACCAAGCCAACAAGCTGCTCATTGCTTGATAAAGCTTTAAACACTGTAAGGAACTCATACTAACTTGCTTCTGAGACAGAGCAACACTTTATAATATCTCATCATACCACCTCATCCAGCTTTTTATATGCTTCAGTAGAAGTGATTGTACAAAACGTATTTACCTGTTTCCCCTTAAACATGAAAGTGCTTCTTGGTTTCCTCATCTTACTGCACTTACAATGAACAGCCAGCCTAACAGCTGAACTAAGGTGAATTTAGCACTTGAGTAGTCACAGTGCACCATCCTCAAACCAAAAATAGCAGAGAAGTCAAATGCAGTAGTGCGCTCTTGTTAAAACCTGCACACAGGTAGCTTCAGCTGCTCTCTCTCTCTCTCTCTCTCTCCAACACTCTCTCACACATCAGTAAGCAGAGGACACTGCACCTGTTGTCTTGGTAACATGAGTTAAATATGACAGCCCTGAAATACAAGCATGGCAAAGAGGCGAACCACCACACACCGTGTAAAGGTGTACTGGGCTGCCCCCACTGGTCACTGTTACAGGTGTACTGGGCAGCTATTTTACACAAGGGCATGCTGTGATCAATAAATCAGATCAATCAGCAGATCACATTTGAATTGTTAAATGTTTGTAAATTTTTTATTCATTTAATTTGAATTTGAAAAGAACATGAATACAACCATAATTCTAACCATATAACAGCAAACATTAGTGGGACTCACTCAAATGACCTGTGTACCAGCTGTGGGTCCCAGGGACTCAACATTGCAAAGCAGTAACATCACTGACACTCTGAACCAAGTAACTTGTGAGCTAGTTAGTTCTTTCACATATTTTCCTCCAGACTTTCAGTCTTTTTTTGTTTATGTGCATATATTGTATTCAAAATACCATGTGCTAAGCATACATTTTCTAATCATGTGGACCATTTACTTGCCTCAGTTTGCATTATAAATTTACATCTTTTTGAAACCAGTCACTTTTCTAAATTCTATTCGTCTATGCAAATCACAGATTATTTTCTGGAAAAAAAGGTTTTCTCACATAAAAAGTAAAGGAAAACTCTGAAAAGGGGTTAGAAACATATCAACTCTTTCTCCCTCATTAAAAAGAAATTGTGGATCTGGCCATGCCCACCCACCACTGCTGCTCACATTAGGTTGACTGGTGCATCAAGATGGCATCGTAGAGGTCTGTGACAGACTCGTCAGCAATCCTCTGGTTTATTTCCTTCATTAGGAGAAACGTTGCTAACTTGTTAGCTTGTAACTGCTAATGCTAACTCTCGCTCTCTGTACTGACAAGTCTGCTCTGTGCTGGAGGTTTCAGTTTTTGTTGTAGCCTGGGGTATGTTTGAATCTCAGGTTTTAGGAAAGTGCACAGACATCTCCCTCTTCAATAGAGGAATGTTTGAACACTCTCTAGTTACAAACTTTGAATGGATACAAGTCAATATCGTCAAGGTCAGGCATTTTAGAAGACAAGCATAAGAAGAAAAAGAAAAAGACACTTTTGAGTGGATCTTTAAGAAAGCTTGACAATTCATTCAAAGACATTTCAAAACTTTCAAGACTTTTGGAAACTGTGATGGATAGTTTTTCAGTAATTCATAAATGATTAATAAACATAAGTCAACAGAGTAGTTGCTGTCCTAGATTAATGTAACACATAGCTGTTTATGGCAGCTGTTTTAAAATGTTGACTTCCTCTTCCTTGGGAAATACAGAGCATAAAAAATAAAAGACCTGCTATGAGGATACAATTCCAGTAAGTGCGTTTGCAATTTTGAGCATTTACCCGTGCCTTATTTGTCACACACACAAACACACATTCTCCCTGCTCTTCATGTACATTGAAACGGAAATATCTCAGTTAATGTGTTTCACTCTCGATGTCCCCTTTACCTGCCATTTCCTCCCACTGCTGAATGGTGGCTCTGGCCTTTTTTCTTAATGCACCATATGTGCTCCATCCACTGTAGCCTAAGTGCAAAGTACTCTTCCAAAGGCCCAAACTCATTACATTAGACCAACCCCTAAGCCCCTGAGTGTAACTTTCATTGATGGAACAGGAACAAGAGCTTACCTTTTAACGACATCTTTCCCAGCTAGCCTAATTGAACACTAACTTCTTTTAGTTCTCTGTTAACCCTCTACTCAATGACCTAAACAGATCTCTTTCATTAGAGTAAATGTATTCAAACATGATGAGAAAGTACACTGAACAAAAATATGAATGGAACACTTTTGTTTTTGCTCTCACTTTTTTATGCGCTGAAGTCTGTAAACAAAAGGCCTATTTCTCTCAAATATTGTTCACAAATTTGTCTAATTCTGTATTAGTGAGCACTTCTCTTTTGCCAAGATAATCCATCCACCTCACAGGTGTGGCATATCAAAATGCTGATTAGACAGCATGATTATTGCACAGGTGCATCTTAGGCTGGTCACAATAAAAGACCTCTCTAAAATGTGCATTTTATCACACAGCACAATGCCTCAGATGTTGCCTCTGCGTGCAAATGGCATGCTGGCTGCAGGAATGTTCACCATAACTGTTGCCCGTGAATTGAATGTTTATTTGTCTACCATAAGCGGTCTTCAAAGGCGTTTCTGAGAATTTGGCAGTACTTCCAACTGGCCTCACAATGGCAGACCATGTGTGTAACCACACCAGCCCAGGACGTCCACATCTGGCATCTTCACCTGCAAGATCATCTGGGACCAGCCACCTCTTCATGGACGAAGCATGGTTTTCACTGTACAGGGCAGGTGGCAGACAGCATGTATGGCGTCATGCGGGTGAGGTCAACATTTTGAATTGAGTGGCCCATGGTGGCAGTGGGGTTATGGTATTGGCAGACATATGTAATGGACAACGAACACAGGTGCATTTTATATATGGCATTTTGAATGCACAGAGATACAGTGACGAGATCCTGAGGCCCATTGTTGTGCCATTCATCCACCGCCATCACCTCATGTTGCAGCATAATAATGCATGGCCCCAAAATGCAAGGATTTGTACACAACTCCTGGAAGCTGAAAAAATCCCAGTTCTTGCATGGCCTGCATACTCGCCGGACATATCACCCATTGAGCATTTTTTGGGATGCTCTGGATTGGTGTATGCGACAGTGTGTTCCAGTTCCTGCCGATATCCAGCAGCTTCGCACAGCTATTGAAGTGGAGTGGACCAACATTCCACAGGCCACAATCAACAACCTGATCAAGTCTATGCAAAAGAGATGTGTTGCTCTGCCTTATACTGTAAATGTCTCTTTTCCTAATAAAACTGCACATTTTAGAGTGCCCTGTTATTGTGACCAGCCTAAGGCACATCTGTGTAAAAATAATGCTGTCTAATCAGCATCTTGATATGCCACACCTGAGAGGTGGATGGATTATCTCAGCAAAGGAACAGTGCTCACTAACACAGATTTAGAAAAATCTGTGAACAATATTTGAGAGAAATAGGCCTTTTGTGTTTACACCACTGGTTGGAGTGAGTGATGAAGTTACCCCATTGTTGTAGTTAGTGATAAAGTTACACCATTGGTTGTAGTGGGTGAAGGTACACAATTGGTCATCGTGAGCAATGAATTTAAATGAATGATGAATTTAGATCGCTTTTCGGAGCTGCATGGTGGTGCAGTGGTTAGTGCTGTCGCGTCAGGGTCACAGGTTTGAATCCGGCTTGGGGCTCTTTTGTGTGGAGTTTGCATGTTCTTCCCATGTTAGTGTGGGTTTTCTCCAGGTTCTCCGTCTTCCTCCCACAGTCCAAACACATGCAGGTTAATTGATGACTCAATTGCCTGTAGATGTGAATGTGCATGTGAATGGATGTCTGTCTCTATGTGTCCTGCGATGAACTGTTAACTTGTCTAGGGTGTACCTGCCTTCGCCCAGTGCCAGCTGGGTTTTGCTCCTGAACAGTGTACACTACACCAACTATCATGCGCTTTGCTTGATGTAGTGAAAAGCTACCATGGCGTAGCCATTGGAAATAGTAATGTTTCAGAACGCAGTGATGCCATTGTTGGATTGTGTCTAAAAAGACCATCAGTGAGTGAGAGAAGCCCATTCCCTGCGCTCATCTTCAGCTGGTCTTCTGACCATCCCCACCTCACTCCTCAGCACCCATGGGTGCTGGGGCATTCAGTTGCATCGCTCCCACTCTCTGGAACTCAATCCCTCCACACATCCAACAGTCTAACACTTTAATAGCATTCAAATTCCACCTCAAAACTCATCTGTTCAAACTAGCCTATTCACTGTAGTGTCCATCATTCTGTGTCCTTCCCTCAACATTGTTAACGAGTGTTTTTATCTGTTCCAGGTGTCTTTGGGTGTCCTGAAAGGCCCCGCCAAATAAAATACTGTATATTGTTATTATTTTAGGAGAGGGTTTTCTCATTTTTATTGATAGTGATATCGGTGAAATGGGGAGACAGAGAGGATGACTTCAGCCTTTGGCATATGGGGCACCTGCTCTACCAACTAAGCTAAACTGGACCCCATTATTATTATTATTATTATTATTATTATTATTATTATTATTATTATAATAATATTAATGATAATAATAATAATAATTAATAATATGTGAATTTCCCCACTGTGGGGCTAATAAAGGAATATCTTATCTTATCTTATTATTATTATTATTATTATTATTATTATTATTGTTATTTGTTATTATTATTATGAGTGAGAAATGGAAAGAACTAAGAGAAAGAAAACAAAGTCTCTGCAACTCAAATTTTTCAGGAGGAGGACCGCTTTAGTTTTGAAATCCTCCCTTTTTTTTAAGGTTTACAAGGTTGGCAAGTATGACCCTAGGTCTCTAATTTTTGGCTGTACAGTTTCATGTGGCTGGGATTATTCTAGAGATCACCGCATATCATTTTATACAGTGAGGCAAAATTTAAAAAAAAATCTCACTACAATGAAATGCTACTATAGGGACTATCATCACACATGAATACAATTGGGCTCTTTGGACCCAGAGTCTCAGCTTTACAGTGATATGCAGAACAAAGGGGTGTGTGATGTGGGAGTTTGAGATTCCCTTCTAATTTGTATGTTTGTTTTTGAAACCAATTCGCAGTTTATACATGTGATTGTCATATGTGTCAGATAATGAAACTTGGTTAGAAAATATAGTTATTGTGCAAGCAAGACCCTTTGTCAGTGTGAAGCATAACTAACACATCAACGTGAAGCCAGCTACCCAAATATACTGACTAAAAGTAATATCTCAACAATAAAACTCAATGAATAGCATTAAATGAAGTGAAAGTTGAACAGTCTTGCTTAGCCATGTTGTGTTAAGGTGGGTCATGGGACTTATTGTTGACCTTTTGTTACTGTTGTAACATGGGTGGAGTTAAAGGTCCAATGTGTAACCACTAGGGGGATCTATTGGCAGAAAAGGAACATAATATTAGTAAGTATGTTTTCTTTAGTATATAATCACCTGAAAATATGAATAAGTGTGTTTCCCCAGTCCCGGGTAAGAAGAGGTAGCAAGTAGTGGGATGAAACTAAAAGTACAAATTGTAGGTATTTAATGACATTTTATCGGCAGACTATGTGTTTTCTATTATTACTTTTGAATCATCTTGACCAGAAATCGGAAGAATGAGGTCACAAAAATAAATCCATAAATAATATCAACTTTCATAAGCACTTAGTGAGTCGATTTTCATTTGGTGGTCATATACCTAAAACCTGGAACTCTCTGAGACTCCACACTTCATATGCTGATCCACCTTCCTCAGCACCTAATATCCAGTTTTACAATTTCATTTTGATCTTGTTAATGCAAGAGCACTTTTTGGGATGTTTTTGATAACAATGTCCTCACAGTAAACTTTGTTTCAAACTAGAAATGAAATCAAAATAACTTATTTATAAATTGATAAAAAAAAAAACCAGATAAATACTTTATCTGTTAGGAACTTAATTTGTGTAAAAATGTCACTCATAAATGGACAGAAAACAAAGAGTAGACAACATACTGTACAAGTGCAACTTTAAATTTAAGTTGAAGATGTCCACCAGCAGGGTAAGTGTGCTTTAAAAATGTTAATAAATAAATCATAAATAGCATCAAGTGCTCCAGCTAACTCAGGCAGTAATGAGTCTGAATGAGGCACATATAGCTTGGCAGGACCACTTGGCCTTTGTATCATTGTCTTGTTCTTTTGATTTCTTTAAAAGAGTGGGTCCCAAACTGGAGTCTATAGAAGCTCTCCAATAAATGCTGCTTATAGCAAGTCAGCAGAATGAGATAATATAACCATTCTCAGATGGCATCGCTTTGATCACACTCAATGTTTCCTCTGAATTTTACACTGAGCAGAATGAAAAGCCTCTGAAACTGTATCAGACAGTAAAACAGTCCAACAAGAGTCACTTCAAAGAATATTAACATTCAGCCTTCAGTCTCTAACAATCTAACAATTTGTGTCAAGGCAGTGAGTTACCTCTTTATCTTGTTTGTGTTGTTTCTGCTCAGCACAAACTGCATACATGTTTAATAATATAGTCTTTGAATTGTAAAAGCTTCTCAACTGCATCTGTTCTGGAGATTGCTAGGTGACAGACAAATGGTACAGCATAAAGGACATCTGCTATAGCTGGAAGATTCACACAGCTCTAAGATGTAGACATTCATTTCAAAGCTGAAAAGGATTTTCCACTACAGACACAACTGAAGGGACTTATGCTGGACACCCATCGGGAGAAATGGTGTTAAAGCATATTCTTTGCCTCACCTGCTGGAAACTTAGAGAAGATGTTGGAGAGAAGAAAAGTACACTCAAAGCTTCACAGATTCTATCTAGATTCAAAACAGCACCTAGGCTGTGATTTTAATCGCCCATATTCCTCTGTATGTAAAAGAGTTTTGATTATGTCACATAGAGGACAGGAGAATTTAACTCTAGGCTGCTTGTAATTAGTTTGCATGGACTCAAACACAAATCCCATTTTTGACTGTAAGGTATGACATGCTCTTGCATTCTAACAGTAGCAAGTTCATCATGGTATGTTGCCAAGTCACTCTATGCAGGCAAACACGTGGATGTAAATATAGTGACAATGTAAATATAGTTATGGTGATGCAGTGTCCCAGTCAGAGGCACATTCTGCATTTATACAGTGAATAAAAGACACTGGGTGATATTGAGTTTGCTGGTCCTCCCTCGAGAAAGAAGTTTAAATTATGCATTTTGTATAATTTTGGACCATTAGTATTACTAGTTAAATTCTTCTTCTTATTATTGTTATTTTTATTTATCACAGCCTTCCTCTGAACATTCAATTCTTCTGGAAATATTAGTCTTGTAAAATCACTTTAAAACAGAAGAGCATATACAGAAAACTTTTAAATCACACTGATAATGTACTATATGTGATATAATTGATATAATATATGGTATAAATGATCTGACTGATAAAACATGCATCCCACAAACGCCTTTGACTTCCCTCCCCTCTCTCCCTCCTGTTTTCCCGGAGTTTTGATCCCAGTCACATTTCAAAATCCATCCACTATATTATATTAGAAAAAATCTAGTGTCGCTGCTGTTTGTGATCGTAGCTTTCAAATTACATACTATGACATTCCACAAAGTTGTATCTAAACTAAGAGCGAGAGAGTAGCAGACACACATAAGCAGACAGACACGGAGACAAATCGAGAGAGATGGATAGTACAGAACAGCAGAGGATCAGAATTAATTATGGACCAGTCCAGAGAAATGCGCTTCTGATGTGAACAATCAGACTTCTGTTTGCACAGAGATTAATAGCACAGTGCTTCTGTTCCTGTGTTCTATGTGAACCCACATGCTGCAAACACACTGGCGCTGCACCGTTATGAATCTCCCAGAGAACTCGATAAGGAGAGAGCAGAGTACCAGCAGCTTGTGAGAAGTTCCAGTAATCATTAAAAAGTCATGGTACACCAAGGAGTAAAATGAGTAAAATACTGTGTACTGCTGCATACCGGCCCACTTGGAGCACTGCACATCTCGCGTGACATATATTGAGCCAGGCAGATAGCCCATAACTTCTGCTCTACACTCCCTCCCTCCCTCTCCTACTCACTGTGGCCAACCGGCACAGAGCCCAAAAAGACATACGTCAGGCCAAAAGGCACGTCGGCCTACCGGGAAAGTGCCCGGTATGCCAGATGACCAGTCAAGCCATAATAGTGATGGATCCTGGTGACTCTGGCCTTTGCCATCTTGGCAGTGACCATTCCAGCTAATCCAAAAATTGGCAAAGCGGTGGAGCATGGATGCGCTTAGGCAATCCGAATGAAGCATTGTTAATGAAACACAGCCGCCTAACTTGAAGCTATCAAGCTAGTTAGCTAAGGCTAAGAAGCTAGACTAAGAAGCGAGGCTATGTTCTGAGTGGGAGAGCGCTGTGCACTGGGCATGAAGTGAGACTGGTTACTGGTTGGTACTGGTGCTAACATATACATAAAATAATACCGACAATAGAATTTCACTCACCGAAAAAACTGGAGCACATGACATAGTACAAGGTAATGTTACAACTTTGCCAATCCTGTCAGCTCCATCAATTTGTGCATTAACAACTTCACCACAAAGCATTTGTCCTCCTTTTCTTAGCATTCTCTGCTTTGTCAGATCAGTACAGAGAACACTGGACAGATGCCCATTGTACATTTTATAATTTAATCATGAAAATATCTTCAAAATGCACCAACATCACCAACACAGCCAAGACACTAAGTTCAGTGACTTGAATGACATATTAACTGATGTGACACCTAGGAAACAGCTAGCAGTTGTGATAGCACCCGCCTGTCACTCAAAGCGACTAATCCCTTTAATTTAAGCCTTAATTTAAATTAAACCGCTAAGTTGTATAAAAATTGTGTGTGTGTGTGTGTGTGTGTGTGTGTGTGTGTGTGCGCGCATGCGTGTGTGTGTGAGAAAATGCATCATTTTTAGGTGAGAGACAGTATGTATTCAAAGCATAAATTCAGCATCAGAGCTGCTTTTTGTGATGAAACAATAGAACAGTGGATAAAATAGTGATCCAAAGAGATAAAATCACTTGTAAATAAATTAAAAAAAAACCCTGTGTGTTTCCCGTGAAGGCACTAGCAGTGCAGCACTGTACAGAATCCATACTTTCTTTGTGACACCTGAATGGACATGCCTGCTTGACTCTGCTGCTTTATTGGGGCAGTCTTATGTGGTTTTCTTGCAGGATACCACTCAACGTTGACACATTTGTCTGATAATAGCAGCACAGTGGTGGTGCAGGCAGAGCAGGAGAGAGAAAGTGAGGGAGGGACAGAGGGAGGACTGTTAAGCAGCTCTCGCACAAGCAGACCTACCTTCAGCCGGAGCAAAGCCCATGGAAGAGGCAGCCATCCTCCTCCTGCTCTGCCTGCCTCCTTAACTCCTGCTACAATTACTGTGGTGAGTCAACAAGCTGTGGACTTTAACGCTGTTGTGTCTTCTTACCATGTGTGGAGCGTACATATTTTCCTGGAATGCAGAGACTGTGAAATATGCCATACAATATGGCATATGCTGAAAGGTTATTTATTGCCAGTGTAGGGTATGATGCAAGATTCACACATGCTGTTGCCAAGGTTTTCTTTCAAAATATGAGCAAAATAAAAGGAGCTGCTTCACCATGGCTCTGAGCTGGTTGTGTGCTGTTTCAGCTGGGTGATTCAGAGGTGCAATTTCCTCAGCAGCTACTGTCATTTCTGCTGCTGAACCAACTGTCACTGGCTGCTCGTGTTATATAGAATAACTGAATCAGATCCAGATGTCTGTTTATCTCAGCTCATTGCTTTGTTTTCCAACGAGTTCTACCTAATGACCATTTTTAGGTTTCACTCTTGTAAATGTACTTGTCAATGTAAAACGTGTAAATTTTCTAAATATTTGATATACACAATCTTAAACTCTATTATCTATCTATTATTGGTATTAATCACAATTTATGTTCTATCTTAATGAGACAGAGAATTGATTTTCCAACTATTGGGCTTGGAAATCAAAATATCTTTCTTCTATTATCAGGCAGAAAATCACAAAGTCTATTTTTTTCAAATCAAAATATTTATCTCTTACTTACAGTATAGTATAGTATGCTTTCTATTAAGGTTTTAAAAAATGATTATTATCCATCTATTTTTCTATTTTGTTTTGTTAGGGATATAGAATCACCAAATGTGGATGGGAAAACAGAATTACTCACACACACATATGATAACATATATATATATATTATATATCTCTAAAATATCTATTATATATATACATATAGATATATCTATTATATATACATATATGTGTATATATAATATGTATATACATATATGTGTGTGTATATATATATATATATATATATATATATATATATATATATATATATATATATATATATATATATATATATATATATATATATATATATATATATATATATATATAGTAACCGGTGGATTTCTGCGTTGTGTTGTTTTAAGTGAAGACACCGAGACACCAGGATCTTTCTGAAGTTGTCCGTTTTATTCTGACAACAGAACAGGGGAACAAAACCTCCGTGAGAAATTTACTGCCCACTCCAGCTCCTCTCCCACAGGGTAACTGCACAAAAGGGCCCGGGCAAACGCTGCAAAATTCAACCACAGAACACATTCAAATACACAGAAAAACATACCTGACAACAGAACAGGGGAACAAAAGCTCCGTGAGAAATTTACTACCCGCTCCAGCTCCTACATTAACAAAAACAGTGAGCAAACCGGAAGTTAGCTTAACTCAGTGTAACTTAAAGCTAGCAGCATCACTTCTAAAACAACTATTTTCAGTCACTTCGGTGAAATCAATATATCTACAGATTGGTAAACGTGTTATAACATAATAGGAAACAGAAATATAAACAAAACAGTACAATAAATAATGGGATGGATGGGGATAATAAATTAGCTCAAACAAATGACACCCACCTCTCCCACAGGGTAACTGCATAAAAGGGGAGAGGGAAGGGGGCAAAGGGAATTTATACTATTGACCACCGAAGAAGAAATGAAGGAGGAGGGGCTCCACACATCACACAATTGGGGAGTTTGGAGGCTCTCCCTGTCAAAGTGTCAACACACTTATTTTGTGTAATTATAAAAAAACAAGATAGACATATAGTACATATGGGCCCTGTTATATATATATATATATATATATATATATATATATATATATATATATATATATATATATAGTACACTCCTGATCAAAATCTTAAGACCAGTTAAAAAATTGCAAGAATTTACGTTTTGCACTGTTGTATCTTAAGAAGGTTCTAAGTAGGGTTTCAAAATGCAAAAAGAAGAAATGAGAGCAAGAGACTAAATGTTTTGAGCAGGCAATTTATTGAAAAGAACAATTTAACTAAAATAGGCTGTTCATCAGCTGATCAAAAGTTTAAGACCATAGCTCAAAAAAAGCCCTAAAACAGAAATTAAAGTCTCAAAAACAGACTCAGTAATGAGTACCTCCACCATTATTGTTGATCACTTCAAAAATTCATGTTGGCATGCTTGATGCGAGTGTTTCCAAAAGGCTTGTAGGAATGTTGCTCCAAGTGGTGAAGATGGCTTCACGAAGGGCATCCACTGTCTGGAACTGATGTCCATTTTTGTAAACTTCCCTTGCCATCCATCCCCAAATGTTCTCAATTGGATTTAGATCAGGGAAACATGCAGGATGATCCAAAAGAGTGATGTTATTCTCCTGAAAAAAATCCTTTGTCAGACGGGCATTGTGAATTGCAGCATTGTCCTGCTGAAAAACCCAGTCATCACCACACAGACGAGGGCCCTCAGTCATGAGGGATGCCCGCTGCAACATCTCCACGTAGCCAGCTGCTGTTTGACGCCCCTGCACAACCTGGAGCTCCATTGTTCCATTGAAGGAAAAAGCACCCCAGATCATGATGGCGCCCCCTCCGCTGTGCCGTGTTGAAAAAATCTCAGGTGGCATCTCCTTGTCATGCCAGTAGCGTTGGAAGCCATCAGGACCATCAAGGTTAAATTTTTTCTCATCAGAGAATAAAACTTTCTTCCAACTTTGAACGTCCCATGTTTGGTGCTCCCTTGCAAAGGCCAAACGGGCAATTTTGTGGCGTTGAAGGAGACGTGGCCTTTGAAGACGTTTTTTGTTTTTGAAGCCGTTCCTTTGCAGATGCCGTCTGATGGTTATTGGGCCGCAGTCAGCACCAGTAATGGCCTTAATTTGGGATGAGGATCGTCCCGTGTCTTGACGGACAGCCGTTCGGATCCTCCGGCTCAGTGCCGGTGAGATTTTTTTGGGTCTACCACTTGATTTTTTTGTTCCATAAACCTCAGGATCTTTTAAGAAATGCAAAATGACTGTCTTACTGCGTCCAACCTCAGCAGCGATGGCACGCTGTGAGAGGCCTTGTCTATGCAGCTCAACAATCCTGCCACGTTCGAAGGCAGTGAGTTTTTTTGCTTTTCCCATCAAGAGGTCTTGACAGTGTGATTACTTGACAGAAAATGACATGGAATCCAAATTTTTACACAGATTTGGGCTTTTAAAGGATGTGGTCTTAAACTTTTGATCAGCTGATGAACAGCCTATTTCAGTTAAATTGTTCTTTTCAATAAATTGCCTGCTCAAAACATTTAGTCTCTTGCTCTCATTTCTTCTTTTTGCATTTTGAAAATCTACTTAGAACCTTCTTAAGATACAACAGTGCAAAATGCAAATTCTTGCAATTTTTTAACTGGTCTTAAGATTTTGATCAGGAGTGTATATATACAGGTATATATATATATACTATATATATACATATATACATATATATATATGTATATATATATATGTGTATGTATATATATATATATATATATATATACACATACACACACACACATATATATATATATATATATATATATATATATATATATATATATATACACATATATATATATAGTTTGGTTAAAAACCGTTCAATTCACGAGTCACAGTTTGGTTTGTGTATGTACTGTTCGGTTCATTTTAAATAGGTTATAAGACCAATTGTGTATTTTTTTTGTCGCGTTTATTGTCACACTGAATCAAGGCCTCTGGAAAGGTGGGATACAGCGGACAGGGTATGAGTATAACACATACGCAGTGTAACTGAAGCTGAGCTTGTGCGTTGTGATTGGCTCAATTTTGGCAAGGGCGGACCAGATTTTGCTGCGCATGTCTCTCAACCATCGCCACTAAGTTTACACTACAACTGCTATTAACTCACCACCACACGTTACCTCACTGGCTAACAGTGAATAGTAAATGACTTTAGTTACTTCTAGTCAGCAGTGTTCAGTGGCTGTGTTTGGGGAGTTTATTGTGAAGGGTGGAACAGCAGCATTGAAGAAGGGTGTTGCGCTGTTATTGAAAAGGGTCCGAACTATGGAGCCTCTGTGTTATTAATATATTATCCTCATAATGTTTATGAGAAACATAACACTGCTACAGAAGCTGAAACTAAAGTTGGCAATAAGCTCTGTAGTCTAAACCCCCAACTGCTCGGGGCACTTGTCAGGAGCAGCCCCTTCGCTCTGACATCTCTCCATTGATGCATGTATATGGGTCCTGTTTGTGCATGTGTGTGTTTCGGGTCTGCATGTACTGTGTATAAGTTAACAACAGAGTGAAAAAAATGAATTTCCCCTTGTGGGACTAATAAAGGTTGTTGTTGTTGTTGTTGTTGTTCTTCTTCTTCTTGTTTAGTTAGTTAGTTCGTTACCATCTCCAGTCAGCAGCTGAAATGCAGCAGCAGCGTGTTGTTGGCAGTCACATCAGATAGCCACAGCTCAGCTGATAGATATAACCATGTGGACATCTTCATCATAGCCCTAATAGGTGTGGGGACAGGGAGTGAAGTATGGAAGTTGAACAAATCTTAGCTAAATATACACAGCCAGAGAAAGCATCAGCATTATTGCGACACAGTAATGTATATGGTGTTTCTGTTGTGTTTCTATAAAACTGGCCCTGAAGACAGTTGTAGCTTTTTGGTAAACAAGGTGATAGGATCTGACTCTGGAGTCTTGACATGAATAGGAAATTGTGAATGGAGTGTGACCAACGGCAAACTAGTTATTTTTGATCTCTCTTTTAAACCAGACTTCAATGCAAATTGAGTGGAAAGTTCAATTTTCACTGTGGCTCAATTTAATGATGCAGAGCTGTTAGTTACCATCCTGCCTGTTTGTCTGACCTGTTTGTGTCACTGCTTATTTGTACATCTAAGTCGGTACACCAGTGCCCTATAAGTGCAAGTGAAGGCATGTAGTACATAATGCATGGACCCTCACATCCTATGAGTGCCTCTTGTTTTTACATCCCTTTTTCTTGCTCCCAGGTGGATTCAAAGATGAAGGAAGAAGGAATATAGTACTGAAAAAATGCAAACATTCTTTTGAATGTAGGCCTATGTATTTATTTGTTGTGATTATTTATGAGTACAACGTGGTCCCAGTGAGTAGGCATGCTGAGGGGGCTGTGGAACCTATTATAAAAATTATCAATTGATAAAACAAGTTTAAACTTAATGTTAAAACTATAGTGTTTCCCCGTTCTTACAGGGAAACAGGCTGTATGTGTGATAAATGCAAGTATTTATGGTGGGATTTGCTTTGGTTTTTATCTGATTATTGTATCGGTATATATCTATATTAGTCCATTATTAGATTCCTTGTGATACAGACTCTATTGCACATGAAAACATAGTTTAAAACTTCCAGTGGAAACAAAAGTAAAACAGTAAATCACCTGTACTTCAACATCCTAGTTAAACAGGTCATTATTCCCTTTTTGTTCTATATTTTATGTTGCTGTGAAACCATCTCCTTCAAACAACTAGATTTATTCAATTTTCTCATCAAAAGCTACATTTTACAAGATCACATTTGAACATATCATGATAACGTTAGAATTTAGAACAGCTAGGGTTATTTGTGCTGTACACTGAAAACATTTGGGTTTGACATCAAAAGATGAATATGAGACAAAAGATAAGTATTTCAGCTTCTATTTCCGGGTATTTACATCTAAATCTGTTACACAATTTGGAAGATAAAATCTTTTGTTTGAACCCACCCATTTTTCAAGTGAGCAAAATTATTGGAACATGTGACTGACAGGTGTTTTTGTTGCCCAGGTGTGTCATATTACATTGATATTTCAAACAATAAATAGCACTGAATGTCTACTCTTAGTTTCAGTTTTGGGTTTTGCCTGTGCAGACCAACATGAAGACCAGAGAGCTGTCTATGGGAGAAAAGCTTAGAGAAGACAGAAGATGGAAAATCAATCAGAGCCAGTGCACAAACATTGGCCATAGCCAGTACAACCATGGAACGTCTTGAAGAAGAAAGAAACCACTGGTGTACTGAGCAATAGACATCGACCTGGTAGACCAAGGAAAACATCAGCAGTTGATGACAGAAACATTGTGAGAGCTGTAAACAAAA